>VYXC01000743.1:2371168-2398892 GCA_013397175.1 Platysteira castanea
GGGGGGGGGAGAGGGGGGAAGCTAGGGAACTTTTGACTGAAAATACAGTTTTCACAGCTTTTTTTAGTTCATCAGTAGCTCCCCAAACCCAAGAAGAGCAACAGAGCTCCCCCTCAAGATGGCATTTGGAAGGTCCCTGTCTTTAAAGCCTGTGTGGTAAGTGGTTGCCTGCACCCCCATCACCACACCCTGGAAAGTACCAAGGGCTGGGGACATCGAGTCGGTGACAGAGAAGACCGGGGCACAGCCACCTGCAGGGCAGCCATCCTGCCTCACTGAAGCCTCCTGCACTCCTGCAGGGACCTCTCTGGGACTGCTGGCTCACAGGGGTTTGGAGATACAGGAAAGAGCCAAATGAACCTAGAAAACCTACTGTGGCTGCTCTGTATGGGCATCAGTGAGACTCGGGTTTGGGACGTTCCCTGCCTGCAGCAGTCCCTCTCCAGGGGCATGGCATGCAGAGGACAGGGGAGGGATGAGAGCCTGGGGAGGGAAGGGAAGCAGCAGCTGCTCCTGGCAGGCAGAAGGAGGGCAGGTGAGGGCCGTGATAGTCAATCTCCCATGCCCGGGGTGGTGCGTGGCCCTTGACCCGCTCCCAGCAGCTGCAGGGGCTGGCCCTGACCCGCAGCCATCTCTTCCCTCTGCTGGCAGTGTGTGTGTTTTTCCAGTGGTTCTGTGCTCATCCCGAGGGCAAAATGTATTGCTGATTGATTGCTCAGACTGTTTCTCATCACATCCAAGACTTATTTTGAAAGCAATGAGTCTGGGGCTATTTTGCTACAGGAATGGCTTAGCAGTGGTGCAGTTTTCTCTGGCAGTGATGTCTACATGGTATCTGCTGCATTACCTACAGCATAATTCAAATACAACTATTAAGAATCCACTTAGCCATGCAAAATGAGATAGCTCTATTACATATATATAGGACTATTCCCAAGGCCATTTTTCATTCCCACCAACTCAATCTGAGTTCTGAAAATCCAAGACAGTCTTTAATTTCTGAGTTAAAGATCTATCAGCTTACCTCTTTGGAGAGTCTGGTGAAAAGGTCCCCTCCCCGCAGGAAATCTAGTATTAGATACAACTTTCCCTCTGTTTGAAATGCTGCATTAGAAAAGGAAGGAGATGTTGGAAGTTTGAATCAAGATAAAGTCCCCAGTGAGTAAGTCCCGTTGACTAGCAGTGTATCATTTGTGCCATTGCTTCACTGTCATTTCAAAACTTTGAGAATCAAAAAATGATTTCTGTATGGAACTTGGCAATTGAGCTTAGGCTGTGGGAAAAAATAGTCTCAGTTGAGAGACAACAGTGCATTATTAATATATTCATTTCCATGCTAAGCACTATGAATTTACAGTGTTTCCCACTCCACAAAGGTATCAGGAGTCACTGAGAGGGAGGCATAGAGAGAAGTTCCCATGCTTGTGTGAGAGGAGAGCCCACATACCCAAATGTCCTCAGAACACCTGTTACAGTAATAATGGGGCTGGCGTGGCAGGAGGTAACTCCAGGAAGACACGACATTCATGTACACACATATGCAAATTTAGACTGTTACTGATTATTAAATCAGCTTTTATTTAAATTCGCTGTCTTTTCAAATGATACCTGACAGTAGGTAAGGGGTTGGCAAATGTAAACTCACCAGCTACCCCACCTGCACTACCTACCACGTGAGACTTTTTGACAAATGTATTTCGATGGAGGAATGGCTAAAACTTACAAATACTGAATTTCTCCTTTAGCATAAATGAAGAATTTCACATAGGTAGCCTCTATGACTTTGTTAGAAACGGAGTCATAAGTAGGCAGAGGATATCTGCACGGAAGTGTAACACATCTAGTCGCAATTCCCCAACCGATTTAAGAACAAACGTGAATTATATTATATTATAGTTACCATAATGGAGTTTGACTATGAAAGGATGATTGACTTCTGCCAAAATATCTCTCTCCATTTTAGATCGTACCCGATCCCGAACTATAAAGAAAGAACAATAAGAACAGTGACATATTAAGAGGCAGCATGGTCACTGGATACAGCACTGGAATAAGGTTCTGGCAATCCGGGTTCTGATTCCCACTCTGCTGATGGCTGGTATGACCTTAAGCAAATCAGACCACTCAAGTGTCCTCTTATTTCTGACTGTTTGGTCTGTGTTGTAAATTCTCCAGGAAGGCCCTGCCTCTTTCTCTATGAAGAGCTGCCCTAACTAAAATTACTACAGTATTACAAACAACAAGAAGGCAATTACACTTCACAGGAGAGAATGTTAATGTGAAAATGAAAACTACACAAAATTAATAACTTTACTTCATTTAAGATGAAAGAGAGTGTACCAGTCCCAGAGCAAGTTGGATTAATCTTTTTAAAATTAATTTATTGTATTTTGCTGATGCTAGCAGCGTTTATGACATATCACTGAATAGCACTTTCTGGAAGTGATCGATATATACAATATTCGAAATTTCCAATAAAGCACCCAAACAATCAGTAATAAAGAAAAATTCCAAATAAAAATAGTAACTAATTATTTTTATGCGAAGAGATAACTTTATTGTGTGCTAGCAGTGAGAAAAATACCTTTTATGGTTGAGATTAATAGAGAGTACGGGAAATCATAATTTCAGAGGTGAGCTGAGCTCAAGGTAAACAAAACTAATGCTGAAGATTTCATACCAAAGCCATTCAGCAGAATATTCAGACACTGAGGAGGATTCAAGTCCCCATGTTATCAAATCTTGATCCTAAAGATGCATTTCTCAATCACTATTTTATTAGAAGTATTGACATTTTCCTCTTTCTTTTCACAATGCCAATACACTTTTCAGACGAAAGCATCTACAAGAGATATTATGAAACTATTTTAGGTAGCAAAGCCTGAGATCTCAGTCAGATTCTGTCATTGCAGGCATGTGTTGTGGAGCTGCTCAGAAGCTGAGTACTCTCAGCACCTAAGTAAGGAACATACCATAACAAAACCCCAGTCTATTGCTGTACTTCAAAAATTGATGCACAGAAATAGGTCCAAACCAGCTGATCTGAAAAACTTAAATAGCACTGGTGACATACTTGGATTTCTTGCTATTTTGATGCTTTACTTAGGCCAATACTGACGTAAGCTTTACTAGCTCATTCAGCCTAAGCTACCTTGAAGATAAATGCAAAGCAAAGGGAATTGCCGAGTTGTAATCTCATCCCACAAGTAAAAATCACACATCATACACTCATAAAATGCTTAACCTGCGTGAAGACAGACTGTTTCTTGTGCTGTCCATCAGTGATGATCCCAGGTGGGAATTCCTGTTGCACAGGGGAGCACTGCTGGACACTCTGCATGGGACATTTCCCATTAAGCTTGGTTAGGTAGCCTAAGAAAGTGCCTACCTGCATTTGCACTGCACAGGTGTGAGAAGAGGCTGTCAGAACAGCAGCACACCCTCCTCCACCCATCATTTTAACCTCTCAACAGGGAAAGACTCAGCTGTGCAGCCCAGTGCTTTGCCAAAGTCCCTTGCCCTGTGCCCTGCTTGCTGCTGTGGTGGTTTCAGTGTGCGGACCTGCCAGGCTGCCAAGTCACCCTTCTCCCCACAAGCACGCAGGAGGCACACCAAAATTAAAGAGAAGGTGATATCACCACAGAAGACATCTCATTCTCCAGTCACAGCCCTGTAACCACTCTGAACCTGTTGCTTATGGGGCTATGAGTTCCTTTTTTGAAAACCTGTCGTTCGGGAGCAGAAATCAGGCTCGTGGAGCCAGAGGCTCAGCAGCACCGCAGATTGTCCCCGTCTGGGCACTGCTGTCCTCGTACGGCCTGGGCCAGCCCAGGACCCCACAGGCAAAGTACTTGTGGGGTGCCTAATTACCTGAGATATGGAGAAATACAGGCTTCTGAAAAGTGATCCTAGTCTCGCTTCAATGGTTCTGCTTGGAAATACTATTTGCATTACTGTGTTTTTGTTCCACACAGTACTAAACTCAAACCCTCTAAAGAGCAGCCTTTCATGTGGCACCTTCATCAGCGGAGCATTATTACAACACAAAGGAAAAAAACAGAAAAGTGCCCTGTTGACACACCGAATGTAGAAATATACCAATAATGACACATGGGGACTTCATGTGCTTTTCCTTAGAAATGCATATCATTTTGTGTAGGCTATTTTTCTGAAAGAAAGATCCTCTGTGGCCTGAAATATGGAACCTTTTAGAGATGGGGAAAGAGTCATTATACCAAAGCTTTACCACTCAGCCCTATGCTGCTGCAGCAAAGGTAAAAAATCAGACCTACAGAGCAGGAGACACTTCTTTGTAGAAAGGCACTTTGAAAAATCAATAGGAATGTAGACTGGGTATTAGGAGTCCAGGGTCTGGAGGAGGTCATTTTACCTGCCCCCCACCCTCCCCCTCCTTTTTTTCCCTTTTTACATGAAACAACACTTTCAGCTTTAAAGAAATCAAAGAGTTCCCTTTGTTTGTTTGTATTTTAAAGTAGCCTTGATGCTCTGATATTGAGATTCTGAAGGACAGATGTCTCTAAATCAATACTACACTTTAATATTGAACTTCCATTTATAGTCTTTATCACCTATTCATTATTCTCTCTGTTTGTAAAAGTTAATTAAATCTTGCAATGTCCCTCTGAACTACCTCTGCTCAATTTTCCAACAAAGAGAATTAAAGAACAGATTCATTAAAAAAAAAATCGCATGGGACTTGTCAGGAGCAAACATGGGTTCTAGGACATAAGAACTCAGCTGAAAATAAATCCTCAGAGCCGTAACCTGAGCTCTTGTCATGTTTTCCTCACACCCTTGCCCAGCAAGGAGCAGCCTGGTGAGCTGATGGTGCTGCACAGTCACCTCCTTCCTACCCCATGGAGCCTCTGGCAGCTGCAACCTCCTGCTGTTTCCTCACTGGGACACCAACTTGGATCTCTCTTCCTGACCAAAAAAATCCACAGACGCTGCAGGAGATTAAGTGTGTTTTAGATTTTTGGCTGAAATTAGCTGCTGAGCTCAACCCCATCATTAGAAAAGTACTGACTGACAGACCAGCCAGATGATCACATAAATCTCATGTCCTTATGCAGAGGTGAAATTTCAATTTTTGTGTATTTTTAAGCAGAATTGGACCAACTGAACATCCACAGATGTGCTTATGCACAGCTCCCAGGTGAAACCGTTCCCCACCAAGGTCTGTGAGTTGCAGATGTGAAATGGTATCCAGTAAGCCAAATCCTATGGTGATGTACATCACCAGCAAAGTCAGAATTACACCCCTCACAATTGCATAAATCAGTTCTAACTAAATTCATTGAAACCAGACTCAATAAACAGCTTGATGAAGAGAAAAGAAAGCTGCCATCTGCTAGAGGGCAACTTCCTCTAAAAATCCAAAACCTACAGCTGGAAATACATCTGTTCACAACTTGTGCAAAACTGAAAGTCTTCAACACCTCTGCAGAGTTGCACCTGGAACTTTTTTCTTTTTATGTAAAGCATATGTTTGATTTAAATTTATTTACCTTAATGGATGTGATATCCTGTGAAATCATCAATAAAGTATTTGTTTCTTGAATTTGAGCGTAACATGCTCCTATATTTCATTTGCTTCAGTTGAACAGAGTTATAACTACTTTTTATTATTATTACTACTATTGCAGGCAATAACAACAATTTCAGTACTAACTCTTACTGACAGGCAGTAATTACCTATGCTCTAGGAATAGGCATAATTCCAAAGTGACAAATGAATAAGAGGGCTGGCCTTAGAATTCAGAGGTCCCAGTAAACACTATTCATCAGTATCTCTGGAAATTATGATGACCTGAAGGAAGAAACTCGTTTCATATAGTTTTGCAATAAAGAAAAGTTGTTTAGAACATTTATGCAACAGTTGGCCTTTTCTCCCCACACAAAATAGGTATTTCGAATTTGGTTCCAGCCTACAAGAAACCAATAAAGGAAAGATGACTAGGACATATAGTTCTAAGTCCTACTCTTAAACACACTCTAAGGAGGAATTAATTTTTTCCATCAAACGTCTCTCCCATCTCCCGGGAGACTCTTTTTCCCTTGCAGCTCCTGCCCTGCTGCAGTGCTGGCTAACTCGCATGCAGCTGCAAAGAAGAGGCAGCAGCAAGATTCGTATTTCCTATCCATGGGGCATTCCAGTATCAAATGAGTGTCTGCCTTGTGTTTTGCTATTGAGATGTTGCTAAGCCAACAGAAGCAATGAAGAAGTTATTTTTTTCTTGTCCTGCTTGAGATGGAGATGATCCAGACATCCAGGAACTGCTCAGTCTCTCAGGGTAATGAGTTTCACCGTTTGCCTTTTAAGTTTGAAGCCCAGCATGGTTTAATCAACCACTGCTGCTCTTTGCTCTGACAACACACCTGTTTTGGGGTTTTTCAGGGAAGGCTGAATAAAGTTTGTGCATCACTTTACTCTGGAAGTGTGAAAGCCGTCTGTGCCTTGGTATGCATCACAAATACTTTCTGCAGCATATCATCAAAGGCAAAAAGACAGCTTTTATGACTGAAAAGTAAGTGGAGTGAACACTGGCTCAGGGGTGAAAATGCAAATGCATTTTCTCTTATGCCAGCCTTCTACAGGAAAAGAAATTGTTCCCTTTACTCAGTCTCTCCAGGTCTAAAAAGCCAGTAGTATTGAAAGGGGCATTTCCTCTCCTTCATGACCTTTGAGCAACTACTAATTCACCTGCAAAGCCTGGCAGAGGTGAAAGGGGGTGAAGGTGCTGCAGGATCTCCCCAAGGAGCTCTTGGCACACCAACTCAGGGCAAAGTGCCCCTGTGTGAGAGTGATTTCAAGCCCACCCAAGTCCCTTCTCTTTTGTTATATGAGCCCCTACTATTTTGTTTAATGGCATGGTATGAAATATTCTGCCTGATCCAATTCAGATGTTTAAGGATGAGACCAATAATCTTTCATAAAATATTAAGTGAGAATTCCTGGAAAGAGAGGAAATGTGGTATTTCCTCTCTGTGTAGAATGTATAGTCTGGGATGCTGTCATTTGCCACCACGGCAGCTTTAGTCATAGGCTGAAGTAATCCTAGTAAATGTTTTTTGTAGACCTGTTTGAAACTCGTAATTTTGAATATTTTCAAAGATGTTTTTGCTGTGGATTTTTGTTCTCTAAACTGGAACAAAAAGCCTAAATTCGGCAAGTTTTGCCAAAATTAAATTGAGAAAAATTGTTTTGGCTGCATCAAAGTACTATTTTTTAAGGGTTTTATTTTATTTTTTTTATCTTCTCTTTCTTAACACTAATTATAATGTGCAACTATAAAATTTTTTTTAAAGTGTACACAATCAAACCAAAGAATTCTGCTGAAATCCTTAATACTGATATTTTGTCAAGCAAAATTTCCCTCAGCAGTCTTGTTCCTGTGGACAGACACTCTATCGGAAACTCAATCTTTTCTTTATCAGTTGTAACACAAATTCAGAATATGGAATAATAAAAAACCCCACCAGGAAGTTTTAAAATAGAACCCCTGTGTGTTCCAGGTTTAGGATAAACATACGAAGTTATGAGGTCATGTTCTTGTGATTGTCTTAACTGGCGTTTACCAGCTTAGTTCTGATATGGGTAACATGAGGCAGTGGCTGGACAGTGAGAGGTGCATTTCTCAGATGGGAGCGTTTGGATGGATTTGGCCAAAGGACAGGAGGCAAATGTTAACATCCTCCCTAAGCTGTCCTGACCACAACTGCACTACACCGACTTCTCACTCCAAACACTCCTTCCATTAGGCTGCTTGGATGTGGTAAACACAGAGCCAGTCCAAACTGACTTGTTCTAACAAAATTTTTTTGGATGAGCACCATACTGAATCTCAAACATTTTGGTTTGTGAAACAAATAACTAGTATATTTAAGGCATCACTGAGGAAGCTGGGATGGTGGCTTATCATCCAGCACTAAGGACACACTTCATTTAGGAGATATAAAGCCCTGAGACAGTTTCTATTTGTAAACCACATAGGATGAAGTTTATCGGGGTATCCGTAACCCAGCCCTCCATGCTACCTGCACACAAAACAGACAGGAATTCAGAATTTAAATAGTTCAGTAAAATATGTCATTTAATGTCACCATCCAGACAAAGCAAACCTCTGCTTTGCCAAAGACGTGACATGTGATGCAGACATACTTAATATAGCTCTGCTGATGTGTTTGCCTCATAAAAGTGAAAAGCATCTGTGAGACGGCTGTCTGTCACTGAAGAAGCCTCCAGTCCCATCAGCAAGCAGAGTGTGAGGTCAAGGCAAGGTCATTTCCTAAATTAGAGCATAAGAAAGAGCCCAGTCTTTTGTCATTATCAAGATGTTCATTAAAGCTTTGCAATCAGCAAGCCGTGGTCACACAGACAACAACAACAACAACGAAAAAAGGCCTATTTATTGTTCTCTCCTTTGAGAAGAGAAACACAGTTCTCAAACAATTGTAAGCTGGTTTTCAGCCTGGACTCCACTACCGTATAGGGAGTGTTGTGGAAGATATGACTAAGTTCAGAGAGTTTCTGGGTGAAATCATGGCCCTAAAACAGTCAATACTAAAACTGCTGTTGACATTAATAGGATCTCACCATCTACATCTCGGTCCCTATATACAGTTCTGAAAATATATGTAGCTGCTTGAGCTCTAAAAGAATACCTAACCAAAAAGGAAAACTTGGGTTTTTTCCCTATGTTACTGAGTAACTGCCAAAAGCGAAACATAAACGGTACTGAGCAATGACTACAGGGAAACAGGAGGAGAGCAGATAAATATTTAAAGGATATAAACATGAAGGAAAAAGACGACTTATTTATCAAAATAAAAGGAAAGAAATTAATATAAATAGAGAGGTAAATGAAACAGACAAAGAGGAAATGTAGGCTATGTTGGGCAAACTGTGACTGCACGAACCCCTATGGAGCAGAGTAATGGGTTGGGATTGGAACCTTCTTACTGACACATTTTAAAACAAAACTGAACAGAAAAAGTTAAATAACTACTTAGTAAGAAATCAGTCTGCCCTGACTGCAGGGGAATGAGACTGCATTTTTCACTATGTGCTACTTTGCTGCAGTGACTCCACCCCAAAAAAGGACATTTAAAAAAAATGCAGATTTATTACTACGCACAAGTGTTTAGAAGGCTGTCTGAAACACAGTATTTGTAGCAGGATTAATGTCCATAGCATTATATCAGAACATTCCAGCAAAGTGAAAAAAAATCAGAAACCAAAAATTCATATTGGGAGTGAACTTGAAAATCCCGTCAGGAATAACCATGAGCAGTTTAGTTTTCACACAGTACTTTTAATTCTGCGGTCTCAGCCAGCCTTATCAACAATCTTTGATCCCTAAGACTATTACCCCGTGGGTGAAAACTGTGGGTAAAGCACAGGGGTAATGCAGCCCCTCTGGGGCCACCCAGCCCCAGGACCACCAGCCCTGTGACAGTCCTTCCAGTGCCTGCTAGCAAATCATACTCCTCACACAGAGTACAAACTTTCAGGCTTCCTCAAAACTTTGCTTTGGAAGTTGCTTTGTGCTGCTTGTGAAAAGTTCTTCCAAGACCTCTCACATGTTAAACTCTCTGTAGCAAATTAAACACACATCTGTGATAACAGCATGGCAGAGTTCCTGCATATTTCTAATGAAGCTGCATGTAAGGAGTCCTATGACATGCACAAATCTCATGCTGCATAGTCAAGTCTTATATCTTGAGCACGTTGTTTTTGCTCCATCAGTCTCATACTTGGCCACACGTAAAACTCCTTCCACTCCCTGCAGCGGCTGCAGGGCTGACCAGCCCCACTGCTGCCACTTCCCTTCCCTACCAAGGGAAGGCACCGAGCACCCCCTCTGCCCACACTGGAGCTGAGCATCTCCATTCCCTCGCAGCCCCCTCTGCAGTCCCAAGCAGAAGGAGGTGGGAGGCGGAGGGGATGTTCTGGAACAGCTATCACCTGCTTTCTCAAGTTGCAGAGAAGATTAGTTCTGGCCCTGTCTCCTGTACGCCACTAAGCTCAGGCCTTCCCTCAAAATGCCACCTGGAGCAATTGCTGCCCATGATTTGTGGCCCTCTCTCTTCCTGAACCTCCACTGAGGTCTTGTCTTTCCTATTGCCTTTCCCTTGGCTCCACACACACCCCCTGACTCAGGGGATGGTAGCTTTCCTCTGCCCAAGAAAGCTGCCCTTGGGAATCTGCGGGGCATCATCTCACCTGAGGACAGCTGAGGGGTTTCTGGATGAGAAGGTGTCCAGATTTCAGTAGGTTGGAAAGGCAGCTAAATGAAGGCTGTGCGTTTAGTGGGATGGTCTAGGAGGAGTGTCCCGGCTTTCCTGGTACCAAGGTCAAAATCTGTTGCTTAAGAAACTGTCTTCTGCACAGAAATCTCATCCTAGGCACTTACTGCAGCTGTTGACCACTAGCTGTTCTCCTCAACAAAGCAAGAGAGGGGGCACAAGCTGGGGGCCCATTCTTTTCCCTTTATGAGGAAAATTTTTAAGAGACAGAAGTAGGTGGTAAAGGTGACCCAAATGCAGGGAAACATGATGTAAAAACAAAAATACAAACCAGTACTTCTACATGTACACTTGAAAATATTTCTTTCTTCTGATAACATACAAGGGTCAAGATAGTACCTAGCTGTATGACATTGACATTTTACATTGCAGAGCTTATAAGATCCGTAATGAAACCAAATTTGAACAGATAAGCATTGACAAAACCTATAGAGAAGATAAATATTTAAAGGATATCAAAATGTAGGACAACTATTTATTTATCAAAATAAAAGGAAAGAAAGGAATATAAATAGAAGGAGATAAGTGAAACAGAAAAAGAGGAAATGTAGGCTCCCTGTCAGCAGAAAAGTTTATTCTGAGTTTACAGTGCTGATGAAGATAATTCCCACTCAATGGCAACTATGTCATAGCCCAAACAAAGACGAGGGGCACAGTACAATTGTCTGAACAACTCAGGCGTTGCCCAATTTTACAAAAATAATCTACTGCTGCTGAGAAAATGTCAGTTAAATTACTGTGCCATGGAAACCTCTTGAGTGTGTCAATTACTATCACATGCAGATAGAAAAAGCTGTAGAGAAAATAGAAAGAAGAGGCTGTCATTGATGCTGATTGCTGGTCTCTCCTCAAACATCGGAAGAACCTCCATCTTGCAGCAAATGCCACAGCCACGGGGAAGCTGAAACTGACACGTGTGACCTACATCAAGAGTATGAAAACAGAGAATAAATTTGCTTCTCTTGAAACAGATCCCAGATGGTAGTCTCACACACTGTGCCACCTAACTTTTATGGAGAACCAGCCAAGTGCTAGCACACCTCCAGGAGCAGTTGTGAACAGAACGCCTGGCCAGCTGTTTGGTGAAGGTTTACAAGCAACCCAACTGCAGTGCTAGGAGGAAAACCATCACCACTGCAACTGACCCCATCCTCTGCTGTCACTCTGACTTAAAATGGCATCAGGTGGCAGTGTTGACCTCACTGTTAATCTGTCCTCATGCTTGAAAGGAAATAATTTTTTTCTGCTGTGTTACGGGAATCAATAAAAGCAGTTGGATGCAACTCCCAGAGGATGCTTACGAATTTGGGTCCCAACCAACTATAAATGCACTGCAGTTGCACATAGCTGAACTTGGTGAAATGGCAATTATATTGGATGTTACAAATGGTGCAACTTATTCAGTGAACAGGAAAAAAAAATGCTTGTCATATAGATAATGGATTTTTACCACAGCCAAAGACTTGCAGAGTCCATCAGGAAGGTTAAAAATCCCAGGGATATTTAGCTGGTTTATTTTGAGTTTAGCTTTCCACTACAGCTATATATTTATTCAAAAGCAGAATTGATTTATAGTTCTGATTATTTCAAATAATCAATGCATTATATAGAAGAGACATTTCCTAACAATTTCTTCATTTGGAATCTTCAGCCATTGCATTCCATAATGCAGTAGGCTGCACTTAAGCGGGGAGGGGTGTTAATAACAACTCCACTAATATCTGACTACTACTCCTCCAAAGGGCAGTGAGCACTGTTGAAGAGCAGGCTGGCATAATTAGGTCAGCATTACAGATATGGAGATTGAGCAGGGGAGCAGCAGTAAGGGTAGCTGGTTTGTGTTCATGCAGCAGGCTGGCAGCAGAAATGTGAGCACAGCCAAAGTCTTGTAATTCCTAAATTGAGGTACCAGCTCCTATGCTAGACACAGCCTGTCATGAAAGAACAGACTACATGACATAATTCAAAGCAGATGAAGACTAGAAGCATCTGAGCCTCTATTTGCCAAAAGAGCAGTTTTTTCTTCCTGTAATTCACAGCCTTGTGGTACCAACAACAAGCTCTTGGACATCAGGCAGGATTAAAAGACTTCCAGAGTTCATTCACGTGCTACACAGCTGACTCGATGGGTCGCCAGCAACAGCTTCTCTCTTTTGGCAGTGAATTTCTTAAAATTAGAAGCATTGAAAGCAAACACAAAGCCTACAAAGCTCCTTCAAGACAGCGCAAGACAAACAAGACACAAAGAATTTCAAGCCTCAAGACTAAGACAAAAGAAAACCAGAAAAGTACATCTTCACATGAAGATTTCCATTTGGCTTATTGGACACCAGCCAGAGAGGCAGAAGAAAAAAGGCAGCAGAGAAGATAAAAAAGTAACCAGTGTTTTGCTGTCACTGGGAAAGCCCATCTGGCCTGGGAACATCCTGTCCACTGATAATGTGCTTAATTCTTAAACTAAACACATGGGAGAAGGGGAGTAAAGGTTGACAGCTGCAGGCAACCACCCTCCAGAAATCCTCACAGAATCATGGATTCATAGAATATGCTGAGTTGGAAGGGACCCATCAGGATCATCGAGACCAGCTCCTGGCTTTGCACAGGACACCTCAAGAATCACACCATTTTACAAATCCATCTACCCAAGGGCTTTACCAAGAGGAACTTTCTCTGAATGGGATTCTCCAAAGGAACAAACATTCAACATCTCGACAGTATGACCACTCTGGTGTCTTTGCAGCAAGACATTTCTATCAGTTCAATTACGCCCCCTGAATTTTCAATAATCTTCATGGTAGAGCAGGGGTAGCTCTGTCATAACAAAGCACTCACAGAGGACCTGAGAGGTAGGACATGCAGCCAGAGCAGATAAGGTCACCTCTGACTTACCTAGTGTATAACTACATCTTCTAAAATGAGTATCTAGGAAAAATGAACCCTGAAGAAAGAAAGGAACATAAATGATTCTCAGCCTACAGAAGATGGAAGCTAAACATAACAAACTTCAAGATGTGGAAGAAAACTGCAAAGAGGAAACTGTTTTCAATGGAGAGGAGATGAATTAACAGCTTCAAGTGTGGCCAGGCAGATACTGGACAGATGCTAGGAAGCATTTTGTAATAACAGAGTGATGGAGACAGTCTAAGAACGAGTTAGGCAAACATCTGTGAGGAATGACACAAAAGCATCACTACACTGTGAGGAATGACACAAAAGTACCACCCTAGGTCAGAGGTAGGCCATGGGACTTCTTCAGGTGCCTTCCAGATGAATGCCTCAGTAGCAGTGTGAGGCACAGGGTACCCTCCCAGAGTAACACACCAGTGGATTTACCTGGCACAGATCCAGGCAAGGACATGAGCTAGGCTTCCAAAGCAGAACCACTGAGCCTCTGTGACTGTCCTGAAGATCAGCTGGTCCTCACTCCCAGGTTCTTGGCCCAGGAAGAGCACCGTACACGACCAGCAGTGCCAGTCTCATTTTGGACTCATTCTTTTAGCTGAAGCTTCATGTCAGTCTTCATAGATCTGTTCCAATTAAACTAAGCTGTGTTTTTCTCTCCTCTCTCTGCTTTCCAGCTAGCGTTGATGAGGGGTGTGAGGGCTCACAAAGTTCCTTCCTAGTAAAGGGAGTTTTTCTACAGATAAAATGGAATTGCATCACATTTTCAAATATTTCACTTGTGGCTTCAGAACAACTGTCCGTGTAGTCTCTCCATTCCTGAATCTACAGCAAAAGCAATTAACAGAAATCTGCTACTCAACAATAAAATATATCAAATGTGGTCTTTTCTGTAAAACAATAACCAATTTGGGAGTAACTACAAATATCTGTCATTAGATATACAAGGCAATGAATATGATAAAAAGAATAATCCAACGGAGAGCAAGCCATAGTGAAAATCTTGATCAAGTCTACGATGGAGAGTTTGAAGGATGAGTTTGGGTCCGAAAACCTTTTAATAGTGGTACCTACAGGAGCTGCAGTTTCAAAGTGTCTCCATTGCCACTTATCCACCATGGCAAGTACACAGAATCAATTGAAGCTTTAAAGAGGTAGATGGCAAATTGACTGAAAATCGTAAAATTATTTGAAATATTGCTTTCTACTGTCAGAAAAGCCGTGAATATGATGAATTACACATTCCCCAAAAAAACCCCAGCTACCATTCCTTTACTGGCTGGAATAGCCAGGGGGCAAATTCAAAGGCAACGTGCATGAGCTGCTGGGGGTTTTTATATTTAAAAAAATCATTCTTTCCATATTTCACTGACAGAGGAGTGACTCAACAAACATTTAGAACAAGCTTATATAATTTGATCACAGGTAAAGAACATATATTTTCTGCCAAAGAAATCAGCAGGTTTTTTCAGTGCTTTCTTCCTCTGACTTCAGATTTGAATCACCTTTGTGCTCTCTAGAGAATCATCACAGGAGAACCTGAATAATGCAATACTCAGATGCTGCTAAGGCCCATGGAACTGTTCACGGATTAGAAGTCAAGGGCGTGGGCACTTCAACCTAGCAAAAAAATGTAAAAATTTAAGACAGTTCTGTGCTACACCTTGTGAAAAACATGAACACAGGTGCACTCAGTGTCTTCCTAGCAAAGCCTGAAACGTCGGCCGAAACCTGTGGGTGCACTAATAAATAGTGCGGTGCCAAAGTATGGAAAGTAACAGTGGCTGCTGGGACCTGAGGCTGCCCCACACTTTGTGTCACACTTTGGGGCCATGACCTGAATGGCCACGAGAGGCTGGAGGGCACCGAGTGGGCTCCTGAGTGAGTTTCATCAGGAGGGAACTTTGCCTTTGTGCTCTGAAACTGCTGTGCTTGGCAGACCAAGGCACAGCAAAGGGACATGACTGGAAGAATTCCTTGAAAAGCTCCATCAAAACCAGGAACCAATGCTGTTGGATGCTAGGATGTCCACCACAGTTTCTGCTGCTGAACTGCTCATAAAAAAAGACGGAGTTTGCTTGTGAGTCCCGTCCTGTGCACTATTTGGGGAGAACAAAACAAAGCTACTTCAGGCAGCAGCATACTAAGTGGCTGAAGCTGCTTTCCAAATGAACGTATGACTATGCAGGGAGCTATAATTTGATATTATTGTAACAGCAGAGTTACAATGGAAGAAATGTGTGGACAGGAAAGGACCTGGCAATATTGCTGCATTTACCTACAGCAGAAATGACAAACACAGAAGTGTGTGCTCCTATGTGAATCAGTCTGTTCGGACGACAGGGAGAAAGACAGGGAAGTTGATTTTAATTTTTTACCAATATTTAGGCAAAGACAACTTAATTCTGCCTTCAGATAGCAGGAAGAGCCTGCTGTTCACCAATGTGAGCAGCAGTTTTAACAGAATCACAGAGTCAATCAGGTTGGAAAAGATCTCTGAGGTCATGGAGCCCAAGCTATGACTGAACACCACCTCGTCAACTAGACCATGGCATTCAGTGCCACATCCAGTGTTTTTCTGTGAAGAAATTCTTCCTAATGTCCAACCTAAACCTCCCCAAGTGCAGATTAAGACTGTGTCCTCTCATCCTATCACTAGTTGCTGGGAAGAAGAGGTCAACCCCTCACTACCTTTCAGGAGGTTGTAGAGAGTGATAAGGTCACCCCCGAACCTCCTTTTCTCCAGGTTAAACATCCCCAGCTCCCTCAGCCACCCCTCACAGGACTTGTGCTCCAGACCTTTCACCAGCTTTGTTGCCCTTCTCTGGACCCTATACAGAACTCAACAGCCAACATTTTCACAAAGAGAAAGCTGAATTTTCTTTGGCACTTAGGAAATCTCCATAAGGAACAACACGTTTTTGTGTAAAAACAAACGAGCCAAAATGTTCCCTTGCTACAAAACAGAGAGCATTTTTAACATCCAGTGTTCATTTCTTTAATGTCTTAGCAATGGGAATTTTTTTGCCTCCTAACAGGATCTTCACAATGCACTTGGCATTGTGAAAACACTATAATTTAATTAGGACTTCATACAATGCAAACTCCCACACGGTTTGAATAAAACAGATAGTAAAATCTTTAAGTGATGCATGTTCAGTTTATATTTCTAGGCAAAAGCTTTCCCTTCTCATCTAAATCTGAATCCAAACACTGTACAGAATCACTAAAAAGTATTAAGTATCTTACCCAGAAGCTACAATCTCAATGAACACTTCAGCAAATGCTATGAAAACAAACTTCCAGCAATGCTTTTTGTTGTTTTTTGACCTGTCCAGTCTGCTGTATAGTCAGGCTAGGACTCCCTATAATATTTATTGACACACAATGAGTTGCCTAAACACAGCTCATTTTCCTTATGAAAACAGTTCCTTTTCCTTTCCTAAAAACGTTCTTCTCCACAGCCCATTAGAATCAGCATAAGTGAGCTCTCTCTTACATACTGTAGCCTTTCCTCCTTCAGAAAGCAAGCCCTAGGCAAGCTGGCTTTTTAGGGGAGGAAGGAAGAGGTGGTCCGATGCAAGTAACTTTGCAAAGGCACTGTAAAAAAACAGCCCAAAAGTGACCCCTAAGCACTGGTTGTTGATGACCTTCTTGGTTTCATTTTCAAAACTCCCAGAGGAAAGAAAGTTCTGCTTCCTCCGATGACAGCTACGAAATCCAATTTGCTCCTAAACTGTTAGGAAGGTTGGCACATTTCACAGCACTTCTTGACTCCTAGCCCAGACAAAGCGTGCACGTGAATGGGCCAGGTCCAGATGGTGACCCAAGAGCATTGCTGTCTGGTTCAGCACATACTGCCTAGGCTGATCTTTACATTTTAGAGCCGCTGGGAAATATACGGAGGAATCAAATATTTTCATGTTTGTGCACACAGAAGTTGCTATTTCCTTCCAAGACTGAAAAATTGGTGTATGGCTATTTGTGGAGAGGGGTGGATGTCTCAGCTGGATCTTTAAGGGCACTTCCAGGTCCAGCAATGTTTGTGGGTTTTTTGAGCTCAGATCCCTGACATTTGGAGGGTTACAATCCTCAGACTAAAGAAGCCGTGCATAAGCAGCAGTTCCAAGGATGCAGAGGACACAACCTTTCCTCCAAACTGCAGGGCAAGAGTACCTCTGCTGTGGGGTCTGGACTGTCCTGTAGACAGGACTTCCTCGGTGAAATTTTCAGAAGCAGGTAATAAGAGGCCTAAGAAGACAAAAAATATAGCAGAATACTTTAAGAAGAGATAATAAACCAAAATTTAAATAGTGAACCTGGATGAGTACCAGGGCCTCTCACCAAACACAAGGACTGTACAAAATCGAAAAAGACATCTTGAACACCTTGGCACAACAGAGCTAGTTTTACCTGAGGTGAAGAGTCTTTCTGAGTCCTGCTTTATTGGGTAATATTGTCTAGAGTTTCTCATTTTGTTTGAGTTTTATTCTCTTCAAACCAGAGGGAAACCACTGGACTTCTGTATCTGATACCCAAACACATTTGTTACAGGGAAACTGAGACACATACAGAGGAAAACTGAAGAAGTCATTTCGGTTGGTGTCCGATCAGTGAAACCACTACTACAATTTCATCAGTGGTTTAGATAATAATCCACTTCACCTGGTGACATCTAAGTTAGTTGTTCAATTTAGGGTATATTTAATATCATAGATCCCTGAGAATACCTAAGCTCTCTGTGAGTCACCAGAGCTGCTCTCACATCTTACTGCACCTATAACCATCACACATCAGCAAACTCCTAAGCCTGCTGGCTTAAACTGAGGGGATCATAAGCTGCAAAGCACTTGCCGAGGTTTTGACAAAACAGGTTATCATTTCTAAACCCCGTAAGTAGAAAGGGGTAGACTGCACTCTCAGGGTCAAATGGCTTTCAGTGCCAAGACTTACAGAGCCCATTGCCAACCAGACGGGCAGATGCGAACTGCGTCCTCATGATCCATCCCATAACCCTCGCTACATCATCACTGCAATATTTATAAAGTTCAGAAGCACCGTGACAGTGAATTACAGCTTCATGCCACTTTCTCTTAGATTGCACGTCTCCTAGAGGAATGCGTCTTTGATTTTCAAGCTCCCTTACATTCCAGCACAGCAACCCGCTGGAGATTTATGGGCATTTCATGGGTGTTTAATGAGACTTACACTGTAACCAATCTAAACAACTCTTGGTCATGGAATCCTGAAGCACACTCAGTAAAGCTGATGGAGCCTGAGACTCCTCGAGAGAAATGCTGAATGAATCAAAACAATCAGCTTGCCCTGTGCCTCTGTTCCAACTTTGCTGGTGAATACCAGACACACATATACACAGAATAAACACTCCCTGGTTTATTTATGGTTCCCTCAGATTTACACTGTATTCAAAATTGGCAGCAGAGACTCGCTGATACATCTCTGTAAGCTTTTAAACATATAGATCAACTTTATTATCTTTCAACTTTTAATCTAAAAGTCTGATTTTAAAGAAAAAGTAGAGTATAACAAAGACATGAAAGCAACGTCTTAAGATGGTATTTTAAGAGTATTATTTAATGACATTCTGAAAGGCCAAAGTGTCACTCCTGGAAGGCATTTAAATGCCTAAATATCTTTGAGCATCTAGATGCCCCCAAAAGAGTTTATCTTTGCAAAGGAAGCTATTAAGGTACTGTAATTTAATATACAGCATTTGAAAGAGAGATAAGTTTGAGTTACACATACATGCAGCCTTCAATCTGATGTATTTCATATATGGCACCTACCACACATAACATCCTTAAACATTTTGAACGAAGTTTTCTTAAAGTTAATAATTAGAATGAAACACTTATCTAGTTTCTTCAGAAAGCTTTCTGCTTTAAAATCAGATACCCACAAGCTCCCAAAAAAGGAAATGAGGCAGAAAGGAAAGAAATTTTTGTGTGATGCTCTCATCTACAACAAAAAGTAACAGTGGCTTTTACACTTTCAAGGATCCATGCTGTTACAGGTGCTTATTCAGATGTCTGTATGTTTAAAATAAACCTTCATGAGTTTAAGATTAATTTCATTTTCACAAATATTCACGTGCACATCATGTACCTCTGCAAACTTTTACAACCTAAACTGGAATATTCAGGAGTCTGATTTTCCCTCCACAGCAGGAGTGGCTCTGCTGATTAGCAGATCTTTTTCAAGCTGAAATCTACACATGTGATTGATCTACAAAGTCTCTTTTGTATCAAAAACAATTTTTGAACTGTAAACGTTTGAAGAGTTCTGCTGCTGCTTGCTGTACCCTTCTTATAGCTAATCTTTGCTGCTGGTGAATTTGGGATCATGCTAACAAGAGGCAACTATCCCAGAAAGGGGCAGGAGGCAGCAGGCTCACTGGAGAAAGCACCATTCTGTACTTCTGCCTCTCCCTAAACGTTACCAGCCAGCCACAGCCACAGTCAGGCGCCCAGGATAGGAAACTCCTCAACAGGACCTACTATGGTTGTTCTTCAGAGCAAGCACCATCACTCCTGAAGGTCTCTTATTTGTCCAGGTTTTATTTGTTTAGACTAATCCAGAAAAGAAACCAGCTTTGCTATCCCTTCTTCTCTTATTTTCTTTCTGACTTCACTTACATGCTTTGCAAATTTGTTTCACTATAGAAAACAACTGCTATAACATTTAGGGCAGCCTGGCCATGCCAATGGCATTGGCACAGAGAGCTCTGGCTTCCCTGCTCCATGTGGTACCTGTGCAGAGTGCAGGTCAGAAAGCAAAATCATTCAGAAATTTGTCTTGTAGCGTGCCTTTTGTCAGCAAATGCTGAATCCAGTGCTGACATGTACCTGTAGCTTTGCTCCCACTGCTTGATGTGCTAATAAATACTTCACATTGGAGTGACTTCCAGCCTTTTTGAGTGTAGGTAGTCAGCAACAATTCAGCACTCTCACTTAAAAGATGAAATTAAGCTGTCAGAAAAATTATCTCTGTGCCAAGAGTTACATGGAAGCTAACTGACAGCAATCCTCCTTGTTGCTCGTCACTTGCCTCGTGCCAATGGGGTTCTGCCTTTGTTTTTGTACTTTGAGTTAAACAGCTGTCAAGTTTAACTTATTTGTAGAAACTGGTGCCAACAAATTAGTTCCTACCCCTGTGCTGGTTATCTCGAAATTAACGGGAAATCCAGAGCTAGCAGTCAGAGGGTAAGTAGTCTGAATGGGAAAGGGATGCAATCCAACAAAATCACAAAGTAGCCTCAATTTCTGGATCTTGTGGCCCGCACTTGAGAAGACAATAAATAGACTTTCTGTACTATAAAGAACCACAGAAGTGCAAAGAGGTGCCTGTTCTTGACAGAACAGAAACCTGATGGGACACTTTGGGTACTTTAAAATCACCATCTAAATTTTGAGATTTCTTGGGGTACTGCCATAATACAGGTCTTTTACAGTGGAATCTAATGTTACATATTTTGCCATCAAATATTTAGTAACAATATCTTGTTTGGGGATGCAAAAGAAACCCTGCCCCCATCCAAAGCTCTTCCTGCTAAACACTCCTCAGAGTTATACAGAAAAAGAGGGACTGCCCAGTTTTCCCTTTTGGTAAAAAAAAAAATCTGTGTTGTCAAAAGAAACAGAAATAAGTTTGTGGTACATCCTGATGTCTGAGGGGTTACACAGACTTTGCTCAGACACCATCAGGAGATGACTTTCTCCAGTGGGGAAGACTCTGACGGTTGAGTTCAGCTCAGTTTCGGCACTTCACGGTCCTGCTCTTGGTTGAGAAGTCAGAGAATCACTCTGTCATACACGTTATGTACACAGGCATGACCTATTACTTTGCATGTCTTATGCGCAGTACTGTTTACGTGTTTATTTACACTAGGCTGTTCTTCTAGAACAAACATTCTCATCTAGATTCCAAACAAAAAGATAAGCACGCCAGCATTGCTTCAAACTAATGTTTCCCTGAAAAGGCTTTCTTAGGGGAAAGGACTGTCTAAATGCCTGGTGTGCCAGTTCCCCATTCTGACCACTACTCAGAAGAGGTGCTGGCTCTGCCTGACACCACCTGCAGTAGCTCTACCTTGCAATTACTGGTAGCTTTATTCGTATTTTGGTCCCCCAAAGCAAGGCATGCTCTAGAAATCTGGATTTTTAAGTGACCAGAACTATCTGGTCACTTAATGATTACTCTTCACATTATGACAAAAATTTAACCACTGCACTGCATTGCCCAAACCCACACCGTCTGAGAAAAAGCAAAACATCCGCTCCAGACAAAATGAATGGTCTCCACCTGATCTGCAAAACCTGTCAGGCTTTTGGGGGAAAGAACAGAACATTCTAGGTCAGAGAAACAAGAAGATGACTGCATCCTCCTTACTCTGAAGAGGAACAACCTCCTCAAATACAGACTTCAACTGAGACTGAACTTACTCTCTTTGCTTTTCACTCCTGGGCTTGACTAGCAATTTCTTTTTTGTCTGTAGCAGGCTGTGGCCCCAGAAGAGAATGACCAGCTTTGAACATCAGTCATTTGGCCCCAGCCTCCTACGGCCCATGAGCTAGGAAACAGCATGATCTCAACCACCTCAGAATGACTCCTCACAGTTGAAAACATGTTCCCATGGTTTTTCAGGCACGTAGTGAGAAGCACCAGCTGAGAAGGCCATTCTGCCCTGTAGGAGCCAGGTTTTAATTCAGCAATATCCATATTTACTTCAGCAACAGAAAGATAGTGACACTTCAATACAATTAATATATACCAAACAGAAGTCCTAAAAATAACACCATGAAAATAAAGCAAGCATACAGCTGGGAAACTGCAAACCTCTGTTTTCCTGCTCTCACACTGCATAGGTAACATATTTTGGTTTAAGTTCTTTTTAGAAAATTCACCTACAGTGAGGCAGAATTTTGGAGGATGGCAGAGACATATTTATGCATTCATATACTGCTAGGCAGCAACAAAATAAAAAAACAGCAAAAAAAAAAATTACCATGTAGAACAGAAATAGAGACAGCAGCCACTGTCCCAATCCTTACCTTTCAAAGTTGCCTTCTTAAGTACCTTCATGGCATAAAGCTGGCCTGCATCAGATCCTTTTATCTTCCTGACTAGAAATACCTGTAAAAAGCAAATGTTTTTTGTAGATGAGTACTGAATTTCTACTTACAAAACTTACTGCATTTGACAGGAGAATAGATACTATGGTTCAGGAAATCTAATGAAAATTACTAGCTGAAAGGATTTCATATCTATTTCACCTGCAATTGGTTGAGCTAGCACTGGAAATTTTCAATTTTAAGTTTTTACCACCTCACAAAAAAATGATTTTCAACATTATTAATTGACCTTATACATTCAGTTAAAGATGGGTGAAAAGTTAAAATTAGTGTGCACATATCTTTTCATATTCTGACCAGCTTTACATGAAAAAAAATTATGTCTCATTTGTGTCTAGGAATGTGCAGTGTCTTAAAATTATTGTCATCAATTAAAGGAAAAAATCAATTTGGTGCCATTTATGCCATAAGTCATGAACAGCAACGTGCCTAAGATGCAGCTGAAGCAGAAAAGTCATACAGCTGAAAATCTGTTGTTATTATAAAAAAGAAAGTTTTACAGTCTCCTGTGCTTCATCTTCTGACAGTGTAAAATTTTAATAAAAATAAAATTTGTAGCTGAACTTGTACTCTTTTCATTTTACTACATGTAAATATTTCTTATCTACCCTTGAGTGCACTTGAGCACTGGAGGGGTAGTGAACAAAGGCATCTGTGGTTCAGTTTGTTCTTTATGACACTTTCAGTGTTTTAATAATTGAAAATAAAATAAACAAATCTTTTAGCTGGACACACTCTATCTGCTCAGGTCAGAAGTACCAGGCATCAGTGTCTCTTCTTTTTTTTTTATTTCAGCACTTGTGTTACTGGACAGAAGCTGAAGTAAAGCCAAATGTGGAAATAAATGTGTGTCCCACTCACATAGCATATATTTATTAATATATTATAATTATTAATATATAACAAATTAGGTGAAATTATGCAACTAATGGATGTCTAGTTGGATTAAAAATTCCATGGCAATTATTTTATTAATTGCCTATCCACGACCCATGCAGTTTTGTTAACTGTCTCCACCTAAAATATAAAAAGCCAAAAAAAAGGAAGGANACACTTTCAGTGTTTTAATAATTGAAAATAAAATAAACAAATCTTTTAGCTGGACACACTCTATCTGCTCAGGTCAGAAGTACCAGGCATCAGTGTCTCTTCTTTTTTTTTTATTTCAGCACTTGTGTTACTGGACAGAAGCTGAAGTAAAGCCAAATGTGGAAATAAATGTGTGTCCCACACACATAGCATATATTTATTAATATATTATAATTATTAATATATAACAAATTAGGTGAAATTATGCAACTAATGGATGTCTAGTTGGATTAAAAATTCCATGGCAATTATTTTATTAATTGCCTATCCACGACCCATGCAGTTTTGTTAACTGTCTCCACCTAAAATATAAAAAGCCAAAAAAAAGGAAGGAGAAAGTATGTTTCTAGTACAATTTTTGCAAGCTGAAAGACTCTTCCTCCTAAAAAACTCCAGCCTGTAGACAGGTTAGATTTTCTCAAACCCCTTAGAGGAAAGGTTTGTGGGAAGGGAGAACAGCTTTTATCAAGCAGGTACAGAAGCTGGGGAAAAAAAGGTAAATTCTCTCTGAACAACTTCATCAGGACTCCTACATCTGACAGCATCACAGCTGCAACACTTCTACAACAGGATCTGATAGGGTTTTGGTGAGACTTTCCTTCTCAAGATGTTTCCTGCGCACAGGAGATACGCACAGCTCCTCAGCCGAGCTGCCCTGACCAGCTGAGCTTGGGCACACGCTGCTTGCTCCCAGCTCCTGCTTCCTAGGCTGATGAACATACAAATACCTCCAGTGCTCACAGCTGCAGGAAAAAAATGATGAAATCTGGACGCAACAGGAACACGTAAGACTTTCTGAAATGTTTTTTGTTATCATTCATGATAAATTAAGCTCAGTTGCTCCAGTATTGACAGAAAGTCAATTCGTTTAGAAATTTACAGAGGAAAATTGTCGGTGTAACGATAGCAAACAGGACAGGGAGCCCGGCACGCGCTCCAGGAGCTTTCTGTGCTTCCCACTGAAAATTGGGCTATTTTTTTATCCAGGTCAAGTAAAAGATTTAGTTTTTGTATTACATTGAAAAGGAGGAGAAAATCAAAAGTAAGCTTGTCCAGACACTAGATTTTCAGATGTATTATTATTCTTTAAAAACATTTATGGACTCTTTACTCCAAAAAACCAAAACCCAAACCTTTAAGATAACAGTTTTCAGCAGCACTGCACATAGAACAGCACAGTATGCTGTTCTTGAAACGGGCCGCAGTTTTTGAAATATCTTGTCTGCCATAGAATCTTGCAAACTTGTAATACCCATGTTGCTGTAATAAGAAAAATTATCAATTTACATTACTAGTCACTAGTCAGCTGCTCACTGCAGCATGGGATAGGGACTTGTCTGCATTCCCTCCAAAAGAGATGAGTCAAGAACACTGTGTTCCTCTTCACAGGACATCAAAATAACCACCAAGCCAGAAACAAATAAAAATGCATCGTATTGCAAAATGACGTCATCTTTCTGATTATTCTTAAAGGTTCTTGAAACCACTTGAAACCACCAAGTAGCCCTGAAGTGCTTACTTGACAGGCTATATTAGCTGTACTATACTAGTCTGCCAGAAGAGAATGTGCATGTGGCTGAGCATGACTTTCAATTTTCTAGTTTGATATGCTTGCAAACATCTCAGGTTATTAACACCTAAACTAGCAAAACTCCCTTAGCTGGAACAATTGGTGCATCATCCAAAGCCTGATCTAAAAAGCTAAGCAAGTGCTCTGCACCTGAAGAGTGTTGGAGGCACTCCCTCTGACACCAAAGACATCTCTAATCTTGCAAGAAATTATTAAGGCCTTGGATGAACAACTTGAAAACCTAACTGTTTGCATCTCCAGAGGCACAGATTTGAACCATTAGCTCAAATATCATGGTGATGAAAATGTAGGTGGTTGGGGACTGTATAAGAAAACACAGAGCAGACCTCTCTCCCCTGTGTATTTGCTGCTCTGTTGATTTACTATCAATACAATTCTAGAATAACCAGGAAGTTGTTAAATACTCTTAATATAGTTTCCTTTAGGAATAAAGCTAAAGGTTATGATTGGAAAATATTTTTTTTAAAACTCCACTGTTTGATTATAAGGACTTCCATGCCTAGTTTCAACTAGGTTCACTGTTGCAAAGGTTTCAATGTCTTATTTTAACCGCGGAAAGACTTTAAGGCTGAATTGACTTTTCCTTCTTTCTCTCCATCTTTCCTTCCTGTTTTCATTTCCAACCAACATGCCCTGCTGCAGAATTGTCTTTGGAATTAAGAAAATCCTGTGTCCTAAGATATCTGGAGAATGTTATTTCTCCACAAATTAGCTTGTGGTCATACAGGCAGGGCTTTTTTCCCCATGCTCTTGCAATAATGACTACTCTATTCTGCCCTGGGGTTTATCTCCAGGACCCTCTCAAGACCTCCGAGTGTGAGCTAAACAGCAGTCTGTGACTCAGAAAGGGGCTTGAGGTTGCCCTCAGTGGGAATTGTGCAGCTAACTTCTCTAAGACTTTGAATGTTCCTATTTACATCCTCCAGCTAAGCAGCAGTGGCTCACCTCCCTGGTGGATAGGTCAGAAAGAGGGAGGAGGGCCTAGTTTTATAAACAGTGACGCTTACTAACAATCACTTGTGCTCCTTAGTCCAGAGCCATAGGCACTGTTTCCTAAACTGGTTCATATGCAGGAATCCAGCTCAAAGACAGAAGAGCTACAAAAATGAAGATAGAAGGGCTTTCCTTATCTGCCTTTACAATATAATTTATATATGCACAATGTCAGTAGTGTAAACGAACTCAGAGAAAGGACATGGTATTTTCAGTGTTACTCTGCGTGATTAGATGACAATGAAAATTACCTTTCCATAGGAACCTTGTCCTAATACTTTCAACAGTTCAAACTGAGAAGGATCTGCTTTTTCAAAACCTTCCTTGACATGATGACTGATGTCTATTTCCTTCACGATACCTTCTTCCTGTAAAGGAAAAAACAAAAAATCAACATCCCCAAATCAGAGCCGTTATGCTAAGGAAACATATTGTTTATTAAAATCTTCAGTGATGCTACAATCATGTAGCAAATTTTGAAAATAGAAACAAATGCTTGTCTAAATATTCCATGTGTCTGTTACCAGCTGGGGAGGGTAATTGTCAGGACATCCAGACCTGGTACTTCTGTTTATTGAGCCTCAAGACATGACTAGATAAAAACAGATTATACAAGCTGAAGTCAAAAATACACTGCAGAGCTTGGTGTGCCCATCACAGACCTTGCTAGCAGAGTGGCATGTACTCAACTCTGTACTACAGAGGCTCCATCCCACTTCTCTCCACATACTTTCTCAGTTTCTCCTCAAATCATCATTTAAGTCAATCTTAAAAAGCATCCTTAGTCCTAAGCAGCAATTCTTCCAATGAGTAGCAATAAAGAAAAAACATTGCTAAAAGACCCTCTTCCTATTTACCTCAAGAATTGGAAAGTTACTACTGGTAAGCATTTAAATAGAAAACAAATAATTAGATGTAAAATGAGGTGTTGGTGGGAGAAGACTGACACGCACTTTGTTGCTTGCAAGAATTAGTTTTATATGCTTTGGATTTGTCCAGGTTCTTCTCTTAAAATATTTCCTCTGTCAATAGATGCACATTTCTCAAAGACACCAGCTGAACTAGGACCTTCATCGTGCAAGCTGTGACATATGGCATTAGTTTCAGTTGTTTGTTTCAGGTAATTTTGGCATGTTCCTCTAAAAAGAGAGCAACTGGGACATGCGAGACCCAGAGGGACTACACAGAGTTTGCAGCAACCCAGAAAGTCACTGAGCTGAAAAGAAACCTGGAAGAAAGGACCTGCTTCTCAAGGACACAATGATAAGGAAAGATAACATTTACACACCCTTTTATTTCTGTCGTGTTTTGTACACCTACATTTGAGCTTTTTGGTTTGTTTCGTTTCAGGGTTTTTTTTCAAACTACTTGTTCTAACTTCTCTACAAGAAAAATATGGATTTAGAGTACAACCCTTTTTTTTTTTTTTTAAATCTCACAGTTTGAAGGGAATTACTCATTTAGGAATAAGTTCGAATATTTCTGCACCCAGCAGAAATAATTTGAACCTCACAAACATTTTTACGTGGAATTTTCCTGCAATTTTCCTTTCTTCCCCCAAAAAATCCTTATAAGATCCAGAAATATAACATTTATTTCCCACTCTTAATAATTAATGCTCAGAAAATAGAAATAACATCCTAAAAATGAAAAGGCACACCAAACTTCC
>VYXC01000743.1:2398931-2476733 GCA_013397175.1 Platysteira castanea
CTGTGGTAAATAAGAATAATTTTGAGTTTCTTCTCCTCCAGAAAAATTGCTGTCACTTTCTACCAGCTGTAATTTGTCAGATACATGGCTTGCATTACTCAGATGGCTTTCTATATTGTGGTTTCATCCCTCCTCTTTCCTACCCTGCCTTTTTACACTCACATGCTTTGGAACAGGGACTATATCCTCTTCTTGGTTTGGAAAGTTCTCTCTAGCTCATTTGTGCTACCACGATCACAGAAAAGAATCATCATCTCAGAGCAACTCCTTTTTCTGATCCTAATTCCTATGGTTTAAGGTTTGTCTGAAAGGAAATTCTTGAAACCAATGAACAGTTTTCACAGAGAGATTTAAAGGATTTCTAAGTACAGAACTGCCAAGACCTCTCTTTTAATTTTTCTGGCTTTAATTGCTGTGTGAGGTAGCATAACATTCTGATATTAAATATATAATTTTTTTCAATTTTTTTGTACTCCAGCTTGAACTATGAAGTCACTCTCAGATACATTTGCAATTTAAATGATGAGTGAGTTTCAATTTGCCCATTCGTATTACTCATCAAAGTAACAGATCTACAACCCTAAGCATATCCCTCATTTTATTACTAAATTTAATATAACCTCTTTAGGTTCATGAAACATGTTCAGTTACAGGAATATATTGAAAGAATTAAAATGATGAAAATTCAGCTTGCTGAAAGAATGCTTAAAAATTTCTCACGCTCCCTTAGAATAGCATAAATCATTCATAACATGCAGTAAAAACAGTACTTTAATTATATGCATCTCTAATTAAAAGCTCAGAAAAAAAGGAAGAGTATTTACAAAAAATGGAACCAAATACAAGGCCCAGCAATGTTTATCAGAGAAGTACAGGTTTTAAAGATGGAAAAAACATGTCAGATTTTGTGATTATCAAAATATAAAAACGTTGGTTAGCAGAGGCTTCTAGGGGTCACCTAGTCCAACAGTCCTGCCCAAAATATCACCAACACTTGATCAGACCAAGCAGCTGGGTTTTTGTTCGCTGTGGTTTTCAGTGTCTCAAACACTGAAGCTTGAGCCACTTCCTACAAAAGATTATTCTCTTTCAGTTTGCCCACAGTCCAGTCAAGCTGGCTAATCCACGTGTCCTTAGGAGGAAGCAGGATATTTTTCTAGGAAGGTAGGATTTCCTGTGGATTTCCTGTGGATTTCCTGTGGTCGCCTCGCTAGAAAGGGGCAGCAAAGCAGCACTGAAGAAAAGCATGCCAGACAGCTGTTTTTTCACCATCATCAGCACAGCAGTGTCACTTGTATGCTGTCCAAGAGGTAGATAGTATTTTAGCTGGTATGACAAATCCACTTTCCACTGGAGCAGAAAGCCAAACTGGCAGTGCTTGAGACTGAAGATGGACACAGGTCCTTAAAGGAAATATATGCTGGTGTGTTTGCACACATGCACCCATTTGCCTTGAATGTATTTGCATAATCTTACTACTTACTGGCTGCATAAATTATGGAATAACTTCTGTTTGTTTTTTATACCTTACTAGGAAAAAAACTCAACACAAACCAAACAGTCTTCTGCTCTTTATTTACATTCTTTCTTACCCAGGATTTTCTCATTTTAAGTCTCCCTGTATTACGCTAATGTGGAATCTACCATAATTTTTCTCAGGTATTGATGATCAGAGTGAAACCCAAACTGTCAAAGCACAAATACTGTGGGCAGATTTCACAACTATTTTTGCTCTGCGTTGCATCCTAGAAACTTCTCTAAGCTGGATTTATTTTTCACTGTCCCAGGAAGTGCACCATATTTTCATCAGGAATTTGCATAACGACAGTAAATCTGAGTCAAGAGAATCACGATACAGACAAAGCCCGCACACTGAAGAAGCTGTTTTGATGGAAAGGATTTCACTCTGGAAAAAAAACCCAGCCAACTTCAAAAATGGTTTTGATCCGTGAAGTCGGTGGAATCAAAAGTGAATGTTCCATGGTTTGATCTTGCAACAGCTGTGCACACCAGCCCAGGCCCTTGCTCCCCGCTGACTTGTCCCAACACTGCATTAGCAGGAATGCTTGACTGGATGAAGCTTAATCTTTTGTAAACTTCTCTAAATATTTATGTTTGCACAAAAACATCATCCTGTGACAAAAGTGAGATGGATGTTCTTGGTGGCTTGAAGAAAGCACATGGTCAAGCAGGATAGACTAAAGGAGGGAGAGCAATAAACTGGAAGGATAAAAGAGGAATGGAGAGTCCTTCTCTATCTTAATACAAGAAAGACCTATTCCAGGTCAGATTTTATACTGCATTACTGACTTAAAAGCTTCCCCCAAAGCTGGCAGAAGGCTTGGACATAAAAGTAACTCACTATTAGAACTGAAAGAGCATTTTGATCTCTTCTCTGTGACATGGGAGAAGAGAGGCTCTGTTCTTGCCCTGTGACTGTGGATAGCACAGACACATCTGTTTTGGTGCTTCTGGAAGGCAACAGCTCCCTGCAGCATTGATCTCAGCTCAATTCCAGGATTTCTTCATGCAGCCTTGGAGATAGAGAGGCATTAATGCTCAGTGGCTGCTGGAGAGCAACCACAGAAAACTCTTCTAACTGCAGCAATACTTCCTGACCCACTGTCACATGTCAGAGTAGGATCAAGAAGTGTAGGGGTATGGATTTGGCAGTGGAGTACAAAAAGTCATACAAAAGAGCAGACCCTCCTGGAGAGCAACTCTTCAATTTACTATATTGCCTGTTCCACAGCCTCTCAGCAAACACTGTGGAAAGCACACCTCCTAGAAAATGGACAGGTTTAGCCCCTTTTGGAGTCTTGTCTGGCCACTCCCCAACTAGTTTCTGAACAAGCAGAGCTAATATCATCAAGCAAAGAGACCACCTGAACTGCCAGATAAATTTCACCCCAACACAAGAAACTTTCCTCATCAACATTTCCTGAAGTATCAGGTGGGGGGGGAATTATTCAAGAGTTAGTTACTTCTACTAATGGAAAAATTTATGCTACCATATCACATGGGAAAAAGCCATGGTGCTAATGCAACATGATTATTGTATCAAAAACTCAGTAAAGAAGGATTCCTAGTTTTAGTCCTTGCCCAGTCATCTCCCTTACAGAGGATCAAGACAGACATACAGGTATGGCTGTGAAGGATAAGCTTCCTTTTCCAATAAAAATATGTGCACTTTTGACGTGCAAGTTTTACAGTCTTTAGGCTTGTGTGCTTTAGGGTCTGAGGTCGATAAAGAAGTCACTGAAAACGTGGCAGGAAGAATTAAGAAATAATGATAACTCAGAAGATGTTTTACTGTTGTTTGAGATAATCATTATTTGTCTACAGCATACGCTCAGGATACAGACTTTATTTTGTTACCAATCTTCCCATTTGGCAGGTTACCACCTAACATAAACCCAAATCACAATTATTTAACTACCAAGTATCACAGGCAACGCAACATTTCAAAATAATATGATTCATTAAGAAAACATGTTTAAAACTGTGATATGGGAATAGTTATGACAGGAAGTGTCTGATAAAGATGAGGCCAGGTTTCTACCTCTGTTTCACAGTTTCTAATCTGGCTCAACCCATAGGAGAGTAATTTGTGTCACAGACATAATAGGCTATTTAAATGCTGCCTAGGGCAGGAAGTGAATTGCTGGCCTGAATTCAGTTCTTTGAAGACAAGTAGCTACATTTAAAAAAGTATAGGAGCATTTTCATTAGCCTCTTCCCAAGCCAGTCTCCAAGCAGCTGGAGTAAAAGTTGAGAAAGAAATCTTCCATTTTAAATGGGTTATAATCCAAGTTCTGGCCTTTGCTGTCATCTGGAAAGATGTAAACTGAGCAATAATACCATAAATGGGCCTGGTTGCTTTGTTCTCTACTGTCAAATAAACATTTGCTTTAACAACAATGAACTGGATTTACTGATCCCTTGAAGAAGCATGTAGAACTCACAGAGAATTCGCTGGACATTGTGCCAGGTCTGTATTTGGCTTTCCAGCATAAGCTTACCTACCTTCTCAAAAGTTCATAGAGTTAAATAATACATTACAGTTTGAAGAGAGATTGGGAATTCTTTCACAAATGTGAATAGAATGTGTTATCTTGCACATGGAATTCCAACAAGTATGTCAAAACTTACTGGAAAACAAAAGCCTTAAGAGCAGTTTCTGTGGAAAACAGCTGTTAAACGCAGCAGACCTTCTTCTAGAGAGGGTAACAAGCTCTCTTTCCTACATTTTTAGTTTCTTCTCCGTAACACATGCTTGTACAGTTGGGGTCCAGCTGAAGTCCAACAAACTAAATGGGAAGAGATGCGTCACAGAGAGCAAAGGCGGTGAATACAATCTGCTGAATAGATTGGTGAAGTCCATGAGGTAGAGGTTTGAGTATTTGGGAGATTTGGGTAAAATCTTTTGTGCTACAAGGCATCCTTTGTGTCTTTGATGAATCACTTAAGGCTGAATTCAGTTAAATAAATGCAAGCATTTATAGCACAGGAGAAAATGTTTTGAACTAGGTTTACTTTGCAGCCAATAGAGAGAAGCAGGGACTTCATGATTAAGAGAGATCAGATCCTTAAAAGAACTCACATCCTAAAAAGTGCACATTTCTGTCTGATGACTGAAGAAAGCCTAAGATAACTTGCTGAGTTGGGGGCTTCTACAGTTGCATGAGATGAATTCACGTTTACTGTATGATTTTGAAAAACTTAACTTAAACACTTAAGTGAAAAACACTTAAATAGAGAAGTATTGTGGCCAGATTTTTAATGCCATTACAAGAGAGATGTTTGCTGATAAATGCCATGAAACATACTGAAATAGAATATTTTTCAAAAGAACTTACACACTTGAAACATCTAAACAATTAAAAAATACTCTAAGGTGTTGGAAATAGTCAGGATATCAGGATTTTGCAGCCTGGTAAATTAGGCATTTCTTCTACTTCCCCTCCAACATGAAAAGTAGAGACAGCTGTTTTTTGCTAACCTGTGGGAACACCGTAAGAACTAATACAGAAAAAATCTGAAATTTGCATACTGCAGTAATGGATAGACAAATCACCTGAAATGTATCCAGTATATGTGAGATATCAGGTGGCCTACTATTGAATTCTCCTTTAGCTCAGATTTAAACATTCAATCAGTCTTGAAGGCTGGTGCTCTTAAAGTGATGACTGTAGTGTCTTTACAGACTCAGTCCCTGACTAGGACAAATATGTACAACACTGACTGCAGAGTCGCATGAGGAGAACAATTTTCCTATTCCAAGTGCACATACCCATTAAGTACAGGGAGACACCAATTCCTGACCTAACCCTGGACTCAAATCACTTGCCAGGGTAACTCTAATTTTTATGTTATTTCTTTTGCAACCTGCAGGAGTTTACGAGGAGTGGTGAGCAGAAAGATTGCCTTAAAAAACTATTAAAGCAAGGGGTTAAAAAGAGAAAGACAAAAGCAAAAATACAAACAGTTGGCAAGCCTTACTCCTACGGCAGCTCTCTACAAATACTCAAATACATTTGTGAACTTTACCAAAAACAGTCTCAAAATGAGTCACACCATTAAAGGACAAAGAACTCAGCAATACTGCTCTAAGCTACAATAAATAAGAGCAGGAACGTTGTCACCAACATCCTACATGGCATAGCTTAAAGGTGTGCAACTGGCCTTTACAACTCCAAATGGTAGGGGCCAGTATATGTGACTACATCGAAAAAAAAAATTACAACACAGCTCAAGTCTGGTTCCCAGGTCAGTATTGTTCCCTGTGCACTCTGCTCTGAACAACTCACAAACTCTCTGGGAGTGGCTTGGGTGACTCCTGCCAGAGACCCTCCCAGGGATGCCCCCCCACCACCACTGCAGCCACTCACCAGAGCTGCCTGGCACCTGCTGCAGCGCACCAGCACTCACAGGAAAGCCCTAAGGGGACGGTCCTAATGTGATGGCAACCTATGCTCCGTGCATTTCCAGAATACAGGTAGCCCCCACAACCCCATGTCCCAGCTTCCCATCCGTGAAATAGAGGTAAGGCCATCTTCCTCCTTAGTGTGGTTCGGCACTGGGCACTGGAAAGATACCAAGTGCTCAGATACTACGATATTAGGCTTGAAAAAGAAGGAAGACAGAAAAAAAAGTCTATCTGTTAGGGATACTATTCAAGAAATAAAAATACTTGCTAAATTACTCCAATTCCCTTATTGCTGTACTCAGCTGCTTCATAGACTAGAAAAAAAAAAGGTGCCTGATGTTTTACTAGTGCATTTGAGTGTGAAATAAAAACTCCAGCTGCACTAGGAAGATAAACTGCTTAAGCAAAACATAATTTGAACCATTTCCTCACTATTTTGTGATCCAAATAAAACACTGCTCACCACAGCAGTGTAAATGGCACCACAACACAGTAAGGACAAACTACAAAGCCCTGGGGCATTTACATGGTGGTTTTAAACAACTGAATCATCTTTAATTTGCACGTTAAAGGAAAAATACCAGGTTTCATCTTGAAATGTGAGGCAGAGTCCACAAAAGGCTGTAATAAGAGATAATCATATTAGTGAAGTGCTGGATTAGTCAGTTCAGGAAAAATACCCGTCTGCTGTTTACAAATCACTCGTAGGGTTTGGTAATTATCATTTTGTCTCCAAGAGCAATACTGGCCTGCTTGCACATTTTGCGTACTCCCATTAATTAAATCAAGCATCCACTAAGGGTTCAACCAGCTTCTACTTCACAAACTGGAGTCCTGCTGGTTGTGTTAGGGAAAAACGTGTTGTAATGAGGTTCATTATCTCAGTGGCATTTTACAGGCAGAGTATTAATAGGGAAATAGACTAATATGAGGTCATTATGGAATCAAAGCAAATACAAATTAGTTTTAATGCTACTGTTCACAACATAGAGCATCAGTGAAGGCACTGAAGGAGAGAGGCTGATGCAGCTGAATGAGGCAGAGAGAAGATGGCAAAAAAAAATTCTAAGAGATGATATGACAAATTTAGCAACATGGACAGAGGAATAAGATGTGGAGGGCAGAGAGAAAAGGAGGTATCAAAAGGGACATAAGACAAGGGCAATTGCCTTGTGCCTACGCCAACAGAGAATAAACCAAGAGAAGAACTGCAATATTAAACAACTTGAAATGCAACTCTTGCCCTGTTTATGCAGCAGCTTAATCCAATTTAAATACCTAACCATCCTCCTGGGATGAGGAGAGAGTACAAGCATGCATGTATGTACCAGAGTGATCTGATGGGGAAGCTGGTAAGCAGCCCTGGCACACTCAGAACTGCTCCCAAAAGAAAGGGTGAGAGCGTGATGGGGACCAGGGGTGCTTTCCTGCACAGCTGGTTAATGGCCTTGGGCATCCAGCCTTCTCCAGTAACTCAAATGGGCCAGCAAAACACATTATGAATGCAGTGGATCCAGACTCTGCTTATTTATGTAGACTCCAGCTTCAATTTTTTAAGTTATACAAAAACATCCAGATTAAAAAAAAAAAAGAACTTACACAAAGCACCTGACAATACCTCATCTCACGCTGGCTCCAGTTTCATGGACAAATATCTAGCAAGGGATACTAAAACTTATCTCTTCAGCTGTATACTTTTATTACAACCATGGCTAAACCCAGGTCATTACTTGCAGACATTTGTATTTCAGTGCCTAAGGACTGTTACCATGCACAAGTACCTGTTTAAACAGTTTCAGCAATCCTCTGAAAATCTGGCCCAGGAAAAGGCCCATTACATATTGTGGGTTTTTGAACTACTCAGAAGTCTCTAGTTAAGGTCATGTCCCTCAAAGATTCACACAGTCCATCTCCAGGGAACAAGCTGCTAAATAATTATCACACATCCTCTTTTCTGTGAAAGGAAAAATTGTTTACAATTACTTTACTAAACAGAAGCATACATTATGTAAACACACAGACTGAAAAGATGTGTGTTTTGGGATTGAGAATAAACAAACCACCAAAAATCCATCTGGATGCAAAGAACACCTTTGCAACACTGTTTGGAAGACTCCAAAAATGTCAAACTGCTGCACCCATCTGTTTTGCAGAGATTTACAGTGGATAACGTGGTTTTGTATAACAAAAGGAGGGGGTGGTAAGTTAGCTGATTCTCAGCTGACTGGGATCTTGACAAGCTTCACAGCAGCAAAACTTCAGTCAAAGCTGATCCATACTCTACTGAAGCCTGAAATGGTTTCCAAAGTAGCATTCATCCAAACATACATGTTTGCCTGAGTTAGCTGCCTAAATTTCTGTACAGCTAACAGGCATATGGGTGCTTTTAAGCTTTTCTTTCTTTTAGACAACAATAGGCCTCTAGGAGTCTAAATCAGGACTTAGTAGGTTTGCCTCTTTCTGCTGACTGTAAAGGAAGTCTAGGCTAATTAGTTCAGATACATATTAATTCTTTCTTCCCTCATTCCTCAATGACTCCTTTAACATCAGATGGAGCATATCTGCTTTTCAAAAGACAAACACTGCATTATATTGGGTACTTCCAGGCCAGTTTTTGATCGCCCCACCTTTTTCACTATGAATTTTCTATTGTCTCCAGCAGACAATGTGTGATGCTCTCATAGTTTCATTTTTCTGCTCTGATGTATAGTTGTACAAACTGTTGCAATATTCTTCCACACGGACATTCTTACCCTGTGTGGCTGCTGCCATGATCTGCCACCACAAGTCAGGGAAATCAGAGCTCTTGGCCATGAAACTGTGTCACATACCATGCCAAACTTTTACACCAGGAGAAGCTTTAAGAGATATGCGAAGAACCAGTTTCTTCAATCTCTTAATTCAAAACACATTTTAATTATTTGCACAATTCTTGTAGTATTTGACCAATGAGATCAACTGGCATCAGTCAGAAAACTGCCAAGGCAACTTAAGGCTGAGCCCAGCTACAGTGCTCATCACCACGGTCCTGCAGACTGAGAGACACGGCTCTCACCTGCCCTGCAGCTCTTCTACTCTGGCCCAACTCTGTAAAGGGACATTTACATCAAGCGGTCCTCGTTCTTTCTTCAGCCATCTTATTCACAAAAACCCTTTTGAAAACAAAGGTACATGATGATGATGAAGGAAGGCAGTGGAAAGGAGCTCTTTCTGTTTAATCCATTTCTGTGCAGAAGCTTCTGGGGTTTTAGAGTATTGAGTATACCAGTTTTAGAGCAAATTTACTGCCTTAGCTTCCATTCTACAAGTATTTTTTTAACATATACACAAGAAAGGAAAAGGTCAAATGGAGATTACCAAGTTCCTGTCAGGTAGTTTTCAATGACCTGCAGCTATTTCAATATTTTTCTGTTTTGGCTGAAAACTGTTAAAACAAATTCACATTGCATCTTAACAGGTAAAGGCTTTGTTGTTTTGGGTTTTTTTTTTTTAAAAAGGTAATCCAAATGGCTTTATTGAAAATCAGTTTGCTGCACACTGTAAAGGGACAAGGTGGAGAGAGAAGACCACCTTATATCTATTATCTTATTGAAAGGACAGGTTTGCTCATAAGTGATTACAGAACTGTGCCGACAAAAAGACCGGAGCACAGATAAAGATCTTTGTAGTGCAACATCATGACCTCTCACGAGTTCATCCCCAGTGAGCTGGAGTAGTTAAAGGTTACCCTATACAGCAAACTGTGAGATTGTTCCTATGCTCAGAGCAGCCACAGAGCTGTCAGGGGCTCCTGGAAGAGATTAACCTCCCGTTCAGAGAAAAGTGAATGGACACAGATTAAGTGAGTTCTTCCTATTTGACTTTTAACATTCGTTTTGCATATAGCTTCCATAAGTAATCTGAATAAAGAAAAATGAACAGCAAAATACCATGCCACACTTCACACAGGTGTACTCATTTTATTTAGTAACAAGCTAGTAAAATCAAAATGCTTTTCGATGCTCCCTGTGGTGGATTGCTACCCCATTGATAGTCCAAATCACCAGCTGGCTCCACTGTGGTGCAGTGTCAGTGAAATCCTTAATGCAGCTGGGAGACAGAACTCTGAAGAAGAATCTGTTACAACATCATAATCACCAAAAAGTTTTTTGCTACATAAAAAATTTCAAAATCACTTGAATTCAGTAATCATGTATGAAACACAGGACACCAAACAACAGCTTATCTTTTATTTTACAGATAAGGCATTTATTGTACTGCTCAGGGAGTCCGAGGCAAATTGTGCCCAGAGCATACTATAGCCTTTATAATGAGTCTTCTTTTATAACCCTAGCCAGCCAACCATACCTGTATCACATGTAACTATAATGATATTTTATAAACAATAGCAAGAAGACAACTGAGTGGTAAGTGAAGTAATTCAATCAACCAGTAACTACGGGAAGCTGAAATTAATATTATGGACAAAAGAAAAATAGAGAACACAACCAGAAGATGACAAGTGAAAGCCAAAGAGGAAAACTGAAACCACACAAAAGTGTTACTTTAAAGAAGCATTTAATGAAATACACAAGTCCAGTGCTCATTCACTTTCCCCATTTTGTAATAAACGAAGAGCAATTCTACAGTGTTTCCAAGACACCGTGGGAGGTAAAGTTTCTGTAATTTAATACTTAATACTGTAAGGAAAAAACTCTTTAATGTAAAACACAGTGAAAGGCTGATTATGAATTTGCCACAAATTTTGCTTTGTGTGTATTCTTAAATTTATTTGCATTTAAAACCATTTTTTTATTGCTAACTACACAGCAGGGTCCTGCTATGCCAAAGCAGAGTTCCAATTTTCTTTGTTAAAAGCTCAGTCTTCCAAAAAACATTATTTTTGGACTGTGCTTTTTCTGATTTGTTTTCAATGTTCAAAATGTTTCTTTACCCACAAAGGCTGAGTAAATTGTCATCCGCTATCTTTGAATTTTATCCAGAACTTGTAACTGAAACTTTTTTGTACAGGTCAAGACCAAAATCTTTTGTCTTCACAGAACTCCTTATGCTTGTGAAGAAAACACATGAATGTCATCAGTGAGTTTGCATTAAACTATGTTACTGAAGCAATCTGCATAGTTGCAGTATCTAAACTTCCAGTTCTACAAAGTAGCAAGTAAAGCTGGGTGACATAGAACACTGCTGTGTAAATAGCCTTCATTTGGAGGTCAGGAGTAAAGAGAAGCAAAAAATTCACATCAGCTTCTCATTTCTGTACCAACTTTCACGCCAACAAGCTGCAACTGTACGTTTTAAGGACACGGAGGGTTGATTAGGTGCAGTTATAACTAAGATTCCTGGAACTGGAGAGAGCAGAAGAATCTAAGCCACTTTTCTCACAGTTAAGGGTACTGGAAATAGAACCAGTCTTTTGTACACATGCTGCAAGTTGACCCAGCATGACATATATCAAACACAAGTAAGTATTATAGAAAATGCACAGCATTATTCCCATTACTAACAAGGAAAAAATATGTGATGTATAGCCACATGTATATGCTGGATTTTACCTGGAGCAAAACCAGAAGAAATTTTTTATTCTTTTTTTTTTTTTACAAAAGTTCATCTGAAGACTTAAGGAGTCCATTACACACTAAACAGAGCCTATCAGAAAAGTTAGCTACTGAACCTCTCTCCCTCAGAAGTCACCAAAGAAAGGCACATAATCCCTTGCAGTATTTTCTTCACCAACAAACAAGCGAACCAAGTTACTGCCCACCCTACCTGAAAACTTCCTGCCTACCTTCCAGTCATCCTCTCACAAATATTTGGGTGGTAAACTGAGTCTGGGAGAGTGCCAAGAGGAGTGTAGGGTTGGGCTGGGCAGGAACCCGGGGGGGATGCAGCTGCAGATTCCTGGGATCCACACCAGCATCATGAAGGGCATGATGGGGACATGAGCAGAGCTGCTGCCCCTCTGAACCCAGAGAGGTATTGCCTCAAAAAGGTCTCCAGCTGCTCTGCTCTTGCGAAGTTGTAAGGAGTCTTTTAAATCCCAACTTGAACGTGAGCCACGGGCAAGTGAGGTGGCAGCTCACACAAGCTGTAACACCCGGGAGAAGTGGAAGTAATGGAAGCAGCCAGGTTGTTTTGTAGTTGTGGTCAGCTCTGGGAGAGATGTAAGGCAAAACACACAGGGCACATTCCAGGAGCGAGGCCTCGAGCAATGACGGGTTTGGGTTGTGCCAAGTCACACTAAGCAAAACAATCTCCCAGCCCATAGCAGCCACACAACTGTTCAACACTGCAGGGCAACCCTTTAGCTGTTATAAAAGCCACAGAAATTCTGAGCAGAGGCACAAAACAGCTCTGCAACCCATGTGAACACCGCAGACAAGTTCAATGGGGGCTCTTAGACTTGGTCTTGCAACCCACCCCCCAGGCCACTCTGGAACTTGGGGATAACACTGCTGGCCTAAACAAAAGCCATTTTCTACCATCTAATGAGTGCATGGAAACACAAGCCCTAAACCAAGCCTGTTATAATGTCTACCTGCAGTACTTTGCCAGTTATGCAGAACTGGAGACATGTACCAAACCTAAATTATACTATGGATACAGTCAGGGGCAATAAAGCTACTCACAGCATGAGAAATTCAGGTTAGACATCTGGAAAATCCTTCCCTGGGAAGGGCAGAGAAACATCAGAACAGATGCCACTTAATGTGTTACAAACTTGTATCCTACCACCCTTCAGCTACCTCTTTTTTGTTTTATCCTATCTGATATTACACTCTGTCGTGTTTTTTTCAAGAACCCACAATGGTCTCCACATGGCTGTAAATACAATGAATACTATTAACGAATGGTGACCATTCCAATATTTGTAATAGATGTTCAGAATCCACCTCACAAATGTAAGCCCCACCTCTTAAAAATCCCTCTCCTTATTAACAGGAATAAGTAATCACCAGCCACATAAGCAGATGCTGGATAACTGTTCTTGTAATAGTTTTGCAGGATCAGGCCCTAAAAACAGAGGATACAGATGGTGAACACAAGATGCACACTGAGTGAAAACAATTCTCCTTTTCCACAGTGGCAGAATGCCAGTTAGTTAGAGTCTACTAATGATGGTACAAGAGGAAGAACTGTCATGCATATGTGCCAAATTTACTCATATAAAAAGTGAATTTGGCATCAATATCTGTTGCAGCTAATCAACAGCATGAGATAAGTGGGGCAACAAATTATGCCCCTTTTAATCAGCTAGCACTGTCATCTCCTTTATAAACACGCAGAGTCTCCAAATTTGTTTTTGGTAAGTTTAAAGCAATAAAAGAAGATGGAAACATCCTGTTAACAAAACACTGGCTCAACCATCAAAGGACTTCCTATTTAGAGCACCATCAAAACACATAAATAGCGTCACTCCAAGATGAAAAGTCAGGGATGAAGAGCAGATTCATCACTTGGTTTTCATTAGAGAAATAGTAAATTATTAGGTCCTAATTGTGGATTTCCAACAGTGTGACTTCACTCTACTGATGAAGACATAAAAGTTTGAAGAATTAGGCTTTTATTTTACTTGATGCCTGACTGCATCAGTCTAAACAACCTAGATAACGTTGTGTTATTCCACATCTTGTTGTAAAAGGGAGCAGAATGAAAACCCAGAATTTTACCAGCTTATCTTCCTTCAGAATGCAAATCTCTGAAATAACATAAATGCCAACTCTTTTGGTATTCAGAAGGTGGCACCTTGCTTGGACCATGTATCCCTGACATGAAAATCTGCAAGCAGGAATTCCCAGTGCTCCTGATACACCAATCCACTCAGAAGAGCTCCAGCATCATATCCATTTATATTTTAGCACTCCTCAGTGTGAAAAAGATCAGTTATAGAATATAATGCTACACAAAGAATAACCAGTTAAAAAAACTGGATTAAAAATGGCCAAGATATTTAAAGAAACTTTTCCTAAAGGGATGCAGGTCTGAACACAGGATTACTTAATGACAAAAAACCTAAGCCTATATATTCATACAGAAAATGACTAAGAAAATCTAGGTTTTCATCCAGATTTGAAACCTCCTTGCAAAGGATGCCAGTAGACATGGCAATCTATACAAAAAATCTTTCAATAATATAGAGCTGTATCAAATCCAGTAATTCAAAAATAATTCAACTGAAAGCGAAATGAGAAGCTGCACGGTTCACCTGGTTTATGAAAGACTCAGAACCTTCAGTAATCCAGTGTAAAACAATTTGCCAAACAGAACCACTTGACTAGAGACGGTGAATATAAAACTTTTGTTTACAAATGCATAAGGTAACTGCCTGAGGGAACAGCCCAGCATTGCATTAGTCCTGCAATGTCCCCTCATCTTGCCTTCCCTCTCTGTGAAAGGGAAATTGAATTCCCTTGAGAGTTTCTGTTGCCACTGAAAAAACATTTCAACAATCCACATACAGGATTTACTCCACTGACCACCAATGCCAAAGGCCCCAAAACCACTTACGCTGAAAGATGAGTTTTGCAATTTGTAGCTGCATCTATGAAGCAATGAAAAATTGATGGTTTCCTTTTGACTGCCATAGAAAGGGCTGCTTTGTACATTTCTTTCCTCGGGGAATCCATGGCTATAATTTTCCATTGGAAAGTTTCTGTATTGCTGCCTTGCTGAAGTAACTGCAATGATGACCTAATCTGGGTCATCAAAAACCTAGGATTAATCACATGTCTAAAAACAAACAAAAAATTTTTTTACAAATTTACTTGCTTGATTATTTGCAATTATTTCTATAAAATCCTATGCCACGTTCTTCAAAATGTTATAACACAGGCTGTGAGTTCTGCATTCTTCACCTGTAACAAATAAAAAAGTAATTTACATTTCTTTTTTTTAATGTTATTATTGATAGCACATGCACTGTGAACATCATCCATTGCAGGATGCCGAAGAAACAACAGAAACGTTAATCTAGCCTCAGAAAACCCTGCAAGTTGGGTAAGTATTAACCTCAGATGCTGTGAGGTTAAGCTGCTTGCCTACGGTCACAGAGTGAATTTGACAGGACCAGAAACAGAGTCCAAATTTCCTGATTCCCCAGCCCTATCATCAGGCAACACGGATGTAATTGCTAGATTTTAATTTAATGGTCTGTACAATTCATGTTTCTAAATCTCCAGAATTTGCACCAGCAGGTATTAATGCTTTACTTCAGGTTGAAAAGTATGAACTACACTAAAAGCTGTTTTTAGGTTAATGGAAATGAACTGGCCCATCTTGAAACACCGTGCTGTTTAGGGCATGCTGATGCTTACAGAACTGTATGGGAAAGCTGGGCACGCAGCTCCCGGGTTCCATCAGCCCTGTCATCAGAGCTGGCAATGCAGTGCCCAGGCCAGCCCTGCACAGGGTGGCCTGGGACATTTTCATACAGCTCCTCTCTATATAATCTTGACTCCACCCTTGCAGGCACAGCCTGAAATGCCACAAGAGAGGTGAGTCCCACTAGACTCAGCACCCACTCACTAGGTGGGAGGGTCTCCAGTGTGTTTTGGGGGGTTACCTGCACGCATAGGATATTCTGGTTCCAAAAGATCAAACATCAGCTCATTAGAACTGTTAGAAGGCTCAACTGCCTCAATTCCCCAGTCCCATTTCTGCTGACGCAAGTGTGTGCCCAACATGTCTCTCTGGAAGAACTCCAAATTGTTTCTCTCCCAAGGCCCCAAGATCACCCAGATGTGGAGAGCCAAGACAAGCTGCAGCTACCCACCCTTTGGAAACTCATCATTTACACAGCTCACAGAAGACGCACGGAGAAGCACACGTGCCTCAGACCACCATACAAGTGGACGATCCCTTCCGTGTCCAGAAACTACCACCAGTACTCACTCAAAACCAAAGTCTGCTATTACAGAAAGATTTTCACATGAAAAATACAATTTCAAAATTTCTTTTTACCTTCCCTGTCTTCGTTATGCCTTCATCTCTCTTGCTTACTGACTGCAACTTCCCCACGTCTTTATTACAATTTTTCCCCTGACTTGCATTGTTTGTTGGTCTTAGTGGTCCTAGCCATTTTGGGGGTTAAGCAACATCTGCTCAGATAATCAGAAGAGAAGAGATTAACAAGTCAGAGAACAGTCATTACCTGCAGACATTCTGAAAATAGCCATCTACACAAATCCAACGGACAGAGCCATCAATTACAGTAATCCTAGAGGAAGGCAGTATTTGCATAGAAAAAGTATTTTAATCTTATAAGTAGAACACAGAGTGAAATAGGTTTCTCTAGTTCCAAAAATGTCAGCTCCAGTAGTTCAGGAAATAAACAGTGAAATTAGTGCCTGCAATGCCACTAAATGTAAATTGTGTCATATTTCTAGGGATTAGCCAGTTCTAGAATAAGGGAGTATTTAGTATAAGTGAAAGAAAACCAAAAACATCTAGACAATAACAGCTTTTGCTCCAAATTACAACCACCTCCCCACGAATGTCTGGGACTACCTGCGTATCCAATAGCGTGCACGTGTATAATACTTGAGCCAGAGGCATCCAGTTACAATCTTGGATAATGCTAAAATAAAGACATTATCTCTTGAGGAACTTCAGCTCAACTTTAATGTTACATCACTTTTTAACATCTACTAGACTTCATCCTGTTTCATGTTCAATTTGAAGCATCTACTTATTGGAAAGAATATTGTATTCAACTAAGAATCTGTTGGAAATTTTATTTAACTATCTTGGATTTTATTACAAAGGTTGCATGAGATATATATATAGATTTATAAAACTAGAAATAGACTTTTTTTTTAATCAAGCACGTTTTGAGAACAGTTTTTGAGTTGCAGTTTTATAAAAAATATTTTAAACATACTGTAAAATCTCATTTTCCCTCCTGTTTTAAAATTCTGCTTTTATCTTAGTTTGAAGGTAAGTTTAAAAAACTAGGATGTTGTTTTTCAAGAACATGCTAAGACAAAAATTGAAGAATCATGTACAAAAGGTATAATATAGTTTTGAATCAAAAATTCTGAGGAAGTGTTTGTAAAATTAAAGTAACTTTGAAAACTGTTAGAAACACTATCACTTGGTGACTTAAAAAGCTTTAACTTGGTGACTCCCCTAGTTAAACAAAAAATGTCTGAATGGAAAATCATGTTCATTAGGTAGTTGCAATTTGAATTTGGCATCATAGCAGTAAAAATAAGGAGACATGGGTACAGCTAAGATGGAAGACACACACACACAAATCTACCAGGCCTGTTGTTATCTCAAATGACATCATTTCATAGCACGTCTCTGTACATGGGAAACAGCACAGTACAGATCAATTCATTCCCAAATTAGAAAAATAAGACTAGACGAAGCCACTTTGCCTGGCAGACACCAGACTGGTCTTGCTGCTGGAGACACCTGGGGTCAGATGGAGTCATTTGCATTGTGCCAGTTACTGAACACCTGTCCTGGGAAAGTGGGTGTTCACGTGGCAACCCTGCAGGCAGCCACCTACCAGCTCAGGACCGAGAGACAGGCACCTGGTTTGGACTTTAAAAGTGACAATCTTAAAGTCCTCTGTAAAATTCAAATTCTTGGCAAATTTTGTGACAGCAGCTTGGACATGACAATGCACCTATTTGAAATAAACAAAATGCATTGATCACAATGTGACACGCTTTTTACAAGAGTCACTGCACTCAGATACAGGGGTTTTCCCACAGAGCTGATGTGGGTTGACAGCCACTGCGGAAAGCACAGGAGCTCTCCTTCCTGCTCAGGTCTGAACATGATGGTGTGGAGAAGATTCAGAGCCTCCTCGTTCCCAGTGGAACGAACTGGTCAGAGCTGTGGAATGGCTGCCAGGACTGGTGGGACTGCGCTCCGCTGCCCATTCTCCAGTCCAGCAGACCATCCCTTTCTGAGCTGTTTGCCCTCTGTCGGGTGGGGGCAANCGTGCTCTGCTGCTCATTCTCCAGTCCAGCAGACCATCCCTTTCTGAGCTGTTTGCCCTCTGTCGGGTGGGGGCAAGCCCTGCTAGCACAGCAGAGAGGCAGAGCCCCAATCAAGGGAAGCTAAATGAGCTGTAAAGGGCAAATACATACAAGGGGGTGCCATCTGGCAACAATATAAGGAAAAAAACCATTAAGTGGGTTACATAAAGTAGTGCCCTAAAAAACCCATGTATAAAGGCAGCTAAGGACACTGTCTCGTCCAGCCTGAAGTGCCACTGGCTGAGCACTGCAAAAAGAACAAAATTAAAGTTATGCAATCCCTCACATAGGCCCAAAGTAAATAAAGTCCGGACACGCATTTTGACAGCAACGTGAACCAAACCAGCTTGTGTTTCCAGGCACAACCCCGAGCTCCTCCCCACTGCTGTGGCAAACTGGGATAAGTGGGAGATGAGCAGGGGCTGCCTTGGCTGCAGGAGCCCCAGGCTGTGTTGGACACACACAGCCCTCCCATCCCCATCCCCTCCAGCCGGGCCTCAAGAGGCAGGTCCTCCACGGTCCAGCTTACAGCAGAGGCTCACCACAATAACAAAAGTCCAGCACTGTCAGAGAACTAAGGTCTGAAGTTATAGAAATGAATCTGACACAACACTGGTTTCTATGCAGTAGAGCTCCTGAAGAATCAAACTTTTATTTTTCCTATGAGTTCTATAGTATGCAGAAAATAATAAAACAAGAAGAGAGCAAAGCATAACACATATCTGAAAAATATTGTTGTCTAAATTTTACTATAGGTATAGTTGCACAATGTTCACAATGCTGTAATGCTTTATCTTTATCTGTTCCAGTCAACCAGTATCGAACTGATCCATCTTTATTCCTAGCAGAATCAAATATTTTGGTAACTTCTTGGTAAAGCGGCATTTAAATAACACACAAATGCCAACTTCCTATTAGCTTTCCCTACAGGGAACTGAATTTAAGACCAAAATTTTTTAAAAAGCTAATTAAAAACTTCTACTGAATTTTAAAAGCTCTGTGCAGTTACTTCAGATGACTACTCATAAATTCAGTAAAACGCTGAAGATTACTCATGTTTAGCAGCGTTATCATCAAGGGCAAAGTAACATTCTTTTTCTTTTTACATAGCAAGTGGACTTTCATTATGCTGATAATCACACCTACACACTCAGTACCCATCAGTGTTAGAAGCTGAAAGCTACGAGCAAGTTTTATTTCTCATTTTTAGAAAATTATAAAGTTTTTACATCACTCCCTCAGACTTTAGAATGGGGGCTATGCTTTTCCTAACAGTATCTATTAGTTCATTATCAAGTGCCCTTAGCATCTTGGAAAGTCTCTTTTTATTTAATAATACATGCATACTCAAATATATACTGAATAAGAATTTCTAATTGAAACTGAAATAGAATCTGATAGAAAAGTCCACAGTGTTACATCTGTGGATCATTCATACGGGTCACTATCATTTTTAACATGAAATAAAAATTCACCACTGAAAATTTCTACTGCAGATTTCAGAAATATTTTGAAGAAATTTAAAGATCTATGAGATTCCTCATGGTTTAAGAATAAATATTTTAATAGTTGAACCTGCAATTTTTGTCAAGGATCAAATTAAGAGAAAGGTAACTCTTTGCCTTTTAGACCTGTATGGTGCCTCTTAACCATTTTACAATTCTTGGACTCATTTTTTCACCCACAAGTGTTGGCATAAAACATTCCACAGCAGGCAGCTACCCTTCCCAGAAGAAATTCCTCAAATATCCCAAAATTTGTTCTCAATATTTGCTATTGACATTTCTTACAGCGGTCATAAATGCTGTGTGACTTTCAAAAGTTGTCAAAACTGAAAGATCACTTGCAAAACAGAACAGTCCTCAAGCTCTTCCACAACTGTGGCAGCCCTTAACATCATCACACTGACTTTGATAAATATTCAAGCAAGCCACTGATGAGAAAATGTTAGGATGAAGAGTGTGAAAAGATTTTTTTTCCCTATACTTGATCATCTACCCTTCCCTGAGAAAATTACCAAAATATGCCAGATGTCCTTTTTTCACTGAGGTGTTCATTTTCTTATTCATATTCTTAAGGTCAAGTATGCAAGCTTTGCCCACATCTGGACCAATATTTTCATTTTTCCATCATGTGCATTGTGTTCTGGAAAAGTGTCAAAATTCACTTAGCAGGAACTGACACAGAGAAAGATTTACTCACAGGATTAACATTTTGCTAGTAAAAAATAAGAAGCATATCAAACACCTACTTTATGGTTTAAAAAAAAAGAAGACAGTAGAGAAAGGAAGAAAGGAAATCAAAACTGTCCATCATTAGGGTTACTGGCAGCTGAGTATGCTGCTTTTCAGTTTGCTCAGTTTTCTCTCATTGTTTCCTTCTACTCCTGCCTGCCACTGTGTCTGTCTGCCTTGCCTTGCTTTCCACTGTCTTGTGGGTGCCTGACAAGTTCCCTGGGCAGGGTCATCTTGTGTCCCCTGTGAGCACCAGAGCGCAGGATCATGGCTCCTGGCCAGGGATGCTGTTCATTCCGGCAATATGTACAAAAAGCAATAACAATGATGGAAAATTCCACTCCATTCAATTTGGCCAGTGACTCTTCTGTGTTTATATTTGTCTTCTGTCCCCAGGCAAAATCCTGCCCAAACTCTTGTTCAGAGCATAGCTGAGAGGAGCAGGAAAGGAGAAGGTCTCTACAAGGAACCTGGCAGGTTGGACAACTTCTTGCTTATTCCCATCAAATGTCCTGGGCAACCCCTTTGTGTTTTGCCAGGCCCCAATCACAGGAAGTTGCCCCCATTACTGTGCTACATTTAGTTTGTTTAGGAGTTCACTGAGAGATGATAATCCGCCTATCATGACCAATCTGAAACTGGAAAATGGTCATGCACATTTTAAAAACAGTCTGTTTATCACATCATATATATTGATTATCTCTTGGAAACACTCCAAGAGACATCATTCTGGAAGTCATCTAAAATAAATATGACCTGAATTTATCCAGTACAGGTTGAATGAAGCCTTGTTACTAGGCACCTAGTTGGGTTTTTTCCCTATAAAAATTGCACACATTTTAACAATATATAACTGTTGATATATTAATATCACAACCTCTTGGCAATTATGAATCATTAAACAGGATTTTATGTGTCATGTTTCACAGATGTGCACTGATATTTGAAAAAGTTCAGTTCCCATGCTCCAAGTACTGAAACACCTTTCAAAACCCTAAAATTGTACCACTAAAGTAGCCTGCTCTATGCACTGAACTCACCCCAGCCCTCTACCTGTGACCTGCTAGAAAGACAAACAAATGCTGTCAGGCAGGAATAAACAGATGGCAGGAAGTTGAAGCATAAACAAAAGTATGACTGAAAACACTGAAAGAGAAGCTGCAGATCTGCAGCTCTGTTGCTAATAAACAGATGTCACTCAGCCTCAGTGTCTGGCAGCAAACCTGCTATATAAAACTTCAGCTGGCTGAAGCTGGGACATGGAAGTTGTCTTTGGAACCAAGATTCAGATCATTCAGTGTTTGAGAAAGGCTGTTAACCTTTGATTTCCATATGTGATTTCCATATAAAGGAAAGTGATTACTAATTATTGTATAAATTAATTGCTTCTCAGGGTTGATTGCTGCCACTATTTACTGCTACAACCTGATGAAATCAGGTTCTTCTGTTTAGCATTGAAACCTTCCAGAAGCAGAGAGAACAGGTTTAATTGTCAACAGTCTACCTTAATGCCTCTTCCTCACTGGAATGAACTATGAATACTCTAGGCAGGTATTTCTTGTGCAAATAAAATTACATTATACAGCTGCTTCATTAACGCTGCTCATGAATAAGGATGAAACATGAGGCAGAGGAACATGGATACTCTCTGAAAGAGGAAGAGAATACAACTCTGGGATAACAAATTTCTGCAATAAATAACAAATTTTTACAAAATGTACTTTTTATGGAACATGAAACTAGTAGCATAAAGCATTGTTACCTTCTGGCAACTTAAGATCAAGAAGCTGTTCTCAATTTCCTTTTTTCCCACCCAGAGTTCAGACTCCATGCATAACCCAGTGCTTTGGAACCTCCCTAAAGGGCACCTGAAGTGTGGGGCATTGAGCTGACCCAGTTCTGCTGTGACTTTGCTGCAAAAGTGACAAAGATAAAATTGTCATGTTTTTTCCAGTAGATCCAGGTAGCAACACCACTCTGCAGGAGAGTAGGACTTCGCTGTGATGTGAGAAGCTCTAATGCAGTTGTGTTGGCAGGTGCAGCTCCATCATCTCCGCATGCCACCTTATGGCTAGAAAGCATTCACACCTTCTACACCACCTTGAAGTTAACAACACACTCAATCAATCCTCCTTTGCCCAGGCTGTGCTCCAACCCAGCAAGCAGCAGACTCAGAAGCAGAAAGGTTTGCTTGCAGGTTCCTGAGCTCTAAACATCACTTTTGGCAAAAATGGGAGCAGCACTAGTAGAGAAATCATATCCTTCTACCCCGTGTTCTGCCCCATCGCGTCTACTGCAAAAGGGGGAAAGAAGAGGATGTTCCGTAGAAGAGACCACTACATAGATGGATGTGCCCCTAACAGGAAAGCTTTCCGTGAGGATTTCCACTTGTCTTCCACGTTCATTACACACCATGTTGTGTCATACAAAGAAACTTCCTGGAGTACCCTACTCACTATATTCAAAAATGTTGCCAGATTAAAAAGGATCGATGCTACTTTTCTCCTCTTCTTCCTCCTCTTGTCGTCCCCCCCCACCCCCCCCATGAATATATTTTGGAAGAAAAGAATACATCCACTACTTAAACAGATCATAGGTATTTCACAGGTTATACATATAAGGAGGAAATAACAATATATAAATTCAGCAAATCTGCAGTGCTCTCTGCCTACAGAAAAAAAAGCAGAAATTCTAGAAATACAAACACATGGTAAGAGAGTACCCTGTTAAGTAGGGACCAAAGTGCAGCAATGACCGAGACCTGCTGTGAATAATTAATGACATTTTTTTAGACAGTGACTTATGCTTGAATTCCTAGAGGAAATAGTCTACTTAAACTGGTTTATTACAGCTGTATCCTCAGGAAAATCTAAATTCAGTTTAACGAAGCATTCTGATCAATTTGTGATGCACTTTCCCCCTTAGTTCTTCATGTGCTATTCAAACTCATGCAGCACAGAATTAAATCAAGGATGGCTAAAATATTTCACTGGCTAAATTACTGTACATTTGCCTAATTAAGCAATTACAACCCACTGTTGCCACAGACATTTGCTGAGTAATCTCTCTGTTCCACTGTAGTCTTCAGCACAACTAGAGAAAGTAATTACACACAAAAATTGCTATAGTTAGATCCTTAGCAGGCATGACGGATAAATCAAAAAGAGGTTTGTAATTTTAAAGCAACCAGAGCTTTAAATTACAGTGGAGAGATTAACAATACAATTAATAAGAATTATAACAAAACTGAAATCCTCTACCCATGCAGCTTTGGGAAAAGCAAACAAAGTAAACAAACAAACCCCAAACCAAAGCCAAATATTGGTGCGCTCTGCTTCTGATCTGTGATCCCCTCTCTTCCCTCCCTGCCAGCCTTCTGTTAAAGAGAAAGATTGATTTCACACCAATTCCACAGCTGAGAACAAGATTTCCAGGGAGCTTTTCTTTTCCTACTATGTAGGCAACAAGCAATGATAGGATCAGATAAAAGCAAATAATGAGATTAAGTCTCATTAAAAAACTCCTCTTGTGCTTCAAAGGCACTTAATTCTATTAGAGGTAAAACTGAGAACAGTACACACACCTACAAACACCACACAGTCACATGTGCAGAAGAGGTCCTATGCTGCAGAAACTGCATTTCTTGCCACAAAGCAACAGTCACATCAAATGACAAAACATTTTCTGAAATGCATGGATTTTATGCAATGAGACAAGACAATACTAGACAGAGTACTTGATATGCCTTGCATTTACAGTGTTTTCTGTCTTTTAAATATCTTTATAGATAGGTTTGCAAAACTGTAAAACTAATCACTTCATATCAACTTGTCAATATCAATTTTTTTTTCTTTTTGAATGATAAAATTACTAGTTTTATCAACAAAATTCTTAAATTTCTGTAGAAATAGAGGATGCATAAAACATACTTGAATTTTTGTTTCAAAGTTTCTATTACAAACTTCTTTAGCTAAAATAATTAATTTATCCTCTGATGGACAATGTTCATCCTGATTCTGCAAAGAAAATTGATAATTTTTTTTTATTAACAATGAATCCTGAAGTGTTCAGTGCCATCCAGGTCAAATCTAGAAACTGATCCTAATACTAAATCAGATTTTCTAGGCAGCCTCTATCCTACCAGCACAGAAAAGCTACAGATGGCAGAAGAGAGGAATGCAACAATACCAAATAAGAACATTTATTTTCCAAGAAAACTTTAAAATAAATTTATCAACAGAATTATAACTAAATTTCCTGTTAGGCAGAAGAAATATAAAATAACATGAGACAAAAAAGCTGCCTGATGTGAAATATTGCTGAAAATACAGTGTTTCCACTGAAACAGTCTTTGAGACCAGATAGGGTCACAGATGGGAATGGAGATGATGCTGAGAGCAGTGCTGTAAGGCAAAGGGATTTTTTAAAATAAATTCTCCCTTTCCCAGTCTTAGCTTCTCAACTCCTCTACTACATTCAATTGCCTTTTTTTAATGTTGTTGTATTTCTTTGAGGTTATGGATATAAATGAAAATTAATGTCTATGAGAAAGTTTTTACTTCAAAGTTAATACTATTACACTGTTTTATCATGTTCCTCTGGAAATATAAAAAGGTCTTGTAGCAAGGAACATATGTGTATATACATATATATCTATTTTCTCAGGATGGGTCCCAGCAACAAACACAGAAAAAATGGAATCCAGACCCACCACCTGAACTACACCAATTTCCATACAATAACCTCTTCCCTATCGTTAGAAGTTTCATTCTTAACATCTATCTTCACAATTTCATACATTATTTACAGAGTAAAGGAGGACAGCACGAACAAATCACCTCTCTAAAATTAACACAACACACCCATGGATTATGCAACAGTACTATAATCCAGGCAGTTTTTTTCAGAGCTTTGTTTGCAAGCAGCGACCCATGGATTTATCAATGCTGCTATTTTAACAGAGGTTTCACTCACAGGCAATACCTATTTCATGATTCATTTTTATGCAGTTAAACTTTATTCTCCTGTGTGAACAGGTCTGCCACCAAAGGTTTCTATAATGGCAGAGAAATAGTCCAGACAGAAGTGCTGTGGTCAGTAGGTGTCACAAAAAATGCAGCCATGCTGTACAGGCACAGTCCAAAAAGGTTCCCGAACCTTTTTCCACCAAACCCCAGGATACCAGTCACTAGCCAACACTGCAATAAATCTAAATCCTTCTTGCAACAGATCTAGAGAAGAAGCCAACTTGAGTGCCACCTTACTCCAAAATATGCACCCACCTGTAACAGCAGATTTCAGACTAACAGTAATTCACTCTACAACAGAATCAAGATCCAGTCAGCTATAAAAATGAGACAATAACATGCCTTTCATAAGGAACTCTCTCTTCATCCACCTAGAAAAGCGTCTTTCCCTGACAAAATTTCCATGAATGGTTTTCCAGTTTCTCTGCTCTGAGTGTTGTAAACATAATCAGATCACCAAAGAAACCCTCAGAACTACATATTTAAGTGTGAAAAGACAAAGTTATTATGCTTTTTGCAAGCCTAGCAGCCTATCACCAGAGAAGGCAATGAAATCCATTCCTATGGAGGAATGCACTTGGAGAAGCAAATTTATCTAGCCACTCTTGGAAAAAAGGAACTGCTTGCAATGGGCAGTACTTTTTGCCACGTCTTGAGTAATTTTCTGCTAAAACCAGCTGAATAGTGCCCACAAAACTATGACATTTATAGTCATAATCAGGAAAAAAAAGTCTGTGCTCCAGTCATGAACAGCTGCTGTTTTCACTACTGGTGTGAAGAACAGCTAGGCAAAGTTTTCTTCAAGAGATCTTTCCTCAAGGGAAAAAAAGCATTTCAGTTGAAAGAGTCCTTTCCCTTAAAGACATTAGGACTGTGGGGCTCTTACCATGTTGCCTTTCTCTGGTCTTAAAATTAAAGCCAAACACGGTGAAGGATAAAAGGGGTTTCTACCTCAGCATTTATTTAAGGATTCTTCGGTGCACCACTGAAATGCACACTGCAATGCACCCCAAAATGCACACACACATGATAGGTTGTGTATACAATTTATAGGCTTTGCAAATTAGCGTTATCTATCAAAGATTTCTCAATGAGAGGCTCGAATGAACCCATCATTCTGAAGAATTCCCCTTTGGATGGGCCTATCTTAGTTTACAGGATATGTTTTAGGGAAGACCTTGGTTTCTCCGGATGGCATAGGGCTTTCTGACCTCCAGCTGGAGGCTTCCAGGATGTCTGGTCTCTTGGCTTAAGGGAATATGGGGACTTAGCTAAGTTATCAGACTTAGAGAATTACAAGTATGTGGGCTAAAAGCACTAAGGATACATGAAAGCTATATAAAAAGGTATATAAAAGGGGTATATATAAAAAGACAAAAATCACCACGGCATCATCGTGGCCCAGGGCTGGCTTTGCCCAGTGGACAAGCAGACTAAGGCTGAAGTAGAAAGGCTCAGGCTATAAAGAACACTCACAAACTGGGGAGACCTATGGGATGGCTGTAGAGGCTCAAGAATTGAACGACCTGTTCCACAGTCACAACTGGCCCACCAAACAAACTTCTCTGAGGGACAATGAACAGGAAGCAGAGCAAATGGAAAGCGAAGCAAACCTCTGAGTCATCTGCCTTCTGTCTTGTATGATTTTGGTGGGTGCAGTTGGGCTTTCTACAGCCTCACAGCAGGAGACAGTTTTCTTCTGAAAGAGAAGCCCAGAATGGATGTGGCCAGGAGAGAGTTCACAGTGGCCACAGCAGTGCAGCAGTGGCCGCCAAAAGCGTAGTAGTAGCAGCAGCAAAGAAGCAGAGGGGTAAGATGGGTGTAGGACCCGAGGGACCTGGAGATGAGGATGGAGAGGAATGCAAGAGGAAGGTTGGCATTGGGAAGATGGTGTAGCTGGACAGGGATTTGGGACAGGAAGAAGAAATAGTGGATAGAAATACCTGGGAGGGACATACAATGGCTGAGGTTGGTGGCTCAAGCACCATGAATAGGTTTATGCTAGGATCAGTGGGGAATGCCAGAACAGGTGGAAGTTTTGGGAGGCTCTGGGGCTCGTGTGGGGGCCTTCAGTGAACTGTGCAGGGTAAGGAACAGAAAGGACTCCATGAAAAGACATTAGGGAATCTCATCTGAGCTTAACTGCAGCCAGTACCTCCTCCTGCTACTCCAGCCTGGGAACAAAGGTGCACCCAAGACTGACTATTTTACTTCCTGAAATGTTGACTTTGTGTTTAGGTTTTGTGGAGGGCTGATGCAATGGCTCTGGGTCTGTGACCAAGGCAGTCTGGCAGAAGCGAGGAATTTTTTTATTGCAGAAATCCAGACAGGTGATTCAGACACCACGGTCACACCCACATCAAAACACCCTTTGGCATTACCCTCTAATTAATATAATGCAGCTGAGCTGGGGATTGTACAAAGTTAAGTTGCTGGCCTTATGCAACTTTGCTGCAGAGTCCATGGTCTCTCACCTTCCCACCCCTACTCTCTGGAAGAACAAATAATGAATATTACCAGGTGCCCACAAGAAAAAATTTGGGCTCAGCTGTCTGAGATGCTGAATACTTATGGATCCTGTTCAGTAAAAGCTGTGACTGACTACCTGCTCTGAAAATTGACACCCCTTCTCATGAGAACCCCTAATCAGGGACCTTTGAAACCATTTACTACATCAGCCTTCCATAACTGACACAGACACTGTGGCCAAAGGAAATCCACTAACCTAAGTTAAACTGTGATTAGGACTGTGTACAATAGAGTAACATTTAGAGGGAGAAAACACAAGTCATCAGGCATCAGTGAAAAAACCGCACTTAAATAATGTGCTTTTTGCAGCATGCAACAAAACATAATTCATCCTGCAACCTTAGTAGCTTGTGTTAAACTGAACCAGTGGCAGCTGACCTTCCTCAGTCACTCTGACAAGTCTATATTAGCTGCCCTTATTACATAAAGACAATCAATCAGAAACTGGAGAACAATGGCCTTACGAGGGTTCATAAAAATTGAATGCAAATCATCTATGCCAGTCAGGGACAAGTTATTCCCAGAGCTACAGATACACATCTGTGCCAGAGTCAACATAATTTTTTCTGAGCAGGGTTTGGGCCCAAGAAGAGAGCTCACTGGCTGCCTCAAGAGGGTCAGCCACTGGAGAGCTACTCATGTTTCCCTGTTCTGCTGCAACTCCTTTGTCTTCTCTCATTACTTCAGAAAAATAAGAAAGATATGTGTACAAGTAGTTGCTGTAAGTTACTTGTTTTAAGTATTCTGGTATTTCTCTGCTATACATGCTCTATGCTAAAAACTTAGCTAATTTATACACAAATTCCACTTCAGCAAGTTCTTCATTACTAGTTGGGAATACCAAGGAGGGATTCTGAGTGAAGACCCCTCTACTTTCCATCCTCTAGAACCTCCTCCTATGTGACAGGCCAGGCTGGCTTCACATCACTGATTTCTAATGCAGAGCGTAGAGTACCACTGTCACACATGATTGAAACAAGCTAATACCTTCAATTTTCAAGGGAGATATGAAGCAGAAAAACAATTATCAAGGAAGAAATGAGATCCTGGGTGCTTAAGCCATGCAGGTCTCCTGGAGGTCACCAGAACTGCAGTTTCTCATATATCACCAGAAGAAGAAATACGAGGTCTTGTTCAAAATAGTAATGGGCTGCTGCATATCACATTTGGAAGTCCAGATGCCTGTTAGAAAAGTCGATAGCTGATAGTCAGAGATCCTGTTTGGCATACATGAAAAGCAGCTGTTACTAATATACTTAGTTAACCTGACACCATGAAGCTTATTTTCAGTCATTGCTAGGTCAACTACTATTTATTCCTCCTTCATAACCCTACGCATCCCCTTTCTCAAATAAAAACCTCATGGTCCAAAATCCAAACGGCCTTCATCAAACTTTACGTTACTTAGGTATCTTTTTGTTTGTCTGTCTTCTCCCAATCCCACATACAGATTTAAATCAAGATCCAAACACTGCTTTTGGTTGATTTAATGGGGCACAACATCAATATTTAAATAGAAAACCAGTTTCATTCTGCATCCCCTTCAATGAGATTTTCTCCCCTTCTTTTAAAGGTGCAAGTAGTTCTGAGAGGCTAGAACACTAAAAATTATTTTTTTTCCAGTGATGAACAGAACTAAGAATAGTATTTAATCTTCTAGTTCTTTGTGCTGTGCTGATTTTCACCTGAAAAACATTTTAAAAAGTGTACTGGATTTGGCAATCTTGTTTGCTTTGGCTATACAACTTAACCAAGGTACTTCACTAGGTACTCCTGGAATCCACCTAAGCAATTAAAATATCACATACAGAACACTTCCTAACCTTTGCCATTGCACTCTGCATCTGTTAGCTTCTAGATCCTTCTTCATAATCATAGAGATATATATATACAGTAACACCTCAGTGCTTTACATTACTCCAAGGTAATCCAGGAGCAAGTACAATCAGCTGACAAAACATTAGTTTTATTTTCACTTCTGATTGATGATAAAGAAGTTAATACGTGAACCACTTTGCATATATAAAAAGGTGGCAATATTGTACTTGGATCTGAAACCCAAACAAGCCCTATGACATGAAAAAACTAACAATGAAGTAAAGCACTGCGTTTCAGCAAGGAAACAAAACCAAACAAACCCTCCCAACATACAAGCCACTCAAAGTCTTGACTGTGTACTCCTTTTGGCTTCCGTGGCCGACACATGCTGCTGACTTCTTAAATTCTGCTTTAGTCCTCTGTTATAAAGAAATCCCCTATCAACAAAACCTAATCTGTATGAGGGGGTCATACAGAGCTCCTGAATGCACGAGCTCCATCTCTGACTTAATTCCAAGGTTTCCACCTCGGAATGAGAAATTACAGAATCATACAATGCTGTCAGGCAACTTTCATCTCACCCTGTGGCTGCAAATGATGATGTTGATGTAGAGTGAACAAACCACTTAGATGTATGTATGTACCACATTTCTACAGAGTCAAAGAAAAGACGATCACATTATTCAGACCTAACGTTTCCTCAGCAGAGATACGCATGTACTTCCTGTCCTGTACACTTGGAAGCAAAGATGAGTGGGGCAACAACAGCAGGCTGGCTTGAATTATTAGTGAGAGATACATACTTGCAAATGCATTTGGCAAGTCAATCCACACAATGATCCAGTATTTTGATGATAAGGAACTCAAATACTTTGTGAAGTAGCAGCTTCATCCTCTAAGCAAGCTCTTTTCACAAAAATGTCATAACTGTTTACAGTCTGACAGATAACTTAGCTTGCCACTTCTCATGAGTGCGGGGAGGTGGGGAAAGAGGAAGCAATATGTAGTGCAACGCTGTACTTGTAGCCAAGCAAATATAAAATACATTTGACAACTAGCTACGTGGAGATACTGCTGCTACTGTCAAAGCTATCTTTAACCATGTGCCTAAATAAGGGATTTAGAGTCTGCTTGCTGAAGTTCATAGGACTCTGTATTATTACTTTCTAGGAATACTCAAGCTCACAAGAAACAGAAGCAGGTACACTACACCCAGTTACAACACACCACTGTAAGCTGGTCCTTAACACACACCTGCTCACAGCACCAGCATCGCTTTCCGGAGGAATGCAAATCACAGCAAACTATGGATGATACACAAACACATTCTCATAGTCTTGTTCAACAGGTCCAACAGACAGTGTAGACTAAGGCAGTTCAAGCCTTGAATGTCATGACTTCCACAGGTCAATTGGTTTTAAATAACATGTGCCTTCTGTTATGTTAAATTACTCACTGTATCTCAAAATGTCGCCAGGTGGAAACCTGCAGCTAGAAAGGTTAACAACAACAACAACAACAACAACAACAACAACAACAACAACAAAAGAAAAAGGGAAGGGGGGATAGGTTTTGGAACTGTGGCTTCAGGAACAATGTTGAAACTGACTGACTATGACTATTAGCTAGATTTCTGCTACCCTGAAGACTTTCAGAGGACTGTACACACTTTAATCCAGCAGAAATAATACTGCTTAGAAGCCCCCCAGAACACAGGAAACTGTAGACCATACTTTAAATATAGCCATGAATTTGAGTTCCAAGCAGACTTTTTTTTTGACAGATTCTACATCTTAGGGAAAGGGGGGAAAGAGTGGAAATTATGAGATTTAATGTATTTTATGATTTACAGACTGTAGTAATTTTAATTTGATATTCGAAAGGTAGCCTTTGACAGTAGCTTCACAGCAGGAATAGAACTATTTTAATTTATAGTAGGTAACTTCAATTAAATTCCACTTGAGCTTGTAAACTTGCAGACAAACAAAAGGCCAAGCCCTTAACTCCAAGCTGGCACACTAGGTAGCTTTCTCTAAGCCTCTTGCAGTAGCTGGACATCTGGTTAACTCCCTGCATTTGGCTGACAGTAATTTCTAATCCGGATTTTACTTCTCCATAAAGATTTCATTAAAAAAAAGTCCTTCCAAGTAAAGTCAGAACATGACACACTGATAGACATATGTGTTATACTGCATGCTTTAAATGTCAAGATTGTGGTCCTATTACATGCTAGTAACTTAAATATCCTCCACAGTATCAACAACAAAAAACCAAAGGTTTTTTTATCCTTTGGTTTTCCCCTGTCCCTGTATGAGTTGAACTCATTCACTGGATATGTGATTCTGAAAATAGTTTTCATTCCTGTATCTTGCTTCTCTGCCCTTGTTTGCTTTCTCTCGCCCACTGCTGCTGCTGTCTTCTGCAGTTCATTAGAGTACAGCAGAATCTGGGCCTGTTCTTCAGTGGTATTTTGATAAATAAAATCACAAAACAGCCCAAGTCCTCTTTCTTTTTTCTGGCCACATATTCTTCCTTTAGATGGACTGATACCAGAAGTAAATATTGATTCATTTGTCTGGTAGTCTCCTCTTGGGTAAATACTTCAATTTTATTCTTTTAAATACTGAAACAGCCATTTTTTCTACGTGTGTTTTATTCAGGAAACATAACTTTTACTGTTCCCTGCAGCCAGCCTCAGCTCTGCTCTCTTTCGTAGACAGATCTATAAATTTGCATATTTCCCCCAAACCAACACTCTATTGTCATTATCATCCTGCAGACCTGCAGGAAAAAAATCTCTGTGATGTATTGTCTTTGTTGAATTACGAGGCGAACTACTTTAAGAATGATGAGTCATAGAAGACACATTGGAAAAAAAATCTGATATAACATACAAGTTTATATAAATACAATGGCCAGGATTTTCAATGGAGTTAGCTAATTCCTGGTGGTCCTCTATAAATTCCAGGCAATGTGTCTACTTATTGTAACTCATACTTTTACTGCTTCAAATCTGCTAGTTTCCCTTATCTTTCATATCTTTGAAAAATGATTTGTAGGAAAATAAATCATGCTGTCAACTTTCTCTATTTAAAACCTGATGTTTAAAAACAAATAAATTTTACAAATATTTGCCTGCCCACCAACCCACAAATGACGTTTAGAGAGTGTTTTATACACACACATTTGATTCAAGCCAGAAGACTAAGTGAATCCCCACGATCAGTTCTGATATAAAGGCTTAAACAACATAAATTTTCTCAATTTAATGCAGTAGGATGAAAAACTGGTATGTTTATTGAATAACATACCTGTTGACCTCTTTCATTCAAGTAATGTCAGATATTTATGACCACTTCTATTGGAAGAAGGCATGAAAGTAGCTACTTACTTTATGCAATCCTTCCAACAAAGCAAAGGCAGACACAGAAGAGGAGAAACTATGACTTTGATCCCAGGGTATTCATTATCACGATGTTTGTCTTTCAGATCAACCACTACATGCACTGCGGCGCTGCATCCAGGGAAGAGGTTGGACATTGCTTACTGATGGGAAATAGAGACTACATCTTCTGTTTTCCTTTGCTGCAAGAAGCAGCTTTTGCTTTTATTAAACCGCCTCTACCTTGACCCGTAAGGTTTTTTCAATATATTTTCTCTCCACTGTCCAGCTGAGGAGGAAATGATAGAGAGACTTTGGTGGGCACCTGGCATCCAGCCAGGGCCAGTTCACCACGTTCACATTTGTGATGTTCCAAATTGAATCTTTCAAAGCAATTTACAATAATCTGAAGTTCAAGGGATCAACTACCTGTGTCTTGTATGTCTGTATTTGCAAGTATTTAGGGCTTTCATTTAGAAAGTCAGAAAGTGTATGCTGTATACTGTTCTTACTTGAAATGCACCTGAATTCTGACTTTGACCAAAATTATTATATTGTATAATTCTGGTATCTCCACTGTTTATTTAGAACTATGCAACATTCACTCTATTCTAGTTCCTTTGATACAGTAATAAATCTGAACTTTTTGTGCTACAAGCAGATTTTTCAGGAAGCTATAAAGAAAAGGTTTTACACAATACATTACACAATTTTGTAATATGTGTATTGAATTAAGAAAAAGCAACAATTTAAAAGTTCCTCCTCTCTTTAAAAATAGAAACTGAAGCACCATTTGTGTAAACATTTATGAACATGATTAAATATAAGCATGCCTACTCATCTGCTACATCTGCAGAAGTATCTGCAGGGTATGGGCCTAATTCCCAGTCTCCTTTCAATTCACTTGTATTTCAAATCCATACTTTGGAACAAAAATAAAAAGCTACAATCACTCTCAGTACACCAGAGTGCCAAATCACTCTATGAACAATTACATGACAATTAGGGACACAAGTACCTCACCTAACAGGGAGCTAAACGAAAGACTCCAGCTTGGGACCTGAAAAGCATGGACCACGTTACTGCCAATGCTTTGCCAGAGTCCCTAATCCTGTCTCTGTACCAGATTGTGTAGGCCTATGCTGATGACTTATAGCGTTCTTGAGACTCCAGCTACTACAAGAACATGGTAACATACTGTGCTTTCTGCTATACATGTCTGAAAATAGTTATCATAATCCTGCAATAAAATGCCTAACTCCCAGCTCCTCATCTGCAGCCTTACCAAGAGAATGAAAAGATGGTAAAATTTGCATCTTTGCTGCCATAAAACAAGGGTCTTGCATTTAGCAGGAGACATGTTCAGAGGGTACTCCATGTTATTTCATCAAAAGCCTTTTTTCCTGCCCACTGAAGCACAAATGTATTACTTTTTAAATGTTACTTTCATGTGGATCCAAGTTAGTTTTCCAGCCTCTCGGAAAGAAAGCAATCAATTGAAAATCAATTGGTGGAAAAGAGTGTGATAGTATATTCTCCCATAAAAGGAAATGGCAGATACAGTCTTGAAGCAAGATTTTATAAGACAAATTTGATAAATAGAAAGAAAATGTACTGAGAAACAGTTCCACAATTCTGCCTAATTTGGAATATTTGAGAGCCAGAAGTGTTCAGCACACCAAAATCTCATGGGAACAAAGAGGGTGAGGCACAGCTCAGCAATCCTGACAGAATATCCCTAGTCCCTGCATGCTTCTAGTAAACTGTTAAGATCACCACTAAATCAACATTTTAAAAAATTAGGTAAATATAATGAGTCAAGTTCAGTCATCAGTTCCGAGGGGGCACCTCCCATTCATCCTTCTCATCTATGGAACAGAGAAACAGAGAGCTGAGATACGTTTTTTCCATGACCTTTTACTATTTTTCAGTGCCACGAAGCAGATAAAGAATTCCAGTGACGCAAGAGGAAACTGAGGGCCCTTCTCTCTCCAGTTTTATGACTATGCTTGTCCAATGGCTCACAACTGGCTTCTGTTGTTCCTTCATACTGCTCTTGCCCACATTAAAGATTTGTATTTCCCCTTTTTTTTTTTTTTTTAAATTTGGATCCTGATGCCAAATACAACAATCTTATTCACCATTTGGAATCTCTCTTGACTACTTCATTAAAGAAGCTCTAACAAAGGATGAGAAACAAACCCAAATTTTGCACTCTGGCTGCTGTTGCTCTGTGATTGTGAGTAATTGCTGCTACCTTAGAAGCGCTTCTAGCAGTGCAGAATAAACCTCAAAAGCCTTATTTCATTAGCAAACCCAGACAGTAGTCACAAAGAACAAAAGTGTTGTGACAGAGGTCACCAGCAGCATATGACTTGCCTTCAAAAGAAGACTGTTAATGAGCTGCTATCTATCCTGGACCCTCTGAAATAAAATTGTGGTACCTTCGAGCTGTCAGGAAGATTAAAAAGAAAAAAAAAGGAAGGAAAAAAAAAAAGGAAAATAAAAAAGAGTCCCCCCCTTCCACTCCCCAGATGTTTATGGGCAGCTGGCTCCAGGTGCCTCCAGGTTCTGTTTGTAGTTTGCATGCAGCTTACCATAAGCAGCTGGTTTTTCCCCAGACCATGGTGAGGGGGGACAATAACAACATGTGAGAAGGGAAACAAAAGAAAAAAAGAAATTGACACAAAAACCTCTGAAACAGTTTTAATATTTCGAATTTTTTCCTGCTGCAGCTGCTAACTATTTCTGAGGCTCAGAACAAACTCCTCTGCTCTGACTACAGAGGTAGATTTGTGGGGAAAAGCAAGACTGCAACCTTAACAGGCCAAGCCTACAAAACTTACTGGTAATAGTAATTTTACCACTCATTAAAATGCCGACAGATTGTGGTTATCAGAAACAAACTACACTGTGAAGATGACTTATATGCTCTGCAATGAATTCCCTGTAAATTTATGTCTGTTAAACATTACTACTACATGCCATATGATCAGCAGGAATATGACTGGGTATAAAAACTGAATTTCTATCTTGTCTTGTTTCTATTAGAAGGCAATGGTAACATAGCAATGAGATGCTTGTTTTTGCTCTTCATAAACAAAATGATTTGTTGGTTTCCAAAGCTATGATGCCATGAATTTTCCTCCCCACACTAAATCCCTACAAGAATTGAAGGAAACGGTCACTTGTTGATAAGGCTTGGGTAAACCTCTGGGAACAGCTGATGTGACCTAAGGCAACTTAAAGCAACTGAACATCCTCCTTGTCTTCTGCTGGACACTCATGTCAATTCAAGATGTCCTGATATTTATCCATCACCGCCAGAAATGTGGGACAGCTTGAGTGGCAGTTCCACCTCACTGCTGTAGCTGGCAAAGCTCTTCGGTGCCCTTTGCATGCCAGACATTTTGCAAGGCAGAGAAAAAGCCCCCAACATCACAAGCTTGCTTTCTAAACTACACATTTACCTGTGGATTACAACAGCCCCCGCGCAGGCAACTTCCACTGACTTGCACGAGCTTTAACAGTGACACACAGGCTGCTTCCTCTCCATCTGTCACCTGGCCATGCTGGTTTTTTGGTCAGCACACAAGATTCAGCCTGCTAATCTGGGCACATGTACCCAGTCTGCACATTTGTACAAGTTCTCCTGTGTCCTGGACTTACTGAAGATGCTGCTTTTGGGCACCCAGTGTCTGTGTACACAGCAATTGTCTGAGGTCACGATTTTAGTTGAGTTTTTTCCTAAACAGATGGCAATTCCAGTTGTAAAAGGCATCACAAAGATGGGAGTGAGTGAAAATGCCAAGAAAGGGATGAAGAATGGAAAGGAAATTGCAAGAATAAAAATCTCCTGCACTTTCCAACTTATTTGAGTAGCTACATTCCCTACCCCAATTCCTTCCAGGAACAACAGGCATGGTTGCCTAAAGGTCATTCTTTCTTTGAAACCCCCAGTTCTCTGATTGTCTGCTCCGCAGACTGCTGCCCTTTTCACACTTCCCAAATGATGTATTAAAATATGTTATTCTGTTATGGCAGTTTTGGACTGTGCTACTACTCATATGTTTATTGGAACCAACATGTTCTGAGGCAGTCAGATGTGACATGGCACTCAAAAAATTCAATTAAAATGTTTCTTCTTGCTTGCAGTTCTCCAAAAAGGACAAGATGAAAAAAAGAAAAAAACACAGTAGAGAAAAATGGGCCTTATTATTGATGAAAAGACTATAAATACTTATTCGCCAAGCAAATCCCTGTATTCAATGATTTATTACAATTATTACTGAGGAAAGTTCTGTTTTCAGTAACACAGAAAAAAGCTGAGGTTTGCAGGTAACATCCGACCATTTCAGAGTTCAGATGGTCCCAAACATATTTTGAAAGTTGGTTCATCTCATTTTTTAATAGCTACAGTCTTGTATACAACTTTAGATACAGTGGCCAATCATTTTATCTACCACAGGAACCTGTCAATAGGAATTACTGTCCTTCTTTTCACTGCATTTTTTGTCTCTTTTTTGTCTAGGAATTGAGTACTTTTCCTCAGGGTGGAAGGCATGAAGTAGCCCATGACTTGGATTCCTTCCTCATGATCTCTTTGGGGAACTTCACCACTGCATAGAGTCCACACAGAGACCACAGGAAAGCATGGGAGAATCAGGGGTAAAGTACTGCTGAATGAAAAGCCTGAGCTGTAAAAGCCATTGCCAGAGGGGATGAGGTCAAGTGGAACGAGACCATCTCTAAGACACACTATAAGACTCTCTCAAGTCAGCTATTCATCACAATTTGTACCCACTCCACAGAAACACCATTCTACCTAAGGATAGGAGAAAACACTCCAGGCACACTTCATCATGAAGGAATAATTCACCAGCCGAGTGCTTAGAAGCACGTTTTTGACACATGCTGCAGGAAATCCCTTAAACAACTGGAGAAGGAGGAGAGAGAGAACACGGAGATCTAGCATCAAGATGTAAATCCCTTCTTGTAAAATTCCCTTTTTTAGGCTGCTTCCGAAATTCAGCCTCATCTACACTCAGATTACTATTTTATTGCTAAAATAAACTCTTCAGCTTTAGTTTTCTACTATCTTGCCTGAAAAGAAAACTCAGGACCTTCAAGGTCAGCCTGTACGCCTACTGCATTGGGCAAGGAGGGTTCCTGAAATTTCCCGCCTCTGTCTTGGGACATGGCATCAAGCTGTGCATAGTCATGGCTAGAGGTAGGCTTTGGGACACAGGGCAACACTGCCTCTCTTCAGCCTCATGGCATAAATGAACTTGGGAGCAGAACTGATGAGAGGAGGCTTCTGGTTTGCAACTGCTTGTGTGCCTAAAACGAATTCTCAGATATCTTTCTTCCTCTCTTGCCTAACACCGGCATCATGCTATGGATGGTAAGACATTTGCATGCCATATAGACAGTCTCCTTGGCTTAAGACTGTGTGCCTCTATGCAAGAGGGAAAATGTTTTTGACCTACTAGAAATACAGAGAAATCAGCAGTGGTGAATGCACAGGGGACCATTCAGAAGGTAACAAAGAAAGAAAACAAAGCAGAAAAGAAAGCCTGAGTTCAACAAAAAACAAACAAACAAAACCCCCAAACAAAACCAAAACCAATCAAAAAACATCAACAACAATAAAGCAAAACAACCCTTGGACAAAGTAGTGGGTGGCGGCAAGAAGAGCTACAGGATGTGCAGACCAACAAATCTTTTTCCTTCTGAGAGTCAGCAAGTGTTATTTATGAGGAAGCTCACTCACTTTCCTGAACTGGGGAAAATTTTTATAGAGAGATAGACACAACTCAGACGCATATTTCTGCATTATTCATAAAAATATTAGCAGTCTTTGCCTGGACTTGTCTAGGGATTATTATTTGCATGACAAATGCAATGGTGTAAAATCTGCATTCTTTTCCTACTATGCAACCGGCTATGTCATTAATAATACGCATGAAAATAGCACTACACGATCACAGGCTGCTTTTCTAGTAAAACATGTTTCCTATTTCCCATTCACCATCATAAATACAGTTCAGATTGTACATTCCAACACACATTATATCCACTTTTATAATATGATGGGGAAAGAAACCAATTTGCCTCTCTCATAAACTGCTCAATATGGGTTGTGTTTGGCCCATGGCCACAGACTGGTACCTTTGCTGTCCTGCCTGGACTCCTCGCATCTTTCCAGCAGGTCTAGCAGGTAACAGCCTCCACTCCCATGTGCCCCCCACTCCTTGTACACTTCTTAATAATGGCTTGACATACCACAGGCACTGACCTGCAGCAGTGGGAAATGGCCAAAGACTTCAGTTGGAGCTGGTTTTAGGGTATTGGCATAAGGCTGCAGGCCTTAATCACGCTCACTGCAAGTAATAGGAATACAACAAGTGGAATAAGTATAAACTTCTTCAACAGAGACTGGTACAGGAAACACATTTCAGAGGGCAGAATCTCACCCTCTGCCTCAAGGTGAGCACAGGTATTCATCCCTACCTTACTTAATTTTAGAATATGAACCAGGAACAACTCACCTAATTCTAGGGTAAACTTATTCATATCCCTTAAGACTTACAGCCTTTTTATCAGGCACAATAACTGGAAAAGCCATAGTTGCCCAAAGCCTAACTTGAAAATCCATTAATTTCTGCATGCTGGAGCTCAGTTACCCTTCAGGTTTTCTTGATACATTTCTGAGCTGTGTACAGACTAGCATGGAAATGTAAAACAAACTGCTCCACTCCTCAGGGGGAAACTATATTTCTACCCTATCTCAACCATTCTCTGAAAACAAAATGAGGAAGAAATTACATTCTAACCTCAGGAGACATCATTACTAAGCTACATCCACAGAAACTAGTTTTGCCTCCTGCTGCTGCTTAGTGTAAATAAATAGTTCGTGGCAACATCCCCACTCCCAAAACTGTATCAGTAGTTTCATTGTTTAGATATCTATAGACTGGAAACTATTTTTAGCACATCCTGTCAACAATGAAGGGACAAAACTACCAGGAAGAGGATGCATGAGGCTTTTCCATTAACTGGTGGTAAAACTAGTGCCCAGGACAGCCTAAGAACTGGGCAGTAGTTTGCTTACACAAGCATGCTGTGTGTTACAGATTTGTTTTCCACATTAATTCTTAGTTCACATGACACTGTAGATCTCATGATCTTACAGACATAGAGCTTAAATGAAGAGAATCATATTTTGCTAGAGGTACTGGGGAAGGGTTAGAAAAACCCAGCCCACACTGCCTGCAGCAGTGAACTCACACTTAGCAGCCCTGAATCTCTTCCCCGGGCAGCCCAGTGAACAACTGCACCTTAACCTGCCATCCCAATAGAAAACTGATTATCTGCACGCACCTCATGCACGCTGAAAATAACTCATTCTTCTGAATTGAAATTGGAAATGTTACTCAGTACATGGTCCCATTTACTATCAGCTGCTTATTGCCTTGCATCCCACTGGAAACACAGGACTGGGAGAATGCATTTGTGATTTGCTATTGGGTAGTTTGCAGGACTACCCAAAGGAGGAAAAAAGTCCCCTTCAGGTGAAAGCTTGATCTCAAAGGCCATCATATTAGTCCAAGCCTCAGTCAAGGCCTCAGAGTGAATTTATAATAGCTGAGCTTAGGCTCATCTTATTTTGTACTCTAAAGTAACTACTTTTATATTCCATGTTAAATGCAGCCTGGTCTCAGCAAGTAATTTTGGCTTAGATCTTGAAAATGCATGCTAAAATTTACACCTTGAATTTAAAATTATATGTTGAAGGCCTTGCTTAAACATATCATAAACTGAAGTTATATAAAATAGATTTTAAAGTCAGTAGAAGTGGCTTTGAAGGGAGTAGCATTGCTTTTCAGAGCTTTGGTGGTAAATTAAATAAATGAAATAATTATTGAAGAGTTAAATGAGGGACTTTTTTGTGTATGTGTGCATATCTTTAACACTTTGTAACAACAGAGCTACATAAATATTTTTCTCTCTAGTCCCATATATTCTAAAGAAATTAACCCAGCATCTTTTTAAAAACTGGTAAGGACTTTATATTGACAAATGAGCCCTTCAGTCTGTGGGCCCATTTTTTCCCAGAAAATTAACACTGGGAACTCTTCGCTCTGAAAGAAAACAAAACAAAACAAAACCAACACCAGATCTGTTGGTTTAGATTCATTATCCGGGTTTTGGGGAATGCAAAGTGAACCACACAAAAAGAACAGTGCAAGTGAGGTTTTAAGTATTATTAGCATTTTTGTATTACAGAATGGTAACAACATAGTCTAGAAAAACACAGGTGGATAGTAACCTAGAAACATCATGATAGTGATATTTTCCAGATCATGACTGTAGTCCCATGCACATGCAGTGAGTGCTGTAAAGGACAGGTTATTCTTCCAGCAAAGCCCTTAAACAAAATTTTAAATGGCAGATTGCTCAACTGAAGGCATTACAGAAGAGCAGTCTCTAACTTGGAAAACATGTCACTGAAAATGGGAAATTGAGTTTGCTGGGCTTATGTCACTAGCATTTAAGGTCTGATCCGCAACATCAAGCTTTACTGGTCTAGATTTGTTATTTGTGAACATGAAAAAAAAATGTTGTCTGGTACAGAGATGTAACTTTGACCAACCACAGTCCTCCTGTTGGGTTTGCTTTCCTCTTTTAAGGAGATTTTTGTTGTACTCCTGTGCAATACTGCAGGCGCAAGCTGCATTTTTGCAGCTCTTTGCTGGACCTTGCTATGCTAGAAAAAGCAGGAGCCTGTAGATTGTCTATCATTCGCAGGATTTCCAGCCAAAACCTGGAAACACCAGAGGATATTAGCTTTCCTCTGCTCAAACGGCATCTACAGCTGGAGGAGTTACCAGCTGTGATTCACCATAGTGCACTTTGGGGAAGGTATAGGGGGAGGGGGGCAAGACTTGCAGAGTACAAAACCAGCTGGCAGGAACAGCTGCTGAAACAGTCAAAACAGGTTTTTGCTTTTTCCAGACATCCAGCACTCTGTAAGCTTCTGACAAGTTTCTCAGCCTTGTGTTGAGTGTTCACTCCAATCATCTCCACACCCTTGTTTCTCTGTCTTATATTTCAGTGTGCCTCCCTTCCTCCCTCTGCCTTGTTCCTCTCTCCTCCCTTCTCCTGTCATTTTAAATATAGCCCAAAGGGAGCCTTCCTCCCTACTGAAGCACTACATCTTTGCTCTGAGTTTTGCTGAGCTTCCTCCCTTTCTGCTATAGCCCCTCATTGCCAGCGCGCCCATCACATCCCTTACTTCCCAAGTCCACAGGGCATTTTCTCTCTTCACAACCAAAGCATCTGGCACAGCCATGTCCTGTTGGTGGCTACCAACAGAGAGCAGCCACAGTCACAGAGATGGCTCCTCAACTGAACTGAAAGGCCACTGCCCCTCTTGCATCTCTGGTGCGGCAAAACATCCCAAGCATCACAGCCTCTTCCTAGACACACCCAAAGCTCAGGGTATGGACCAAAGGGGTCAGGCAGTGGTGGCTGCTGGTCTCCAGGTGGGGACAAGCTTGAAATCTGTGAGAGGAGCTGTGTGCAGCACGGACAAGGTAGGCAGATGTGTGTGTATCTGGGCGCGTTGATTTGCGTGCGCACTCCTGTGCGCATCCAGGGACTGCAGCAGGACTGCTGATGGCATCAGGGGCCAGAGCTGGGGAAAGGAGGCAGGGGCCATGGAGAATCTACAGCTCTCTGTACGTGCTGAATAAAGAAACTGAAGGCTTCAACTCATCACCACCCAACTGCCCATTTGAATTACAATTTCTCACAAATATAGAACGTTTAAAGTTGCACAATATATTATACACTTTTAGAATAACAGATAATATGTAGAGCAACAAAAATGTAGATCTCCATTAACAATAACTGACAATAGCCTTTATTTGGCATATAAAAACAGATTCTTAGCCATTTACCCTATTGTTAATTCACAGTTACTTGTCTAACCAATATTAGATTAGATGTATGTCGCAAGTATTGTCGTTAAAGAGTTTCAACATGAGAAGTAATCCCAGTTAATTCTACTTCAGAAAACAATCCCAAGTCCACCTTAGAGAACCTCCTTGTTAAAAGAAAAAGAACAAAACTCACAGAACAATTTGGAGTCTGCAGCAGACCTCCAGCTCTCAAGGACCAATGGCGTATTTCCATTGGACACTGGATGAGTACTGCACTCCACAGCCTTCTCTGCCCTGGTTCTGCTGGGCCACCTTGGTCTTACTGGGGTGGATGTGTCATCTTAGGGGTAAGATGTGTCATCTTTTACTTCTGTGCTATAATCAGTCTAATCTTTTCACACAGTAAGGTACCTTTTCTGACAGTCTGAAAAAAAAAAACCAAAACAAACCCAAAACCGTGCAGGCACACACAATAGATTTTACCACACAAGAGAACACAGAATGGAGTCAGTCTGCAGCATTTTGAAGACAACTGAGCAACTGGTATATATTGATTTTACTCCACATAATTTTCTGCCATAATATAAATGCAATTACTGGCTCTTTCTCAATAATAAGTAGTATTTCTCATCAAAATACTAGCAGTATAATCTTTTCAAAGATGACGCATCTTTCCACAAACAGATGAGTATCAGACTTAGTACTCTGGTGCTTTAAATCCAAAAATATTAATACAGATATATTTGGTTTGTAAAAAATTAACTGTCAAATAATATTCTCCTAAATGAGTGGGTTAAATTTAAAAAAAACCCCACGCAAAACCAAAAAAACCAAACTGACTTACTCCCCATTTTGGAACATTATAAAATCTGCTGTTCGTTTAATTTCCAGAAAAACAGATCCCTTGAAGCTTTTCTACAGTGGTCTTATTTTTCCTCATTTTTGCTCAAACAAGAAAAAGTTTCCTCAAATTAACATATGTCTTATTTTAAGAATAAAAGGTAGAATGAAAAATGGTTTTAACACTTAAATTGGATATAGGATGGCTATTTTCTGTCACTATAATTTTTTTTCCAAATGTGTTTCTAAACAAGAAATATGAGTAATTGCAGACTTATACATAGAACAGAAAACAAAACAGTGTAAAATTGCTTGGCAATATAAAAAGCCCCACATAACCATCAATTCCAAAAAGAGGTCATCAGCGACTAACAGTCTAGCCTGTGCAGATCTGTTGGAAGGATGCTGGGGACAAGAAAGACAGACAACATATTATTTGTAGAGAAGCTATTTGTGCACAGAGAGAAGCAGCAGAAGGTTTTGAATCCGGCCTTAATTTACACAGATCTCTCTGTATCCTTCCAAAAATGAACCGAGGCTCCAACCATCAGGGTTTGGCAGACTTAGCAATGGCAATCAAATATGTTTCTGCTTCCCAAATACGTTTCTCCATCTCCCTTGAAAACTACTGCTCCGTGTCAGAGGCAGCAGTACAGATAGAGATCTGCCCATCACTGTCCTAGGCCACAGCCTGGGGTGTCAGTATCAGCCCTGCTTTGTCCGTGATTTGAGCCAAGACACCAAGGCATTGTCTGCAGGCTGCTGAAGCACTGGCCACCCATTCCCTCCTGCTGCCACTGCTGCAAAGGGGTAATTTACCACAGGAGCACTTCATCTTCCCAATTTACAGAGGCACTCCTAGCAGCGAATGCCTGGTGAGAAAGTGGAAATTGGGAAAACAGATGGGTCCTGGCTCATACGTGTAAGGGCAGAGCAATGTGCCACAGTCACATCCTACCTGCTTGGGCAGGAAGGGTGAGAGCTGGGTAAGGGCTGCAGTAAGGAGAAGGAGAGATGTAAGGTCCCTCTTTCTCCTCTAAGCCAGTTTGTTGACCAGAGGCTGTTAGACTGCTCCGGGTCAGCAACCTGTGTTAATATATAAGAGAATAAAACTAAAAAATGTAAGACACCAAGGCAGGGAGATGCCTGAAATTGCACCTTCCTAAATTTCTCATGGTGTGCCATTCCATAAAATTGTGTTTATGTTCTGTTCAACATGAAGGCTGACCTGCCCTGCCTTCTGTTCCACCAAAGCAGGCTGCCTAGAAAGAAGTGGCTGCAGTATTCAAGACTGTTCTGCTGACCAGCTTCTAATCAAGGCAGCAGATAATCATGAAGGAAACAAGATTTCAAGTCTAGTTTGGCCTCTGTTCTCTGGTCATGCTAACCCAGTTCATTACAGATTGCTCCAGGCAACAGAGGGATGTTCTGTCTGCCTCCTTTCTCCCATAAACAGTTTATGCCACAGGTTAATTTTCTCCCCATCTCTGTTGTTCATTCTCAAGCCTCTCTCTCTCTCCCTCCACACTTCCTCTAGGCCCTACACCATCTGTGCAAGCAGTCCTTCTCTTTATGCACACTGTTGCATTCTATTCCTTCTCTCTCTGTGATCTATATTTAGTTGTTTTCCTGTTTACACACCCCTCCAGAGAGGGGTATTGTTGAATGTGACTAGTCAGGAAGAGAAACAATGTGGTCAGAGCAAAAATCCTTTCAGAGGAGTATCTGGGATGGGAAGCTGTGCAGGACTTGGTAAGAGAGAAAACTTTTAAAGATTAATCAGATACACAGATCTGAATATAAATCCCCTTAGAGCACCCTGACCAAAGCCCAATCATACCTAAGTACGGGAAGAAACAAAGGCAAGGAAATACAAGCAAACTTTATTCTATATTAAATCATCCATAACATTCTGATACTGCACTTTTTTTTTTTCCTCCTCCCTAAGACAAAACCCTTTGGGTGTGGAAACCCTACAGTATTCGTATCTCTTTGCTCAAACTACCAGGAACCCCTGAATATGAATCCAGAGTGCATACATGAAGAAAGCTCTAGAAAAAGTGTACTTAAAGACTACTGAGGAGTTTAGTGTTGGTTGGTCCAGAAACAAAGTGCTTTTAGTGCAGGAGTAGCAAGAATAAACCTGGTTCTCTAGAAGGTGGCTGCAGTACAACTGAAATCAGGACAGATAAGAGCACAAGAGCTCACCATGGTGGCACAGTAAAGAACACCAGTGCTGTGTCCAGGGAGTGTCTGTCTGGTCTGAGGGATGCTTGCACAACAAATAAATGGAGCGTTTCCCATCTTCAAGTTTCTAACAAAAATGAGTAGCTTGTAAACAGACTGGTTGTGAGATAAAACACAGGTGTACTAACACCAGGGAAGCTTGATAGTGTGGGTATTCTCTGTAAGTGAGAGCTATTTATCATTAGGAAATGGAGTCCAGTGGAGAACACAGAAATCTATTATCTGAACCAAAAGAAACGTCTGAATTTTGCTTTGGAGTTTTACCATTATAATTGTGCCGACAGTTTTGATTCTCATAAAGAATCAAAAACTCTGGTAAGTCCTTAACATTATGCTAATAAATGCACTGGCAACCCAGGGGGAGTTTCGGGTGTAAGTCATTCACTTCCCTAGCACGACAAACTATGAAAGGAAAAGCTGGAAGGCTTTGTAAAGCAGCACAAATATTTGAAAAACCAAACAGGTATGCAACTGGTGATTTCATATTTAAGCTCTGTGTGTCACTAGTAGATGGTGCAGAGTGTGTATCAGAAAAATGTCAGTGCAAAGGCAAAAACATCTCTCTCTGGTTAGGTATTACATATGAATGATGAGCTGCCCTTCATGACCAGCAGATATTCCCTGGCCAAAAGGGGTCCACAGCCTTTGGCACAACACCGGAAGGGAGGATATGTGGTGACAGAACAAGGGATAAGGACTTCAAACTGAAAGAGGCTAGATTTTGGTAAGATATTAGGAAGAAATTCTTTATTGTGAGGGTGGTGAGGCTCTGAAACAGCCTGCCCAGAGAAGCTGTGCATGCCCCATCCCTGGATGTGTTAAAGATCAGGTTAGATACAGCTTTGAGAAACCTGGTATAGTGAAAGGTGTTCCTGGCCATGGCAGGGAACTTGGAAGATAATGTTTAAGGACCCTTCCAACCAAAGCCATTCCACCATTCTATGAGAAAGAGAAGGGCTACAGAGTGGAAGTGAAGGCAGCAGGAAAACCTCATAAGTTTCAAGGAAAGGACATTTGCAGCATGAAATGGTTCGCTGAGCTTGTTTGCTTCAGTTAGTGGCAAGAATGGTTGTTTATAAGATATTTAAACAAGGGGAGGTAAGTGGCTTAGTCTGCAGGATGGGCTTCAGCAGTGGAACAGAAAATGCATCTAAAGCAGCTGGGAAAAAGATGATTTCATTAGGAGCACTCTTCAGGGACAGGAAGAGCCTCTTACAGACCAAAAGGGGAAAATCTACACCTGTGGGGACAGGAGAGGATATAGAAAAATGGCTCAACCCTGAGAACAGATGGGAAGGAACAAGGTCAGAAATTGTTCATTTATAACCTGAAAATCATTTTAAGAGGAGTTTAAACCCTGAAATGGAGAAAATATTTTTAAGTAAGTTTCACAATATCAGTTCGGGGACAGATCTCATGAACTTAAAAAAAAAGTTATCTTTGTAGCAATTTCAGTTCAAATGGAATATCAGCAGCAAAAACGTAAGCTGCTGATCTGTTTGGTGACCGCCAGAACTAAACAATCCTCCTCTCTGAGTCAATGAGAGGTTGTGTATGGTATTATGAGATCAAACTCTAATCCTCTTAGTAGCATTTTCCATGGAAAAACTGCCATACTATATGTATTTACACCGTTAAATGCATTATTCATGTAAATGCCATACATATACACACACAAAATATGACTGTAATTACAACATATTCCTTATAAATGATATCATCTGAATCCTGTTCAGAAACTGTCCTAAAAAAGGGCAGAATACCACTAGGCATTACTTGCTTATGTTCCCTTTATTGCAAACAACAGAACAGACTGTCTGTTAAAAAGATGTGTACAATCTGGTTAGTGCAAAACATTTGTTATACATGCCCATACAAGTCCTCTTTTCTCCTGTATGCACTGATGTCTCATTGCAATTCAGAGGCTAAGTGTAAGGAGACTGCGCAAAAGTGGTGAGTTTTAACTCCAGGTTGTGGGGCACAGATATGTAGTCAGGGCCTGGCTGAGAAATTTAGCAGCTTCACCAGTGTCACCAAGCAGAAATCTTGCTTTGCTATTTACACATCCTGCAAACATTAGAAAATGTCAAAATTCTGTAGAGTGACCCACCTGACTGTTCAGCATGAAAATATGAGACACCAAAATAAGTAGTGTATAGTTAGTGTATAGATAGTGTATAGTTATATGGAACAGAATTTTACAGCAATTATTATAATGTACTATTTCAAGGAAATCATCAGTAAACACCAATATTCTTCCCAGACTTCATGACTCCAAATATTCCTGTCTGAGGACTCCTCAGTGCACCTGCAAAGCCTCTCTTACCAGTCTAAATATCCACTTTTATCCAAAGAAATTAATTATTCATGTAATCAAAGCAACAATTAGCTAGCAAGACAGTGTTTCAAGCAAATATTGATGTTCTATAATAATTCTGTAAGAAGGATTCTAAAACCTTGTGACTTATTATAATATGATAATTTTCTGATGAATTCTTTGTCAGCCTACACCTTCTACTAACTTCTACAGGATTTTTAAAATAATTCTACTATTAGTCTTTTTTTTTTAACTTCTGTGAGTTTTTTACTCCATAAATTATAGTCAAACACCTCTTTTTTCCCCTCATAGTACATCACATTTTAAGTGACTCCAAACAAATGTCTTTAATACATTTCCATACAAAGATGATCACTGGATTCCAAAGAGAAACACAACCAGGATTACACTATGTTTCCTGCCCCTTACAGCAAAAGCATCTCAGCAACCTTGATAAAATAGCACTACTAGTGACTTCTGCCTCACCCATTACATTAGAAGCAGGAATTGCTGAAAGAAAAGAGCATGCTTGCTTCATAGTAGGGGAAAAACACCAGTAAAAGACAGCACTATTTTGATAAATGACATCATTGTTGGGGGCTATAGTATTTCAAAGCCCAAATATTTATGCAAGTAAATAGACTAATGCACTTGTTTCTGCAGCAAATCCAAATACACGTCTCACAAAAAAATTCCTATTTTGCTTCCTGGCACCAAAGTACAGTAATGTTCTGAAAAGAGTGGTGTGATGTGACGAATCCCTGTTTCTTACCGAGCTGATCTCCCACCATCTATCTCTGCTTGGTTTCTTTAGTGGCTAAGGAATATGGTCCCACTCCCTGTCCCTTCATTTTGTGGTAGCAGAGTTGCCCTTCCTCTAGGCCCCTATTTTCATGACTCTTACAGGAAACATTCTGTCTTCAAGAACAGTATTTTTTTCCCTTTCTCTGTTAAATTTGACAATGCTTTCAAAGCCAAGGGGCAGAAAGGCATGTCAGGGCATGTATAAAGCCTCGGTTTTTTAGGAACCTAGGCTAAAAATGAATCCAAATCAACAATTCCATTTTTTTGGTAAATTTCCTCTGTTCCCACAGATGACCACAGATGACTACATGACAGACACACAGCACACTGACACATCACCATTTCAGAAAAGTAAAGGAAAACCAGTGTAATACCCTGACATTTTGGTTCGCATCCCTGCAGGAGTAACAGAACACCCCGTTCATGCGCTTCCAGCTGGGAACATCAGCAGTTCGAGATTCACTTTGCTGGTTTTATTTAATAAATATGCCTTGAAGACTTTTTAGTTTAGGAGGAAAGAGCATGACACTCTTTAAGATCCAGCTAGGCAAGAGTTTGAATTACACTGAGAAAAAGGGAGATTCCTGATTTGACAATCTCAATATATTTTAGAGGCCACATGGATAAAATACTGTGATTTCAGATCCAGATGTATTGCCATGGGCACTTTACCCTCCAACACAATCAAATTTAGCCTCTTAGGTTCACAGACTGGGCCAGGGGATAACCTTCTTTTACACATTCAATTATGAGGACACTATTTTTGTGCAAGCCCAAAAGTTGGCAGTAATACAAGTGTTTTTGTTTTTTGTTTTTTTTTTTTTTTTCATAGTCCTGGTGGGCAACTTGAGACCACCAGCCAGAAGACAGAGAAGCCAAGGAAGTTTACCTAGAGCAGGTTGTTAAAGCATTCTGCTACATCTCAAGTTTCAGAAATGAGGAAGAAGTGATGCTCTGTCAACAGCAACAGTGCCAGGCTGATACTGTGTTAAGTATCCCAACAAAAGCAATACAAGTTTTCTTCTGATTCAGATCTCGTTACAGTTCCAGGGAAGAAAAAGGAGCAATTTGATTTGCTTTCATGTGCTTTGAATCATGTAGGTTTGTATTGGTTTAGGTTTTGTGGCATTGCAAATGTAACAGAAGTAGCCCTTAACTACAAGGGTAAGGTGCTTTGAATGGAAGATGTTTTAACATAAATGACTAAATTAATGCAGCCTAGTTTGCCATGGAAATCCCAAGATGAACAACTACATAACTTTCCTCCTTTCAAGAAACTGAAATGGATGATGACTGAGCAGAAACCATGAAATTTTGCATGATTTCACATATCTGAAATGACAGTGGTCATTTTCACTTTGAGTTTTTTTCATCAAGATTCAAAAGAAAATATAGATGGTGAAAACAAAGAGGCAAAACAGGGACAAAAGTTGTCATGCAACACAAAATGTTAACACTGATACTTTAGTTTCATTATTTTCTAAGATACTGTAGATGCCACAGTAACCGTGGTTTAGAGTCAGAGTAGAGGTGCTGTGAAAATGGTACTATATAAAGCTAAAATCCCAGACAGACAGACGCTCGTGCTCAACTGGAAGCAGAGCTGAGTCATAGGTATGAAACCCTCAGCAACAGACTTGGGAACCTGCGAGGCAAGGGGACTCCCTAAGAGTTTTTGCTGCTGCCCTCCCTGAAGGAGAAATGATCACAAGACATTTAAACTACAGAAAGCCAGAATGCAGAGACATTTGAAGAGAAATAGTCAAGGACTGTAGTATATGAGATGGGACATTTCTGAGATCCGTAGTAAGTACTGCATTTGGGATTTGCTCCGGAGCTATCTGATCATTGCCCAGCCTCGGAGGTGAGTATCATCTCTGAATCAGCACTTCCTCAAACGAAGTTTTGTTTTTACTGATGACTGCTCAGTTACCTCAGTAAACTGAGGGTGGAAAGTACCAAAACAGAGGCAGTACAAGAAAAGCAAAAATACGTGATTGCATTGTTTGAGTCTAAAGCATAAAATAAAAAAGCTGAATCAGATGAATAATAGGGTGAGGGAGAAGGAATAAGCAGAACTGCTACCTTACAAGGGAAACATCTGAGAAGGTAAAGTGAATTTCAGAAGACACCAGGAGGTAAGAGCCTGGTCTCAAGGACACGGTTTCCCTGATTGTGGAGCTCAGCATTTCCACAGTCCAGCTGCGCAATTCTACACCAGTGCACAGCACATTCAAGTCTTCAACCTTTATTTACAAGAGGGAAGAAAAGCCAGCAGACAAGAGTAAAGAATCATATCCCAGGAGGGCAAAACAACTTAATTTCTTCTCTTCAGTAACTGAAAAATGGGGAGTTGATGTGCCTCCCTGAAGAGATTTCAAAAAATCCCAGACAACAACAGCTCTCTGATCACCAGAAAGATAAATGAGTGCTTGTAGACCATAGTGGTACTCCATGGAGAGAGTTCTGTTCTTATTTTTCTTGCAGTCCCACGAATTTCACACCAGCAAAAGGATTTTAAAAGCTAGGGTAAAAAGGCAAACTTTCTCTTGGCTGTGGTGCCACAGCACATTAAATGTTTTTTAAGTCCCTGCTTCCCTGGGGATAGGTTATAATTACCATGGTTGTGCATGTGGTTAACAACAGGGAGGAAGAGATTAACACAAAAGATGAGGCAAAAATAAAACCCTGAACTGATCAATAGAAGAACAAGCGGTCAAGAGCAGAAGCAAAGGGCTGATCTGTTTTTCATAAATAAGGCTCTTCAAAAAAGCTCTGGTTTTGAAATGACACAGATCATCTGCACTGGAAAAGATTACAGTTTTAATTGACTCATTTGACATATGTTATGAGAAAGACAGAAATACTAAGTCAAAACCTTAAAAGTTTCCTTACAACTCCAAGGAAACAACTTCTCCCATAACATCACAAATGTCTGCCTATTATAGCATTTCTTTCAATACAAACATCACTCAAATTAATGTTATGGCTTCTTTTACAACCTGTTACAGAGAGAGAAAATGCTTTTAAACCAAGCAAGGGAAAACCTTCAGCTGGCACCCTTCACATAATTATCTTTGTGATGGGTAACTTACACTCCTTCATAGCGGAATACCCATCTCCAAGAGTAAACTGGTATGTAAACTTTATACTGATGTGTGGAGAGTATTTTCAAAAGGCAATCAGGATAAAACATGTATCTTTCGGCAGATAATCACAAGAGGTAGTCTTGTCCTTTGGAAGTGATAATCCTCAGAATCATTAACAGCACTCCTTTTAATGTCCCATACGGGTTTTCCTGTCTGGGAAAAATGAAAAATTTGTTTGGTAGAATACAAAATCCCTGTTGCAGAGAAGATTTTCAGAAATTCATTTCATACCAGCAGGTAAAAGATGCCATTAGGCTTTTTTTTTTTAGCACACGGTCTTTCAGAGAACAGCAAATACAGATGAAGTTCCTCTGCTGTGTGAGAAAGGATATTACAGTATTGATGGCCTTAACAGCCATAGTAAGGGAAAAGAAGACATCTGGATGCTGCCATAATGGTACTGGTGGAACAGGGGGAAGTAGGTGAATAAATATTACCTCCACTTACTTTGCAGACCGAGTAAATTCTGCGGCCCACCATCCTTATCAGCACTGCCGCTTGGTATATTATGATGAGACATTGATTTTTCCACAAAAGTATGAAAAGAAAAAGCACGTGCACTTGAAGTATGCTTTTAGTATGGACTCTTCAATTCTGCAAATGCATAAAAACTTGAAATCAGGGAGGGGAGGGGGGAAACAAATCTCAGCCATCATCCAGTGACTTTGGGAAACTGGTTTGTCTCCAGCTCTGCTAACATGGGTGGGGGGTTTTTTGCCTCTTATCAGTTTGCAGTTAACACGGTATGTGCAACCATCCTTTTTTCAGACCAGAGCAAATGACCCCAAAGTGCTTATCCATATGACATGGCTTGATTTAGCCACCAAGCTAAGGATAATGCACATTAAAGATTTTTAAAGGAGAAAGCAAATTCTCCCCTCAATCCCCCTCAGCATAGTTTGACTCAACTTCTGCTTTATTAGCTTTATGTATTTTCTGCCTTACAATTGCTAAAACTTCACCATGAACAAAAGAGGTTTAAAGAATGAAAATAAAACAGTATTGTTACCTCTGACTGGCAGGCATTATAACCCGGACAACTTCACAGTGCTGGAGAGACTGAGAGGGATTAATTGATGCCTACTTCAGTGGGGGCTTTCCTGCCTTTACACTACACAGCATTTTCCTGTGTGGATTCATATAACACACTTTCACCCATTTCTTAAGTAAGCCTAAGCATGCGGTCCTCCTTTGGAAGTGGAAGTTGAAGAGAGGTTGACAGAATGTAGAAGTAAGAGCTAAGATTAACTACCACACTTTCCTTCCCTCCTTTTCTGCCTATTTCATTGGTTGCCACATACAAAGAAGATAACGCTTACAGGTACAAGAATCTGAAAAACAAGAACAGATACATCATCTTCTCCACCTTTCAAAGGTAGGCACTGCAGTGTGTTTCAAATCAGCCATAAAACGCCAAGACATGAAAATCATTTGCATTTTGAAAACATCTTGGTTTAGCTATATTAATAGTGTTGATTTAATTAATGGAATATTAGTGAGTTTGTTTTGGAATAAAAATTAGTGATTTTACTTGCCAGAAAAAAGCTTCGAGCTTTTACAACATAATGAAATGTTATAAAAACCTTCTGAAGTATGGACTATTTAACATCTACACACACTAAGTACTAAAAAAATTCAAATCCAGTGACAGAAATTAGTCTTGAACTGTGTCACAGAAATAATCTAACATAAAGTCTTGCTTTCAGATTACTCTTTAGTAATAATTGCAATGCATAACCATACAGAAATAAGGTAGGAACTGTGCAGGCTAGCAGCAGATCCAGTAGGGTTTCAGGTATTTCGAGAGATGGCCTTGCAATTAATGCAATTAAAATGTTTAATTGCTGTCCCAGACATGTTCTAGTCACAGAGGTTGTATGATACAGAAAAGACTGCCATGGAAGTCTGCTGATGCAGAAGTTTAAGGCAAAGATATCTTTCAGAGTCACAGAACCTGTGCACTAGTTGCTGGCAACGTGAAAGTAGAGAAAACAAAGTTGAACTGATGCTGCATTTTCTTTGCTACTCACTAAAAAAAACCCCATAAATTTCTACTAAAGGAAAAGAAAAATTAATTTTATAGATAAACCCACACACTCAGCTCCCCCCCAGCAAAGCCTTTAGTTTATTCTTAACAATTCTTGAAAGTAGAACTATTTACTGCCTTCTGCCAGTCATACACAGGCTCGGATTTGGCACTGCAGGAAAGAGGCATGACACCCTTGAATTACTCCTGGACTTTATGTGAGTTCATGTATTAAGGTTTAATGAGTTAACTGGCACTTCGCCAATAACTATCTTTACTCACCACCTGAAGGCACACCAGTAAACCTTATTTTCCCTTCTTACCCGTGCACTGCCACACAATGCCTAATAATATACTGCAATCTGAGGAAAATATTTTTGTCATTAGAAACTTTGTGAATTTGTCTTCTGTTATCTAAAAGGTTTGCATTTCTAGTAGCCTTGAACTCCTGGCTCTCAGCTAGAAGAGAGCTGTAAGTTCTCCCACATCTCACAGTAAAAGCAGCTCTGCTGAAATACTGATCTATTTCAAATACAGTACATTTCAAAGCAATGAGAGAGATTGAACAGCAAAGACAACTGCTCCTTTCAAAGTCTTCCAAAGCCATGCTGTGGTCAAGCCATCCCCATCCATGCACTCACCAAGGGAATGTGCACCCCAAACTGTTCGCCTGGAAGGCACTTCCCTGCATGTGGATTGTAGTTGTCATGCAAAGACCTTGAATAGATGTATCACTTGCTTCCTTACACATCCTCAGTCAGAAAGCTATTTTCAAGGCAGATTTAGTGATCCAATCATTCTTTTTCATTTCCTGCAACTTTGTTCTCCAGGAAGCAACACTGTACTCTGGAAGAGCTGATGGTAACACACACACACACAGAGTGTGTGTCCTGTGTGCAGAACCAACTGCTGCTTCTCTGCAGTATTTGAAGTCTTTCTTAACAGCAAATACTTTTACTGAATCCTTGCTGAACTGGGACAGTAAGTCTTGTTAAGTGAACAAAAGAAATGACTAGCAAATATTTAGATGGAACGTATTTGTACTTGAGTAACTGGTAAATCAACATAAGGAGAGTTTCTGTTCTGGTTTCTGTCTTACTTTAGAAATACTTCCAATTACCTGTGAGGACACAAATGCAGAAAGCACACACAAAAGGAGTCTTCTCCTGAGACTAGCAGAAAAATGCATGAATCAAATGCTACTGATAACAAAAATAGATGCAGGAGAGCTAAACCCTCTGAGAACAGACTTTTTGTGCCACAGGGTCACACAGGACATCATGCTATGAGCTAAAACTTAAAATAAAATTACACATTTTTCACTTGCATGGAACTACATTATTCCAAATAAATGCTAGGCAAGGGTTCAAGTACCCGCAGGTTCCAACACTCCTTCAGGTTCAGCTCTTCGTCTCCTGTGCACCCACACACAAATGCTCCAGACACAGGGAACCAGGGCATTACCTGGCTCAGAGCATGGAGGGGCACTGCCCTGTCCTTTTCGGTCATTTCATCATTACCTTGCAGGGATGTGTTTCTCCCATCTGTGAATCAGAGAGAACCCACCCCACACCCAAATGAAGACCTCTTCTGTTATACGATGATCCCACGCCCCTGCTCTATGCCCAAACATTCATGTACCCTGGCTATGTACCCTGGTCAGAGCCTGTGTTTAATTGTTTGATGTATGTCAGAATTCATCTGACATTAGAGCCCATGGATCAACTCTGTCAGCACTGGCTTGGATGCCAAATACCATCAGATCAAGGAATCATGCAGACATTTAGGTGGTGGAAATGGAGCATAAAATGACAATTTGGATTGGTCTTGAGTGGGGTAGGGGCCTTTGACATATAATTGATTTTTACAAGGGACAATTAGCATCCAAAAAAGGAAGACATACTCCCTAACAATGTTGCTGTAACTGGCCCAGGGCCTTGTTCCTGGAAGTCCCTAACTTTGAGAAAAGAGAAAAAACATTTTTCCCACCCTACCACAAAGACTGAGGAAAGGGACCTGAACAGCTTTCAAATGTATAAAAAACTTGCTGCAAAGGAAAAGGAAACAATCTCTTTTTCACTGTTACAATGGGGAAGACAAGACGACACAGGCTTAACTTGCCTTAAGGAAACTGTGTTAGATATTAGGAAAACCCTCAGATGCTACGGATAATGTTGCAAAATATACCACATACAGAGATTACGAGCATTTACCACTGGAGGCTTTCAATAAGAGGTTAGGAAAACATCTTTGGTGGAAGAGTTTAGATATAGCTGATGCTGCCTAAGGAGGAAGAGTCCAAATTAAGGGTTTTTAAATGCCTCCCAGTCCCAATTTTCTATTATTTTCCTGTGAACAAGTTATCCCTACATCTACCTGCCTTATTTTCCCTTTCTGTAGCTCAGTAGTTAATTTGAGGCTTATGGGAAGAAGCCCATATCAAGCCTGAGGCACATGAGACTTTATTGGGGATGAAGTCAGCAGCTGGGGAATTGGGAGCAATTCCTTTATTATGAATGTGTACACATATGAGTATTACCCAAACCCAATGTAAATAGGTAGAATAGTATCGAAAGACTGGAAAATATATCAATTTTCCTTTTTTCAAATGGGAAACGCAAAGCACAAAGGTCTGAACCATCTGTAATGACACAGCAAGTTGTCAAAATGAGCCTGAAAAATGGATTTCCTGGCTCCTCAAGTGACCTATCTGAGGGACTGCACGCTCCTCCTGCTCTCGCTCACTCTACCCTCCCTGCCTCCCTTCCCCCAGCAAGCCAAGCAAGACTACAAGAACTGCAGCATTTCCTCATAAAAGTCCTGCCTGCAGCTGGGGGAAGTTAGACACTACAATAGTGTCGGTAACTTCTGCCGTAACAAGAACACACATCACAAGGATGATCATTACCACAGGGGAAAAAAAATAAAACTAAAGCTGCGTCAGGACTTGCACCTTGCAGAGATGTTCTTGGGCTGATAAGCCCCATCTCCTTTCTTTAACTTGCCTTTATTCTGGCTAACATTTGACAGAAAGACTCTATTCCTCTACCAAGTAAGTAACTATAACAATTTTTTAAAAAGGATAGAATAAAGGACATACTGCTGATAAGGAATAGAATTGTTCTTTATACAAGTGCGGAAGAATTCACAAGTGTCTGCAAGCAAAGCGTTGCTCCAGCCCACTGTGGAAAAGGAGCAGTCTAGCTCAGCATTTTCTGGGCTCTTTCCTAAGGCTGCTGTAACTTTAGCTTGTAGGAAATCAGAATCAGAGCCTAAGATTAGGACCAAAAATCTCTCATAACAAAGTATTACAAAGCCCGTGCCAGTCCTTCTGCACTACTACTTGCATAGGCTCGCTTCCATTTCCTGCGCGCCAGTGCTGGAACCAAAGGAGGACCCACACTTGAATCATCCACAGGAGATCCTGCCTCTCAGACTGACCATGCCGAGGCACACCAGGCTCCAAAGTAATTCTGAATTAATTTGCAAGAACTCTGCTAGGCTCTAAGCCCCATACATAGATTAAACATAATTTGGATTCATCATTACCAGTAAGACTAGAAATTAGTTAGAAGAATTAAAGAATAATTAATTAAAAATACATCAGTAACACAAAAGTCAGAAACATCTCCAAAAAGAATAAAAGCCAATGTTTTAATTGGTCATTTCTCAAAAGAAAAAAAAAGGCTCCTGCATAATTTGAATAAATATTATCAAATTCTTTACATGCCTAGGTATTTCCTAGCTTATTCAAATGGCATATTTAAATTTTGATTTATAAATCAAGGGATATTGCTCACTGCCATAAGATGCATTCCACTGTGTCTCAAAGTCTTTAGCAGATCCACACTGTGCATACTTTATCCTGATGGCTTCACATTCATGTTCATCAACACTCAGCAAGAACCATAAACAAAGCCCTTTCTCAGATGCACACATGCAGTTCCCATCGACTTTGCTGGATTTTCAGCTGACTTCAATCAGAACTCTGTGCATGCAGAAGGGCAAAGCCTGGCTCTGCACATTCAATAAAATTACATCACTAGACACCTTATAAATGAAGGGCAATGCAGGCCATACTGAAAAATAATATAAAATGAAACCCCTAAACTGTAGCCAAATAAATTCAAATTTCAGCCAGGTTTTTCCAGAATAATAAAAAGGGCGTGCATTTTAGGCACAATGAAATGAAACCCTAATACCATCTCTTTTACCAGAGTGCACTCAGCCTCTTTTAGCAGGACCAAGTGTGAAACACAGCTATTTACACAAGGCGATGATCTTGTTGCTTCAGCTCTAGCAATGACATTGGCATCTGAAACAATTAATTAAAGGTCAGGTCACTAGCTGTTATTTGCTAAGTCTTTTTCTGCATCTGTATCCTGACTCTGTAAGCTGTGGATCTCACTACAAGTGAATTTAAAGTGTAGAATACCACAGCAGAAGAAGTAATTAATCATTATATTAACAACTAATATTGTATTATTTTTCAATTTACTCTAATAGTGGCATTTAAAATATATTAAATGCTTGAGCCTAGGAGTATCTATCTTAAACCCTTCAATCCTCCTTCCCAACTTGCCAAAACAACAACATAACAAAAATCCCACACAACCCAGTAAAAACAGTTCCCTTCCAGATTTCAAATGACATCGTGCAACACAATTCCTGCCAGGTACATTAGCTAATGCACACTAAGCTAAGCAATGCCCCATGTGTTTTCTCCAAATTTCTTTCCTTTATTTTACTTTTACTCATTCCATACTGTAAAAACCTGCACCTTCTTACAGCATCTTAAAAAGTATCTACTTACTAGGATGAAGAATATAGTCACTTCTAAAAAACCATCTAACAACAGGCTTCCTTACACTTTCTGTTTGTCTGAGAAGCACTTGTTAGCCTGCAATTACAAATTTATACACAGAAGTACTCACGGATGAAAACTACAGAGGAGGCTTGATGTTCATGATGGGTTGTTCCCCCCCCCCCCCCCNCATCTCTGATGATTTTCACACTTAAATAGCAGAACAGATTTTATGAATCACTTTTTCTTCGTAACTGGAACAGCCCCTATTCTCCACTCCATTATAATACTGAGTCACTTTGCATCAAGTTGGTCATTACTGACAAGCCAAGGGAGAAAGGAGGGAAGTGGACAAAATGCTCTGGAGCTACATGTGCAACGGGATACGTATCAGGGTGCTTCTTGAAGCAAATTATTTAAAATCAGAAAAAAAAATCATTACAACACAACTCACATAAGGGAAAACTATTTCATGATTATTGAGAAAGTCCAGTAAATCTAGCACTGATGGACATAGGGACTGCAAAGACCTTTTCTTTTTTTTCCATTTTTTTTTTTTTAAATGAAGCAAGAGTCTAGTCCAATACAAATGCTGAGTCGTACTCATTCACACCACATTATCCAGTAAGTTAAATAATTAGTTTGGAGGAATCTGTTTCTCCCAAACTATGGCACTGTCAAATGAATAGGTGTGAGGTCTGGTGGAGCTCTGCTCTCTCTCCAAAGCTACTCCCCTCCTAAAATCCCAACCTGACTCTGACGGCCTGTGAAGACACTCATTTGTCTCAGAACTCCTTCATGTAACTCCAGGTCTACTTCCTGTTGTCTCTGGTGGAGCATGAGCTTGGAGAATTTACAGTGTGTTACAAGGAACATTTATTCTAGCTTGAACTTTGTGATTGTGACTACACAACCGGGAAAGGAAAGGTATCCCCATCTCTCCCCTCAATCCTACTGGGACAGGACTGTTGCCAGGAGGGAGTAATTAGTTTGTTATAAATGCATAACTTGTCTGTTTGATGATGAAAATAAAATTAGGTAATTTATGTGATCATTTTTCAAGAAAGCTGATTAAATAGTTAGGAAAGAAAACAAAAACCAACATAACACACAGGTCAAGAACTAGGCTTTTCAGCACGTCCTGTTTAAGCAATGACACATGAAGAACTTTATGTTCAAACAATTACCTGGTGCTTTAAATAGGACACTAAGGGAATAGCATTTCAAAATGTATTCACACAGCATAAGACTAATCCTCCTCCTGGGAGTACCAGTGCAAATCAGAGTAACTCCTCAGAGGTCAATTGAAGTACACCAGCACAAAATAAATGTGAGACAGAAGGGAATCAGGCCCCATACCTCTATTTTAATGCAGAGGTTGCAGAACATCTGCAATGATAAAGTGAACAACATAAGTATAACCGACATCTATTCAATTGATCTCACATCCTGCCAGCTATACACAGCTCCAAATATAGGGCTGAAGAACAATGGTTCGAGGAACGCAGGCAGAAATCCGGGTTCTAACCCATTCACACATTCCAATTTGCTAACACTTCCTACTTGAACTGCCTTCATCTCCCCACACTGCTAAATCGTTAAAGGTTTAATCTGACATTGTCCCCCCAACTCCTAAAGAACAACTTCTCCTAAAACAAAATAAATGAAAAAAAAAATACTAGGAGAGATGCATGAGAGAGAAGATAAATACAAAAAATATGTGCAAACATGAGAACCTATAGAGAAATTAGCAGGAGAATCCCTGTCTAACATACCACGTATGAAAGGCACTAGCCAATTGATTAATTATTTGGAAATCTAGCACTAAGACAGAATGGTATGTGTGCAGGGGAAGACTAAAATATGAGGCTATTTCAAACTATGGTGTCATTTGTGTTAATTTAAGTGGATCTGTAATTATTTCCTACAACTTCATGATGTCCTGAATCAGCTTCCTCCTTCCCTGCAAGGCTGATAAAAGGACTCTTGGCAACACACTAAATATATTATGCAATGTATTGAATACTACCGAGAAAATGCACTGAATTACACTGAAACAAAGAACATTAGGTGCGAATATCACCACCTCCAGGGAAAGAGCACCTTTAACTACTTATTACATCAGTAAATGCAGGCATTCTCTTGTACCTCTGTTACCTGCACATAACAGCATTTGCTACATTTATCAAAGTTAAGGCGAATTTTACCTCAAATCTACTTAGACTCGAGCTCTTTGACCGAGACTTCTTGCGGAGATAGACCGAGAAGAAGCGACGCACTGTGAACTTCTTCATGTTCATGTCCATCGCCCTGTCCCAGCCGCGGCGCGGAGCACGAAGGAGCTGCGGCGCCGGCGGGCAAAGCTAGCGCATCCTGGCTGTCCGCTATTTATATCCACAGGCAGGAGATCCTCCGAAGTGTCTGGTTTTGTTCAGCGAGCCGGGCACAGCTAGACCTGCCAGCGGCCCGCTGCCGGAGCCCTGGGAGCCCGGAGCCAGCTGCCTGCCCTTCGGAGCATGAAGGCGCTGGGCTCCCTCTCGCTCCCCACTGTTTACATTTCGGTGCGGCGAGCCCAACTCTCTCCCCGCCGCCTCTCCCCCTTGCCTTCGGTCCCACTACGCCCAATCAGGCTCTGCTCTGGCTGCACGCAGAATCAGCGCCGGCAGATGACAGCTCCTGCGTCCCAGGCGTAGCAGGTTTCAGACAAATATTGGATGTGTCTATTGCTTTGCACTCCCTCTCCTCTCAGTCAGGCTCTTTCAATTTCCTGCCTTCTGAATCACATGGGGAATAGGCACATGCTGCACTTCTGTTTTTAGCTCAGAATTCAGACGCTGCTATAATTACTGAGGGCTGTGGTGGTCAGATCCGAGAAAAAATCAGCTCCCCTGTGAGAGTCGCTCCTGGAAGAAAGCTGAAAGATGTCGTGCCCCCACTGCCAGAATAGAAGGGCTTGAATCTCCTTTTATTCTGGGGAGTATGCAATATAACACTGCCCCCCACCTCGCCCCCGAAATTGAAAAGCTTACCATCCTGTTCACAATCACCCGCCCGCCTTACATTAAAACACATAACACTGGCACAGCTCTGAAAATAGAAAGCACAATCTAAACGGTAAGTATTAGTGTTCTTATTGTACTACAGCAGGGAGCTACAGCCCTTCTAGGAGGTTAAGTACATACATCTATTTCCGGGCTGTAATTTTGAGCTCCATGGCAAGCATGCAGACTTAGAGCTGCACCCCCACGTCCCCACAACAAAATCACATTTTTCAGCTTTTCTCCAAAAACTAATGAATCTCAGTGTGATCCAGAGACCAAAGAGCTTTCTCTGCCTATTGCACACAGTTCAGACTCCTTTTCCATGGCAGCTTTTCCTTTCTGACCACGGAGCCCCCAGACATGCCTATCCCTGATAAGCTCACATGAAAAGGGAATTACTCTGATTACTTATTAATGACTTAGATAAATAAGCCCAGGGAGAGTGGACATCACTACAGCCTGAGAAGACTTGGAGGTTAAATGACGACACCTCTCAAGTCCATCTGCTCTAAAAGACAGGTGCATTTTGCTTTAATTGCATATCTGGGCTGTGCAGTGAACTACCTTGGCTAGCAATGCCTGTCACTATCTGCTTTGTTCTCAGGTTCTCTGTCCCATTCTTCTGTCTAAAGCTCACCATGGTCTATATGTACCCTGAAAAGTATTAACAAGGGAAAAAAGAAGAATATTTTGGCATTTATGGTTTCATTAAAAAGGAGGCTAGATTGGAAAGGCTACCATTAGTGCTGGGCTCCGTAATTTCATAGAGCCTGACTCTCCTGTGCCTGGTCCCTGGTGCTACCCCAGACTAAGGTTACTGTTGTGCAGTGACAGTCTGCTTTTTCCTCTTCTCTACTCAGCACACCTTCTGATCACTTCTCTTATTTTCTTGGTTTGCAACAAAAGTACCTTAGGGGCTTGCTTTCACAGTGCTACCCTGGTGCAAGCCATGCTAAGCCTAGGAGCCCTTTGCCATTACAGTTCCCTTGCTTCCCCAACTGAAGATCCTGGAGCAGAGGCAAGTGTTGAGAAGAACACCTCAGGTGTGTATAGGTACACCTATACACAGGCAAAACAATGAATAGGCTAAAAGGCAATTTAGTTGGTCAATACTAAAATTACTTGCTGATGCAACCTCTCTAGTCAAGTTTTATGTCTCCTCACAACCTTGCTGCAGTAAAATCCGCAGTGTCACAAAGGCCTCAGGCACTCAGCTGATTACTTGACCTCCCCTCACCTGTCCTGATGCACCACACAGCTGCTGCTTCTACTTCTCCTGCCCTGCCTTTTCCCTGGAAAAGAGGTGTCCTGACACAAGCTGGACCAGGCTTTGTGCTGGCAAAGGCTTTTGGCAGCCTCACACATTCCTCCTCTCACCTGTGTAAGCCACTTGAGCCTTAAATAGCAACCAGACAAGTTCAGGGTAAGGTCCCTGAACCCTTCCCGTGACAGATTCATCCCTGGTCACTGACATCTTTATTAATGCAGAGGAGGTGGTAAGGTGGTAATTTCCCAGCTTTGAATACACAGGCTGTGTGTAATAATATGAAGTATATGAGTGCCTGTTATTATTTACACCAATAGAGTTATCACAACCTTCCCATTATGCCAGTGGTGATTTCACATACAGGGACGTGCAGTCATCATTAAATGAGCCTGTGCTGTAATAAACTTCTGGTAAAATTACACAGGCGATGACTTAATACCTAACTATCGGGTATGCTTATTACATTCAGAATTCTGTTCTTTACCACAAAAACAAATAAAATTTTTAAAACAATCCATCACAATGTATTGGCAATTTATTGTGCACATCAGAGCAAAAACTAGCCTTGTATGCTACAGGTTAGACTATAACACTGAACACTGTGCCCAGCGATAGGAAGTAACTCTCTTACACCCCTGACGAGACACTAAGGCATGGAAATAGGCATGCTCTTGTTGTGTTCTTACTCTGCTTTCAGACAGGTGATTAGGGATTAAATACAGAAGGACAACCAACCACCTTTGCTCTACTGGGCAGCAGAGCAGCAGAGATATTGCAGAATATATTCCAACTGCAAAAAAGCAAAAGCAGCTGAGATGCAAAAATGTACATAAAAAAATACAAATGCAGAAATAAAACAAAACACATATGCTTGCAAAATTAAAACACAAGGATAGATACGTGAAAAGCAAATTCTACTACAGTTCGACATGGCATGCTTCAAGACACTGAACTTAACTTTGCTTCAGAAAAACAAGTAAGAGACATCAAAACATTATCTCAAACTTTCACATAAGTCAGACAATAACCACTTTTCACGGTGATTCTAATAAAAAGGTGCAAGCCAAAAAATAAGTTTGATTAAATTGGAACATTCAGCATAACATTTATAAACATACTACTGTCAGATCAATCTACAATGTAAAATCTTAACTGCACTTAGAAATTAATGTCTTTAAATTACTTATCTTCTCTTCTCTGAGCGCTTTTAACTGCTAAGGAGCTTGATGGAGAAAAAAAATCCCCAAATGTCTCTGTTTAAGACAAAAATAAACAAAAAAAAATGGTGGAGGGGACACAGGACACACTGGCATCAACCAGTAATACTCATCTGTATTCTGAAATATGCTTTTTAAAACTAGAACCTTATATGCTGTAAAACAAAATAAATAAATACAGTATCATGGCTGCCCCTCCTCTCAGTGAGCTTAATAGCAAAATAAAGTTTACTTCAGCTGGAAAAAGGCTTAAAAAACCCTCAAACAAAAAAGCCCATTGCCAGGATTCAAGACAAACTCTCCAACAGGAATCACCAAAATTAGATATTACATAGCCCAGGTTTGAATTTTTAAAAGATAAATGGAGACTTCCCAATTAATATCTAAGGAAAGACAAAGGTCCTTTCCTCATGTGTACAGATGGACCATACCAAGAGCAGTAACAGACTGAAGGACCTAGACTTAGAAAATTAACATGGGGCAGCAAAACAGCCTGAACAGCACCCAAGTCAGAAGGATACCAGTAGCCAATGCCAGATGAGTCATCAATTTCTAAATGACAGAATATGCAAGTCCAAGATGTCTACCACAAACTGGATGATATAATTACCAAAAGAAATGTTGTATTTCTGTATTACACAGAACATCAGGCCCTATGTTGAAATTAGGCCTTCTATTTTTTTTTATGTGAATCAACAATTTATGAACAAACCCAGAATGACTCTGCTACTTGAGTAAATTTAGCAATCACTGCAAAAGTAAAAACTATGAATTGACAGTATCTTCCTTGCAAATGCAATCAGTATTACTGATCCTTCCTCTGTAAGTCCATCAGAAAGCCAGAAAAAAATCCAGAGAGAAATAAGAAAGCATCAGAAGCAGAGACACCATAGACAGAACAAATAAGATTATCAGAACAAAACATGCAGAGAAAAGGGAAATGAGACTCCCACAATAGAGACCCAAGAGACAATGCTACAGAAAAGGTGAATTACACAGTGCCATTTATGCTCTCATTAAAGAAACTCAGGAGCAAGAGCAGATGTTTCCAAGAGACACCAATCAGCTGAATAAGGAACAACACTTTCCCCCGGTGGTTAGATTGTATATGACTCTTTCAGTGACTGCTATTTCCTCATCTTCAATGTTGGACAAATTGCCATATGGCTTTTGTTTCCTCGATGAATACATGAGGTGGCTATTTTTCTTATTGATGTTTCTTTCAGTAAGATAGGACGGGCTTTGCCCGAGGAAGTGCTTGGGCTTTGCTCTCATTACACCAATGTACCAGTGTGGGTCTCAGCCTTTCCAGCTGCTCTATGTACTTAAGTCCTATTTAGCATACACTTACTTCACTGGAGTTTTCTCTTTTAAAGAGGCACACTGCCCTTGCCAGCACTGCAGAATACAAGCAGTGACTTGCCATCTCAGACATTCTTCTCACCAGTGACAAGTGATCAACAATGTTAGCTGGATGGGGATATAAGGGAAAGGAAAGGAAATGCTTTTTCCCTTTCTCTCACCTCCTGGGTGTGTATCACAAGCTTCAGTAATTCTGATCCTTTTCATATATGTATTATTCCAGTGGATGTGCAGGCCCCTTAAGCTGTCTTGAAAATTAAAATCACTGCTCAGAAGGAAGGAGAAAGCAAAGTCATACATCTTGTCTAACTGGGTCTGATGCACTGGCAGGACACAGGCACCTCTAATCCCAAGAGAAACATAACAGCCTTATGATGCCTGTTTAATCTTGCACTTGCAACCTCAAGGCCTCTGGGCAAAAGCAGAGTACCTTATACTCACATATAGGTAATTCCCTTGTAGCTAAAAGCATCATCCAACACACCGGCAATTACATGAAAAGTAACTAGTATAAATGGAAGTGCAGCAACCACAGGAGAGAATGACTTTAAGAAGACCTGTTTTGCTTGATATGGTGATATTAGTGGATTCCATTCCACACCTTCAAATATTCCTAAAAATGGGCATCAAAGTAAGTTCTTGATGGATCTGAAATCAGTATTTTGCAGGGATGTAAGTAGCTTAGATGGAGACAAAAGTTCTGAAGAGTTTTCAATAGACTACATCAACAGTAAGATTAAAAAAAAATTACACAGTGGTACTAAGAGAGTGAACCATCTCTGTGACCTGCTGGTGCAGAAGAATCATATAATATCCTGAGTTGAAAGGGATCCACAAGGATTATTGAGTCTAACTCATGGCCCTGCATGTGACAGCCCCAAGAATTCCACCATGTGCCTGAGACCGTTGTCCATATGCTTCTTGAACTCTGTCAGGCTGGTTCTGTGACCACTTCCCTGGGGAGCCTGTTACAGTGCCCAAACACCTTCCGGGTGAAGAACCTTTTCCTAATATACAAGCTAAATCTCCCCTGACACAGCTTCATACCATTGAGGTCTCCTTGGTTCAGCTGCCTAAAAATCTTCCTCAATCCCCCTCCTAAGCACCCACCAGTCACATGATTATAGTGTTACTTTCAGACAACCAGATGAGCCAGACTCTGAGGACATATGGCTTGTTCTGATTTGTGCAGGGAGACCTGGGAGTGCTGCAGAAATAATAGTTCCAGAACAAGAGAACAATATTTGACTGAGTTTTCACCAGATGACAGACATTTTAACTCCCGCAAAAGCATCTTGTGTTAGTGCTTGAACATCAGATTGGCAAGTGTCACAGCTGCTGTATTGACTGCTCCCATATGTGCTTTGCTTCTTACAGACTCAAAGGAACGTGCAACAGCTTCACCGGCCACACACACATCAGTTGGCTCTGGATTACTTTTAGGATGGAGATTACGATGTCTAGCTATCTGCATGGAAGAGTACCAGCCTCAATTTTCCTTTTTTGATTTTTAGTGATGTCACTGAACATTTTACTTTCTTGGCTGATACTAAATACTGGTCTTGCTGGATTTTGGTGGCTCAGATAGAAATATAAGACAAAAAACCCAAAAAATCCCATCTCCTTTACATTACATAAGCTTCTACTCCAACATGAAGGAGATTGCTGAAGATACAGTTCTGCTTTCTTTCCTTTGGACAATCAGAAAATCATACTTTTCTATTATAAAGGACTGGAAGTCTTCTGGAAGGAAGGAAGGAAGGATGGATCTTATCAACTGAAGTATGAACAGTCTTATCACATGAATATTTATGAATATCACTTTGAGCAAACATTATACAATAGAAAATTGGATGGAAGAATTTCATTATGCACAGCATATGTTTACTGTTTATTCAGACTAGCCATGAACAATACTAAAAAGAGAGGCATTTGTTAGAAATCTGCTAATAGGCAATTTTCCCTTAATAAGCTCTGAAAGATATTCTACACCTAACAGAAATAGAGAGAAATAGTGCATGGAACATTTACTGGAGCCCCTATTTCTACTTCTAATAATCATCGACAGAGCAAGCTCACACTGCATTGAGCAGAAAAGGCAGACCACTGTTTGCCATTGAAACCCTGAGAAACAGAAAAGTGTATAATAGGGCTTGCAAATTTTATTCAGGAAAGTACCAATTTTAGGTAAAAAATTTTCCCTTCAATTATTTAATAGAACCACACACAATAAGGTACAAAAGTTAACTAGGTATACAAAAAGCATCGCATTTAGTTGAACTGAGTGACCTGAATTAATATCCTTCTTCTATATCTGAAACTATTTGTATGACCTTGAGGAACCTTAAACTCTCTAGCTATGTCTAGCTCCAGGGCACGTACGAAATCCAGCCACATCCTGGATCCTGTATCAGAATGGGGGCACCGATTGCACTGTTTTTCTCTTATTCTTCCCAGCCAGCATCTCCTGTCCCCAGTGAAGAAAATACCTCCTGGAATTTTCAGCCAGAAAGGAGACAGAGTGCACTCTGACAAGTGGGTATATAAACTCAGGACCCTAAAGGTTTGCACCTGCACTGCAATGCAGAGAAAAAACTCTGCTTCAAATCTTCTCCTATAAAATAGGGCTGGAGTATTCTGCCAGTGCATGAGAGCTCTTTCAGAGAAAACACAATGACTGGTATTATGTGTTCACAGCCAAAATTTTAGTTGAAGGCTGTCACATATTTGCTAGATTTATTTACAGAAACAGATTAACTGTGAGTAATGTCAAAGAAAAAACCAATGGGATGTGCAAATTTACCTTGGTAGGCATTACATCTAGCAAGACAAATGACATATGGGATATTTTCAAAATATATTATACACCTAACACTCACTGAAAATTGGGTTAAGGCTGTACAAAGACCTACCCCATGTTAGACACAACAAAAATGAGATTCATAAATTAAAAAACCAGTAATCACTCTTGAAATCCTTAGCACTAGTTCCTTCTTGTTGGACTTGTATGGCTTTTTAGACGAATTTTGAAGGCCCGCTTTAAGTTAATGTACTGACAGTACTTAACTCCAGATTACAAGCACATCTATCCCTGCCTGCTTTTGAAATAGAAGCTGAAGAAACAAGAGAAAAAAGGTCGATATTCTGTGTCTAATACAGCTACACAAGAAGTAGGAAACTGAAAAAACATAAAAAATCATTTTAACCCTCACGAAGTTAGTTAGGTTCAATTTGATATATACAAAGACACATAATGATTTCTTAATTCATTCAGAACAATATAGTCCAAGGTCATATTTTACTGCTGACAAATTAAAATCAGTATTAAACTCATCTTCTGTGTGCTTTACATAGTAAAGCTAAAGCAATTAGCATCAAGATTTCACAAGACCAGAAACTGAGCAGGATGTGGGAATTGTACTACAAATACTCTATTAGCATTTACTCTGTAGTTTGTGGCATCATGAAGCAATGAAGCCTGAGTTTTAGAGCTGCTCTGAAAAGACCCACATGCCCTGCACTGCTTGTCTGTAACCTCACAGCAGCATTTAGCTGCAGAGGTGTATGTGTAGGCAGCTCACTCGGGATCAAAGAGCAAAGTGGCCTCCATCCAAAGCTGTCCAAAGACACAGGGCTGAACAGCAGGGCTCTGCTTGCCACAAGGACCGTGTGGCTCCAGAGACAGGCACCACAGTTCAGTGAGAGCATCTTCAGTAAAGGCAAGAAAGACAGGGCATACAAATGTCTCAGTTTAGGACTGATGGTTGTCACACAACTGCACTATTATTTGGATATATTTAGTATGTTAGATGACCTTTTCTGTATCTAATTTCAGATACACAAATTGTCACCTTCTCTTAAGCGTAGTGCCACTTCTCTCACCTAAGTCACCAGGCAGGAGGAAGTACATGAGGTTCTCTTTGCATAACTGAGCCCGCCTGGAAGTGAGTCTTCCTGGCTGATGCATCAACAAATATCTGCAAGAAATTTCAACATCTTGTGTATGTCTTCCTACTCATCTTACAACCGTGCGAAATTAGTTATAAAGAGCACATGTGCAATATTCAACATCCAAATTCTTGATAAACCTAATGGACAAAAAAAAAAGGCAACTCGTGTTAAGTCAATTTGACATCTTTCTGTGAATTTCATATATCTTTTCAAATTCTGAAATAAACCTAACACAAGATATACAGAGAAATAAGCAACACTATGTATAACACAAATCAAACAAAAATCTAATTCCCCATATGTACAACACAAAACTGGCAGTTTTATCTGTTTTTCATCAACTAGAGATTAAAAATATGCAATTAATTCTATCATAACGTAAGGCATGCTATTTAATAAAAGTTCAAATACTTATTCATGCACTTCAACATACAGATTAAAATCCTACAGAACTTCTGGTGTCCTACTTAGTGTGCTATGGGAAAAACGTACAGTTATGGCCAAGATGTTGTACATCTCTTCCCAAGTGATACTTTTTACCTAAATACAGTGACGTTCTTAAAAAAAAAAAAAAAATATCTTTTAACATACAACACAAATACTAAATTCATTACTTCACCAGCAATGCTGATATTTGACACCAATATTTTTTTGAACCAATGAAAAAGTCTGTAAGAACCACTTACATTTGAACCATAAACTTCTGTTAGTATCACAAAGCAGTCATCTCAAACTCATAAAGCTTGCAGGGTACAGTGTGTGATTCACACCGTATACATTCACTGAAATGTGACACCTTTGCCCTCATACACCACTGTGATCTGATTTCATATTCTGATACTTCCTTTAACATCTGATATGAAATCTTACCATGCACAGTATGTGGGACAGAACATCTACCAATCAGGAGACTGAATTTTTCTTTTGCTTCAACTCCCAAAGGAGAAAATGTATGTGTCAGATATAAGGAACAAATAATGCAGCTACTACACAGACTTGTAACAAGGTTCTCCCTCCCATCATCACAGACAAAGAGAGTTTTTGTAGCTTCCGACGATCTTTTCAAAGGCATCTTGTTTAGCTGGGCTGCTTACGAACTGCCAGCAAGGACATCAAGGGGCATTTCAAAAAGGCACAGCAGAGCCTTGCTATTGTATGCCTCGGGGACTGAAAAATGCTTTATTTATCACCGTGATTTTACTATGTTCTTAATATTTACATATTTAGTCCCTTGCTTCACTCCAGAGTCCTCTTCTCATCTATTCATACTTCCTATTCCCCAGATCTTCTCTTCAAATGCATGACTCACTCCTCTTACCTCAAGAAAGTTGAAATAATAAAAATAACAATTAAAAAAAAAGTTGATTTTTAGGGACTATTTTATGGCACATCTCTGGGCTTCAGAAGATCCAAAAATATGCAAGAAAAAATATGAGAGAGAACAAATCATAAAGGGATATTCAGGGGGCTGTACCTGTCCTGTAGTAACACTTAGACTGGTAATATAAAGATGTAAAAACAATGCTTTTAGAAGCATAACTGAGTTTTGAAGTATTATTGTGTGTCTTCTAGCACACAAAGCTTTAAAATCTATTGGGTTCTCGAGTCATAGTGATACATAGGAAACATCAGAGTTGAAACATCAGTCAGTGTCTGGTCACCAGTGGTGTCTCCCACAGCTCAGTACTGGGGTTAATCCTATTTAATATCTTTATTGATCGTCTGGATGAGGGGCTTGAGTACATACCCATCAAGTTTGCATCAAATGACAGCAAGCCAGGTGGGAGTGTTGATCTGTTGCAATGCTACAGGCTTTGGGACAAATGGTTGGAAAGTTCCCTGGTGGAAAAGGACCTGGGGGTGCTGCTGGACAGCCAGCTGGACATAAGGCAACCTGTGCCCAGGTGGCCAAGAAGGACGATGGTATCCTGGCTTGTATCAAGAATAGGGTGACCAGCAGGATGAGGACAGTGCTTTGTACTCAGCCCTAGTGAGGCCGCACCTCAAATCCTGTGTTCAGTTTTGGGCCAGGACGCTGAGGTGCTGGAGTGAGTCCAAAGAAGGGCAGCAGAGCTGGAGAAGGGTCAGGAGCACAAGTCCTGTGAGGATTGGCTGAGGGAGCTGGGGATGTTTAGTCTGGAGAAAAGGAGGTTAAGAAGAGATTTTACTGCTCTCTACAACTACCTGAAGAAAGGAGGTTGCATGGTCTCCTCTCCCAGGCAACTAGTGATAAGACAATAGAAAATGGCCTCAAGCTCTGCCAGGGAGGTTCAGATTGGCTATTAGGAAAAATTTCTTCACAAAAATTGTTGTCAAGCATGGGAGCAAGTTGCCAAGAGAAGTGGTTGAGTCACCATCCCTCAAAGTATTTAGAAGATGTGTAAATGTGGCACTTAGGGACATGGTTTAGTAGTGGACTTGGCCGTACCAGTTAATGATTAGACTCAATGATCTTAGAGGTCTTTTCCAACGTAAATGATTCTATGATTTCACTGAACAAGAAAATACAGCTGCCCTGGCCCAGTTAACCTGCTATAAGATGGGTGCAGCTATAAGAGATGCTAGGAAACAGGAACTGAAACAAGTTCTTCGTGGGAAGGAGCAGTGGAGCTAAAGCCACCTGATTCTCACAGAGATAAACATGGGTTTGGAGGCTGTGTAGAGGTTTGTTGTATTTTAGACAAAAAGATCTTGGCTCATTTGAGGAATACCATTAATCCTGGCATAAGCTCTCACTTGTGGCCTCACTCTGCCATCTCCAGGCCATCATTTTCTTCTTCCTCTCTGCTGGCTCAAGTACTCCCATAGCCACAGAATGAACCAAACTGGAGAACTGGTCCAAATAAAAACTGGGCCTAAAACCACCCCAGAATGCTAATTTTAAACCAGTTCAGTTCCCTGATCTGATTCACTAAACAAATATCTTTGCCTACTCAGTATTTTTTCCAGTGGTGGGGGCAGGAGTTTTCTGAACAGTGAGGTGGCTCTGCCTCCTCCGTTGGCAGGGATGGGTTATGCCAACATAAACTCCTGGCTTCCCAGGTACAAAACTGGCACAGCGCAGCTGCCTAGCCCGGCAGAACTGGAATCACTGAGCAGGCCACGTCAAACTATCCCTTCAATCACAGTGAAGGTTAAGCACAGCTCTGGTATAGAAGGGACATTTTAAAATGTCCTAAAGTATTTTTCTTTATTATAAAACTAGCCAAAGTGAATTGGCAAAAAACATACAAAACTTGGAATTATGCTTTGCGATTATATGCTTTCAAAAAAGTTGAATCTATAAAAGGTTCCTGGATTATTTAAAAGGAAAAAGATCCCAAAACGTGTGAGAGAGTAACTTGTAGATGCACCACGAAATTCAGAGGGCTGTTTAAAGCCAAGAACCCTACTAGAACTGACTGGGCTCCCCTTTAGTGCAGGAGACCAACCACTGGGAGTGTAGTACAGAACTAAGACTGCAGATTCCAGTGGTGCTAACCAGCATCACTTTAACTGGTTTTCTGAACAGTGGCTCTTATCTGACATAATCTTCTGTGGCTGCTAAGACTTTCACAGTCAGGCAACTCCATGTTCTCCTAAAACCATATAACTGCACGCACAAGTATGTACCCCTTAAAAATCTCTGTAGGTTTGTAGTATTTATGCTAGCACATATGCAGAATTTGAGTTCAGGTTGGGTGCTACAGGCCTGAGACTCCTGTGTGAGTGCAAATGGCATGACCTGAACTGTACAGGTGGGATGTGTTTCATGCACGTTGCTCAGTGAATTTGAGAACCACTATGAAATGCAACATGGATGCGACCACAGGCAGCCAGTCAACACTCATCATTCTTGAACTCTCATGAAGTTGTTTTAATGCCATGACAAAATCATCATTTAAGTTTTCAGTACTTGTTGGTCTCATTGGGAGGCTGTCTAGAAACTCACCTTCCTGTTCACTCCAGTGCCTAACTTAGAGGCATCACAGCTGAAATCTTTTCCTCTTACACTAGCAGCTTTCCAGGAAGATTGTTTTTTAAAGGGTAATCATATCTCCTCCCAGTTTTGACTTAGCTATGCGAAATGAGAGTGAGATTTGGCCTCCCCTCACCCAACCATCTCTCCCTGCTTGTGTCCCAATACACAGCCCCATCCTAGACTTGATCATGTAGATGTCTTCTTGATCTTCCTTGTAGATGTCATGAACAGAAGAGTTTTTATTGGAACTTCAGTAGTAGCATTAATTAGTAGTTCTTCATCACAAGAAATACTTTGGGATTTTCCTCAGTTTTTCCATTATTATTTCAAACTTGTAGTTCTCTGCTGCCTGGTAAATTAAGCAGGAAACTTAGCCAGACTTCCTTAGTGGTATACTCTAACTGGGACTCCTAAACCTGCTGCGTACTCAATGGAGTAAGACTAAAAGCTCTCTGATCCCCTCTTTGGATCCTCCAACATAAGAAGGAAATGGACTTCTTGGAGTAAGTCCAGAGGAGGGCCACTAAGTGGATCAGAGGTCTGAAGCACCTGTCCTACAAAGGCTGAGAGAGCTGGCATTGTTCAGCCTGGAGAAGAGAAGACTCTGGGAAGAGCTTACAGCAGCCTTCCAGTACCTAAAGAGGGCTGATGATAAACGGAGTGACTTTTTACATAAGTAGATAGTGATAGGACAAAGGGAAATTTTAATTAAAAGAAGGGCTATTTAAGTTAGATGTTAGGAGGAAATTCTTTACTTAGAGGGTGATGAGACACAGGAAGAGCTTTCCCAGACATGTGGTTCCCTCATCCTTGCAAGCGTCCAGTGCCAGGTTTGATGGGTCCCTGGGCTCCTGATCTAGTGGGTGGCATCCCTGCCCATGGCAGGGGCTGGAACGATATGATTTTTTAAGGTGCCTTCCAACCCAAACCATTCTATGATTCTGTTTTCTTCCCTTGAAAAATAACCATATATTTTCAGCATACCATTAACTTGCAACATAGTAATGCTTGTTCTGGTCACAACTCCAACACTCCAGTGAGAAATTTTCCCCTATCTACCACTAATGCATAATCTGAATTTTCCCCTAACCCTGATTTGAGTTTTGTTTGGATACTTCCTGGGGATTTTTATTTGAAATAGAATGAAGATAAGCAATTGCAGGATAAATAATACCATCTAATATTTCTTAGATAAATGTACAATTCTTAAATTGCTCTTAAAACTTTGAAGTTTCAAAGCCAGTGGCTCAGCAGAGCACTCTGAGTCAGAGCTGGTGAAAATGGTATTTCTAAAAAATATGCTCAACATGGCAGTCAAAAAAGACATTTGCAAAATTTCCTGTACAGTTTCAGAAAAACTCTTGAGAACATTTGTGAACAATACCATGAGGATTTGGCAAACATGGTTTGGAAAATACAAGAACAACATATGTATGTATGTATACCTGAAGCTGGCAGCTACCAAATGGGTCACAGTGGGTATGCAGCTGCCTTAACCCTCCAGTGATCAAAGCTTCATTGCCTAAGCAGGTCAGACCCTTTATCCTTCATGCTAAACACCTTCCTCACAAACACTTCCGTAAGTGTCCTTCCCACTCTCTTATCCCCAAATCAGCAGGTACACATGAAACGTTGGTTGTTGAATTCATGTTAAGCTGGGTTTGAATTTTTCAAATGACTTGAGACTGCTAAAGACAATATATACTGGCTTTGTAGACAACTTGCTATTAGCGGCTCAAATTTACTATTTAAAATTTCTAGATGTAGAAAATACATACTTATTTCTCTCTCCTTCCTCACCTATTATCAGATTCAGTAAGTTGACCTTTAGGGAATTTACAAAGTCACACTGAATGTGGTATGTTGCACATCTTTGCTCTCAACTTGAAACATAGATGCTTTGCCTTTCTTCACTACTTGTACTTGCCTCTCAAACCTAGCCCACCTTCTGATGATACTGTCTGAAAATAAACAGTGGGTCTATGGCTCGTACGTCAAGATTTCACAAAAACTTCATGTCAACTTTGATTTCTAGATATTTAAAGGAATCTGCATATCCTTCTTGGAGAGTTGGGAGGCAAACTTCATGCCATTATTTTCCAGTGGCAACTTTGCTTTTTGGAGTTTTTCATCAGGCAAATCCCACAAACAGTTCTTCCAGAATACTAAAAGTAATTGAGATAATGAAAAGCTAATAGGCTTTAGCTTAGAGGGTTGCAAAGAATAGCCTGCCATTATTCAGAAAGCCGTGTAATAGAGTACCTTGTTAATTAGAGATGATTCACAGATGACTTGCAATAGATTATGGTAGTTCTGAATAGCAATGATATTTTCATTTTGAGCTCTTATGTACTCAGGAGTAATAAAGCTTTAATTTTAATTAAAAGAAAGCTCCTTTTTTTTTTAAAGCCTGTAGGTCCAAGCAATGCTGAAGTACAGAAAATTAGCATCTTTTACTGATTTTCCATATTTAGAGTGCTGCAGTTTATAATTTTACTTTCATAATGTTCCCTACCAGACGACATCTAAGCACCTGAACAGCAGCTGTTGATAAGAAGGCAATATGATTGTCACTTTAATTGGAGAAACAGGCAATGAGGTGAGAAGCTGCTTGCTCAAGGCCTCTCAACAAGTCTGTGATAGAGTTATGAACAGAACTAGGTCCATTTTAAATACAGGATTATCCCCTTACATCTCCATGCCTCATCATAGAACACCATCTGCTACACCGATGGGCATCCACTGCTTTAGTTATGATCATTACAGTGGTGCAGTTTGACATTATAATGACCCATTGCTACTGATAAAGGGGTTGCCATGCTCTGTCACCTTCCCTCTTCCCTTTCCCTTAACATTTTCTCCTGCCTTTTGATGGGGAGCTTACAATGAATTGGTCCCAGTAACAGAGGAGATATTCTACACACACACATTTTCTGCTGGTTTCACTCCTCTGAACTGACCCCCGAGGATCTGGATGAGCTTCAGCACCTGAACAACAGGAGATGTTAGGAGCATGCAGGAGCAGAATGGCAGGTCTGTGCTCTTCCAGGACAGCTGGCCATGGGGTGGGCTTAACTGCACTGCTAAACAGGACCTTACCGTTTTAGCATATGTTTCACTTGAAGCCGGGTCCCTTCTTTAAACTGAATTGAAAATAATTACTCTCATCACTGAAAAAAACATGGTGTTTTGTTTTAGAGCTGTCAGAGATCTATCCCAAGCTTTCCACAGGCAAGGCAGGCCAGCCTGTGCAGCCAGCAGCACACAGGAGAGCCGCATGGATAATGCCAGTAGTTATCAGTAGTTCTGTAGCCCTGATGATCCCAGTGCTGACTTAGGGCAGGAAGGCTGGGGCTACCACACTTCTGTCTAGGATTTCCCATGGTAAATACACACACGTGCCTATGCACAGTGTGTGCACACAGGAGCTCAAACCAGTCACACAATTCACTGTTGTGGGTGCACTGTGCTTATGCACAGTGGAGATCCAGAGCACGTGCGACCACACAGATCAGCACCAGCAGCAACCTCTTTTATCCATTCTGTCATTTTGTCTCTTCCTGTGACCCCAGGTAGCTTCAAAACATTACTGAACTGCAGGGCTGCCAAAATGTGAAACATGGCCTCAAGTAACATTAATTACTGCATTCAAAACACTTGATGAGAAGCTATTAATTTACTAACTGATACAGGCAAAGACACAACTCTTCTCCTCTTTAGAAAAGAAAGAATGGAGAATGACAACTTGCATCCAACAACGGCATTATACCTTCTGAAAGTTCACCATAAAATTCCCTAAGATTTCTTACCATGACCTAGATTTGCAGAATTCAATATTGTGAATTATTAGGGAAAAAGAAATGCACTCATTGATGAAAAACTTGAATCATGAAACCCTCAAACCAAATCCCTCTCATTCTCAACATGCAATAGGGTATGCAAAAGCACAAACAAACTAAA
>VYXC01000743.1:2476769-2765370 GCA_013397175.1 Platysteira castanea
AATCAAAACCAAACACCACCCCCCTCTCCCCCCCAAAACACATGCAGATTTACATCTTGGACTAAATTAAGCAGACAGAAAAGAGAGTACACATAACACAAATGCAAATATTTAGCCTTTTTACTTCTCATTTAGGACTCATGGCAAGACATACCAGCTTTTTTCACTTAATTCAACAGAATGAAATATACTCAAGTAGTACTTTGGTCAGGAAGGGATTACTCATCTCCCAAAAGATACCTGCATCATTCGGTATTCCCAGGATCAAGGCTATTTTACACTCAGCTCTTCAGAGACGACTCATGTTCTCTGTATAAGCATTAAGCACATATTTGTGCATTACTCAAGCACCTAATACCACTGCAAAAATCAATAATTACTGCAACCTAATTTGAGAAGAGACAACATTTCATAAAATATAGAAACAACTAACCAAAGACAATGTGGAAAAGCACAGCTAAAGAAATCAGAACCTTTAATTATTTCAAATATGGGAAAACAGTTACTGATTATTTAATAACTGCATGTTTCAACAATTTGCATTTCATATAGCTGGCTTCATTGTATATCTAATAATAAGATGTTATATTTAACAGCATGAGCTTATCTTTCTTTCATTCACTATAATAGTGCTTGATTATGCTTTCAAATGCTTTTTTGTCTTATTCATTGATCTGAGTTTTACCAGACCCCAAATTAAAGAAAATCTCTCTTTAACTTAAGGTAACAGCCAACTGAATATAATTCAGGGAAGTCTAAGATAATGAAAGCATGCTTGTTTGAATTAAGCTATACTTAGCTTTCAAGCACACCTAAAGCTCAATAACCAGCACAATCATCACTGTATTTTTCATTTATCCCTGGAAGATTTCTTATAGCTTCAACTGAAGACTTTCCTTTTTCAGTAAAAAGTTTAGGTGGCCAGAAAAACCCTCAAACCTCAAAAATCATTATGTCTTTATGCACTGCCCCTTAAAAAGCATTTTTCCCAACAGATGCATTTTATATTAAAAAAGTTTTTGTAAGCAAGCGATGATGCAGCTTCATTATAAACCATTTTCCAAAACTTGTTTCAGATGCAATAAGCTTGCAAGTGACAAAATAAGTGGTAGTAAGTACCTTACATTTCAGTCTGTAAAAATTTCGAGTAAAGACAGAGTTCCAAAATAATATTTTTTGTTTCCTGATCTCTTCCTGAGACAAAAAAAAGAATGAATGAAGAATACTAAATCTACCACGAGATATCATTATAAATGAGTACTCTATTGTTCAACATGGTATTTAAGATTTCCTATGTCACTGCTTCTGTCAGCTCACAGAGGTTTGTCAGGACACACTAAAAAGACTCTTAACTTAAATTCCTGAAATAATTACCTTTTGCAGGACTGTTATTTTCTTGTCTTTTTAGCATATGATCTCCTCATATAAAAACATGCATACACGTGACCTCCACTGTGTCTGGGTAGATGCAGCATCACTCTACAGCTGACATGCTAGACTCATGTCATCATGCTAGACAGCATTCAGTTCATGACAGTTCCTGTGGGACTTTCTTAACAATGCAGGCACTAAAGTTTCAATGGTCAGAAGGATTTAGGTTTGAAAAAGGTCAGAAAAAGCAAGAAGAAATTCTCTAAGTGATAAATAGTATCTCTCACACCTAGAGAAGGAGATGGAATGCTAACACTTGATTTTAAAGCTTATTTTGATTAGCCTTTTGTTTAAAATGCCTTTTTGAGAAACCCTATTTTACTTTTGTCCATATTATCTGTTCCATACTCTTTCCCAGGTCTAGGTAAGATGCCGCTCAGTTACTTTGTAATGAGTCTTTCCACAGCAATAATTAAACAACAGATAACATGACACATGCACATTTACTAGTTATTACTTGCTTTGCCTCTAAGCACAATTTTTCAAACCATCAGCATCATCCTTTCCCCTTGTATAACTATGTTTTTCCAAAGGGAAAGCTGGATTTCAGTGGAGCCCTTTTTCTCTGCCATATCAAAGACTTTACTGCTACTGTCTCCACAGAAGTCTCTGTTTTGTTTTGAAGGAACCATGAATTAAGGATGCCTCCTTTAATAGGAATTTCTGCCCAGTGATACAGATATGACAGACACTGAGTATGTGCAGCCACATGTGGTCCAATAGTAACAGCTGAATGTGTAAAATAGACATGTCTAAATTAAACAAGGAGGGGATCAGACAGAATCTAGAATAAAGAAAGGTTAGCCTTTAATTTCAGCCCACAGGACTGGTAAACACAAGATTAGAAAGATTTTCTCATTAAAATATATGAGCTTTTGATACTTTGTTTTTGCACACCTGGCCTGAAAAACTTAATTAGACCAGTGTATAGCTGCCACACTTGCTACTAGGGTGATACTGTTGAGCATTCCCATAATATCAACAATTTTTCAAAGAAAAATTCCTAAGTTTTGAAGCTTTCAATTTTCACTAACACTAATTGGCTCTATAAAGAACTCGGAACACTACTGGAATCTATTAGGCTGAGTGACTCAAAAGCATGCACAAGCAGAATTAGCTTTCTATTCTGCACTCTGAGTACACTGCCAGCTGGGCAGTGTTATGCTAAGTAGATAACTTTGTGAACAGTCCACTTGAAATTAAAGTCAGCTAGTGCAGTGGAGGGCACTGTTCGTGTCCACGGAACATGAACCTACACACCAGCAAGGGGAGCAGGGGAGCAGTCATGTTACCCATTCTGTTTCTGAATGACCAACACATACTAATTTCATGTTATTGTCACTCCATGGAAAGCCATGCACAAGAACACCTCTTTCCCCTGCAATGCCCAAAGGTCTGCTGCAGCCAGAAAGTGAGTAAAACTCATGTCACTTCTGCTTCAGGTTTTCACTGTTCTCAAATTTAAAGAGACTTTCAATTAAAGTAATGCTTTAATTCTGTACCAAAAGCAGTGTCTTCTAAAAATTTCTTCCATTGAAATGACAATTTCCATTTGGAGCCTTTTTCCCTTTCCCTTATAAGTCACAGAAGCTTGATATATGCTAATCTAACAGGACTTAACTGACAATCAACCATGGGGTAAGGCATATTCCCAGCTCAGAAAACAGGGCATGAACTTGCAGGGTCAGAAAAGGTATGCCATGCAGGGTAAATTATGCTTGTGTTCAGAAGCTAAAGAGTCCTCCTGGAAGCCAATGCGACCAGTAAGTCTCTCTGCAAAGGTTGAAGCTTCCTTACAGTTATAAGCATTTTCATGAAAAAAAAAAAAATCCAAGCAGATCACAGAATGAAAACAGCATAAGGATTGCCCATGTGATTTATGTACTTCTCATCAGCGAGGTAATTATAAGCAATACAGGCATCTTCAGATATGAGTTTCATTTTACTAGACTGCTAATCCCAAAAAGTATTAGCACCCACCCAGGAGGTCAAACTGATTTCCTCTCAATGCCACAGCTTTCAGGAGCTACCCAGCAGCAAATTCACTTGCACTTTCTGCTAGAGAAACATTCAGGAGAGCAGATTTTCTATTAGCCCCTGAGAAAGTATTGCTTTTTATTTTTCTTTAGCAATCTCAGAGAGGGAGCAGGAGAACAGGGAGGATCAGGAAGGGTTGCAGGGAAGAATTAACTGCATGCGTGGATAACTTCTGGGTTGTTACAATTTGAGCTACTGATTTCTGCTCCAGAATGAAACAGCAGGTTTTAGTTTTCATTTGGAAAAAAAGAAAAAAATAAAACAGAAATTTTAAAAAGAGTGAGGAGTACACACTTTTCTGTGTAAAAATGTTTACACAGAATATCAGAATATAAAACTTCATTTTAGAATACAGTACTTAAGCCTGTTTTTCTTGGAAACAAAACTTGAGGACCAGTTACTAACTATCTTTCTTATGATACTCTTCACTATAGTTCCTGCAGTAGTCTCCCAGTAAGGAAAACAAATGTAAATTTTGTTCCTACAGAATGACATAGATGACCCTGTAATGAAAGAGAGCAAAATGTTCCACATAAACCTTTGCAGGACTGAGTCCCGTAATACTGTAATCTATTTCTAATTCCCTAAACCACTATGCAGATGACACAGCAGAATTATATACACATCATCTGAAAAGACAGCTATGCAATTATAGAGATGTTCAGAATCAAAACAGGGTTAGTACTCAGTCCCCTATCACCAGATCTCTCAGATTTATGTGCTTCCCTGCTTGCAGATTTAGGAAGTGATCCTGAATTGCACTTAGTCCCCCTTGCACCTCAATTTTCATGCAGAAGAAATTTGCATGCAAAGGCAATGAGGTGTGTGCTGTTCAGGGAAGTTGGTCTGTAAGTGCCTTCATAAAACTGACTTGCCACATCCATCACAGAGTGCTTTTTAGCACCTTCCAAGTTTAGCCCTTTCCCTAATCAAAGCACTTTACATGCATTAGCCATGGTTATTCTTCAAAGAAGGGTGATATACATGACATCCCCTACAGATGTGTAAATTCACACTTCCCTACAAAATTTCTCTTCATTAAAGTAACACAGGGTAGAACATTATAATTAATAGAACCATTGCCCTTTAACTAAAACCTCCCTTGACCTGCCCCATCAGCAGAAAGATACCTTAAAGTGGATGGAGGTACAGTTTGCACCAACCTGTACCTCCTCCAAAGCAGCAGAAGGAAGGTAAAGGGCCAATTCAAAGAGATGAAGTCCCAGCACTCACAAAGACATTTCTCTTTTCTGCTTGACTCCTGGAAACAAAAACTGACTCATTTATAACATTTGATCAGTTTTCCTGCTATGTAATTAATCCTCACAGCTGTGACAGAACATTTGGTCGAGGTCGGGCCAAGAAAGACCCAACTGCTTAGCTACCATCCACCTTTGAAACCACTCGTGTCTTTACTTGAGATACTTATGTACATGGGCATATGAGCACCCACTGCTTTGAAATGCAATAACTGCTCAATACCAACAGCAATGGTTTATTTTAATATCTTCCCTAATTATTCAGAAATCTAGTGGAGAAGCCTTTCTGAGGAGTATGAGAGACTGCATTATGTGTTTCTCAAAAGTTTCATTATAGCAAAGAGGAAGTACAAAAAATGCAACAGAGCCAAATTTTAAGTTATTGATTAGTTGCAGACACGTAACAAAGTAAAGAGATATGTGGACACTGTGCAATAGATTCAAATCCAAAACAGGCACACCATAAAGGCTGAATTTTGAATTTGAACACAACATTTTGAAGGTACCCCCATTTTGATTATGAATACTAGTAAAGAATGATAGCATCTCTAAAACACTTCAATTGCTTTATATATTCATCCAACATCTGTATAAAATGTATATGAATTCAGTATGATTTTATAAGCTCACCCACACTTATTTTTTTAAATCCCAAGTGAAAGAGCTAGTGAAACCTTGAAAAATTATGTGAAATTAAATTCCACCACTGAATGAGAATTGTTACTTTGGGCTATGTTCTACATTATCAGAGGGATATAAAATAAATATAACTTATTTTGCATATTACTTAGGGTTTTATTCATACTGTGAAGACATCATCTCATAGTAATCAAAACTCTTCAAACAAGGAAATAATGTAATACACTTGTATTATAATTTGTATAGGGAATGCATAATCATCTACTCATCTTCATCCTAAATAATATATTACTCACAAATAATGTTAATATGAGCTGCTAATAATGCACTTTGTATTCAAACAGACTCAGAGACAAAATCAAACTAAAGCGAGAAAAATAGTACTTTGACCAGCTGTGTGACTTAGCCCAAGCTTTACAGAAATTACGGAGTTTTGGGCTAAGGCAAAGCACAGAAAGCCTTGGCCTCACCTAAACCTTTAGCACAGGGTCAACAGTGACTGGAAAACAGAGAGTTTAGCGGGATGGTGTCTGCGATTGCACATTTGCCTGCGTTGTTGCAGATGATGAGAAGTACAGGCCAGACCCCAACAGGGGCACCAGGACATGGAAGAGGCTTCTCTCTTTTTAAACCATGCTCACAGCTGCCCGGGCTGCTGACACTCATGCCCCCCACTGCCAGCCTCTGCTTCCAGGTCCTGTCTTTGGTCACTTGAACTCCAGTAAGCTGTGCTGAAGCTGAGACAGCCCCAGAGCACATGAGACAAAGAAAAAAGACTGTGATCACTCCCACCATTAGCATGACCTATGTGCATCACCTGTATTTCAAAGAGCAAACCACACAGCCTACTCCCCCCCTCTGAAGGGCTACAAGGGCAGGAAGCAGCAAATACACAGGGCAAGGGAAAGTATCACAATGGCCATGGGCCCCCAGAGGGCACTGGGTCCCACACAAGCTCTGCTCCCAGACATCAGCTCCAGGCAGGAGGATCTGCCCCTCCTTGCCCTGAAAGTACCACCTGTTGTAATTTCATCCCCTATAAGACAAATAAAAAATTTAATTTGAGTTGATTTTCTTCCAAAGGTGGATAGAGATTAATCTTGTCTGATGGCAGAAAACAAATTGCTGGTACTCTGGATTTATTTTATTTTTTGGAGCCTTGTCATTTAATGACTGAATCAGAGGTGAGAAGGCTAAGAGAACAGGGAGCTCATTAACATCCATCAACATGTGGTATACAATATGCTTGCTTCAAATTTATTATTTGTACCCCAACTCAGTCATGTTTCTTTACTACGAGTCAGTAAACGAAAAGTACAGCAGTTTGCATATTTTGTCAGATTAAAAAATGGAGCAGTGAATTGAATTGGCAGTGGCAGCATTGCAGGGCCACTGGATGAGGAGAAGGACAAAGGAGTTTGTGATGACTCCTTCAGAAACAATGGTTAGAAGTGAAAATATATTACCCAAACGCCAGCAGTTTGGAAACACTTATGACCTCACGAGGGTGACAGCAGCGATCCTCTCTGCAAATCAGGAGGCAGAACCTGAAACTGGAGACACTGCTTCAGTTTGCTTGCTATCCCCCTTTCTCCTCAATGCAACTTAAAGAGAATAATGCCTTCCTAACTTTAAAACATAAAAGTTTCTACTGTTAGAAACAGTTATTGCAGAACATGGCTGGGTCAGGCACTATGTATCACCTAATAACTTGTAAAAAAAAAAGCTGCAGATGGTCAAAGTCCAGACAGCACCTATTACGTATCTGGCAGAGCTCCAGGAATAGTTTACAGGCTCCTTGGGACTCCACAACCTTGTTCATGATAGGAGTAGCTACAGCCTGTAACGGGTCACAGGGAATCAGAAATTTGACATTACTTGTTTTGCGTAATTTCTTCTCACTGAGGGATTCAGCTTGTTCAGCAAACCAAGCACAGCCCCAGTACTAACCAGCTGATCTTACACTGTTATTAGAAATATTTTCAATCTGTATGAAGAAGTTCAGGGGCCGGAGACTACAAAGTAAGAGTAAAGTGTGTAACAAGTAACCAAGATGTTGTAAAATGCTGAAGTACGTATTACACTAAAATGAAACACGCAGCCAGGAGCTATAGTAAGATCTTTTTAGCTGGTCAAAATGGGAAAAGTGAGCTAGCAGACAGCATCCAATATCTTTAAATTTCATTTTGATACATAATCAAATCAAATCCTATTCCAAGCAAGAGGAAATTTGAGAAAAAACTACAATTTGACAATTTTAGACCTGTCCTTTCCTTATTGTTTCTAATATGACAAAAATAATAACTTAAGACAATATTTGCTTCAAGGACTCTGATCTCTTAGTCAAAAGGAAAACAATCAGTGAAGGAATTAAGTTAAATACATACTGAATTACTATTAAATACATACTGGAAAGGCATTTTAAAATCATCTGTCTAGAGAGTTTCAAGTGAATTCCATATTGCGCATCATGGCATAAAGTGATTACTCCGTGTTTTTTCCTCTCTGACTCTGCGTCAAATTATAGAACATAAAAATTCAGTCTGGAGGTCATGAACCACATTGTGAAGATTTTCTGCTTGGGAAGCGGGAAGAATAATTTTGTAAGTGGGTCATGCCGTGGTTCCCAGCAATGGTCCCGTCCGTGGCGAGCCGCAGATGAGAGCACAGCGTGCGCTAGAACAGGCACTAATGGAAGTGGCTGACCCAGCTGAGGACGACGAGAGCTCGCTCGTCCGACGCGCCGTAATTGCAATTGACTGGCAGAGTCCCAGAACAATCTATGGAGCTTCGAAGTAAATGCACAGTCTTGTGACTAAATACAAAAGAAAAGTGGTGCCTGCGTTACAGACCTCTCGCTCTGGCAACTAGTTTATTCATGAAACTGTAAATGAAGACAGGCTCTCATACTATGAAAACTCTACTAGAGATGCGCTATTTACAAACGTAGTAGCATTTTTAGTTTGGTTAGGTTTTTTTTGACACTGAACAATGATGATTTTTTCAGACTGTAAAAGATTAAATCAATGTTCCCAAGACTTATTTTTCAATTTCAAGCAGTGCAAAAGGGATCTAACACAGCTAGTTATCCAGACATACATACAAGCATTTAACTATCTTCCCTCTAAGCCTTGATGTATGTACCCAAAATCAACTTATAAATCCACTGTAGAGATTGAATACATTTTAAATAATTCTTCCTGACTGCAGTTAGAAAGTTAATTTTCAAGAATTTATACTCTAAATATGGACAAATGAGAACAAGAGCAATAATTTTCAGAGCTAACCACCAAGAAATTCATGAAGAAAAGGTTGGTTGCAAAGACAGTCAAGCTCCCATTCTCTAGCTGAGGAAGGTTTGGATAGTTCGTGGGGGTGGCGCACATAAATTTTGACAATTTTCAGGAGAAAGTAGTTTTCTTCTAAAGAAACAAGTTAACATGAAAAAATTCCATCCTGAACCAGCAAATCTTTGGTTACTTGGAGTCCCTGTAGATCATTAAAACACATGTTTTCCTACTGGAATATTTGCTATTCAGGTATGCATCTTTCCACTAGAAAACAATTAAAATAGTTAACTCCAGTAATCCAAATAATTAAAGCTTCTACTATTCATTTAAGTACAAAAGATACCAACTAGAAAGTTAGGGAATTAAAAACCAATGAATACCCTAAAACAAGGAAAGAGTATAAAATTACAGACATGTAATTTTGCTTGAACATAAATGTGCATTTGTGGCTACACATTTTATTCTAATAGGAATTTTTAAGCTGCATCTGTAAATCCTTGTTTCTGAGCATGGAAAGAAACCTCTGAGAATGGCAAATAGAAATCTGCACCCTGTAAATACCACCTTGTGGGCTTCTCCTGCCTATAAACTGACACAGAACAAACCAGAGCTTTCCAGGTAGCCCTTTATCCTCTGGCATGTGCTTCGTCCAGGCTGGGTCAATTCAAGGTAGAGAGAAGCTCGTAGTGGGTGTTGCCATTCTGCCCCAGCACAGATGAACAGGAAAAGGACCAGGACTGGCTAAACAGAAGGCTTGAAGTGTTTTCCATAGTTTTCACAGAAAGGAAGAATCCTTTCTGGGAGCTTATCTACACTGTGGAAAAGAAAACAGTACACTTTGAATTCAGGTCAAAATTACTACTCCCTTGACTACTTCTGAAGGTGCAGGCTGCCTTTTCCCTTGAATAAAATGAGAATTTTCCCATCTACCTGCTGGCACATGTTTGTTGAACACTACGTCTGAGAAAGTTAAGTACAGGCTTTCCTGAGGATGCAGCCTGTCCAGCAGACCCTGTCCCAACCCTCCTCACACCTGGGGAAAAGCAACAAGAATACATGATGGAGGTCTCCAGGCCATTAGGGTACAATCTTTAGGCCACCTTGCTACATCAGAGAACACTGCCAAAGTCCTATACAGTGCATCTGGTGGTACTGAGGAAAGCTAGGCAGGCATCCTGGGAAGGAGGCTGGAGACAGTGGAAGACCATGTAAATACAAGGCCATTTAAGAAGGGGAAGATTGATCTGGTTTTCCTGTTGCCTTTCTAAAAAACTGAACAGCCCAAGAAAAACTCATGGAGCTATTCATTGAGCAGGATCTCTTCCATAAACATTCTGAAATGACACTCCTGAAAAGAGACAGAAGCTGAAGGATCTCTGCTAGCCTGTCTTTTTCAAGTTGCTGCTCTTTTCTGCTCTTTTTACTTACCTGCTTCAAGAACAGGGTTTAGGTCAGGCCATCCTGTGATGTCACCAGGAATGGGGTGACAGCTGATGTAATTAGGTGAGCCCAGTCAACACAGGAGGAACAGGGATATGGGTCATAGTCCTGGCAGATTAATGAATATGCATCCCTGCAAGGTCATTTGCCAGAAACAGAATCTCAGCAGTTTGTTGCAATTTTACTGCAGCCCTGCCTTGCTCTAGAGCAGAGAAATGAAAACATACAATGCTAGAAATGTAACTGGGTGATTCAATTTGTTGATACACTGTAATATTTATGCTGTTTAATGGACATCTTGGAGAATGAAACTAATGTTCATGTCCCATTTGGTAGAAGTGGTGAGAAAAGTAGTGTATCTGTAAAGATTTTCTTAGGACACAGCACAATACCACTAAGACACAGAATTCTTTTAAGCAGATATCCATGAGGATGTTTGCTTGTGCCACCAGTAGGGTAATATAATGCCAATTTAATGTATATTCCTACATTTTAGAAATAAAATAGCAAATTTTTTGCATTTATACTTTGGATTTTGCTGCTAACACTCTTTTCCTCCATCACGTTTTCAGGTTAGAAAACCAAATGGCCAGACGAGGAACATAATAATTTCTCAACTTTATACAGGCTATACTAGCTTGAAAAGTCTCAAAACTGCTTTGCTCTACTAGGAGTATTATGTGTCCTGGGAGAGGATATCCTGAAAACTACTGGGGAGTCACGACTGTCATCACTGCTAAGGGCATATGACACCAGGAGCACAGAGCTGTCATCTGCAGATGCAGGAGAAAAAGATCCAAACGTAACAGTTGGAACAGCATCCACAAAAGGGAGGCAAAAAGCTAAGTGTTTTCAGACCACACTTCAGAACCAGACTGGCAAGTGAGGCACAGGGATGGTGGCCCAGCTAAGCAGATGGTGTTCTCCCAGCACAGCCTGCATGGAGAGCCTTCCATCTGCTAGCACATACAAAACAGACTAAGAAGGGAATTACGGGACTTTTATTATAAACAACGTTTTTAATACTCTCTGAAAAATATTTATTTGATTTCATGTTAACACTGATGAACTCAGGTTACATAGCCCCAGAATGACTCAGGAGAGGCTGAAAGGATTAGCAGGAGCAGCAGATTGCTTCTTTTGGTGTGCAAAGTCACAGCTATCACACAAGCTGCAGAAGGAATTTCAGCTGTTAACGAGACATAATGGTTCTGCTGTTACTGTTTTCTTCAAAAGAAGTGCTAGGTACCTAGACACACACACATTTACCAGATATCAAGCTATATACATTTTTAAATAGTTTTGGCAGGTATGGGGTGTTTTTAATGGGGTGAAATTTCTGCAGTTAGGATGGCATCAGAGATAGTGTGTAAAGAACCAACAATCTCCCGATAATTGCTTCCTCAGAAGCAAGGTGGCTGATGAAGTTTTACACAGGGACAGTGGCACAGGCACAGCATGGCACATCTGTAGTACTGTTCTTTTCCTTTAACTGCAGTTATTTATTATTCTATGCTTGTGCAAGCTAAACTGTTTAAAAAAATACCCAGGCCCCAGTAACAGTACTGTTTCGTTCAGTACTTTTTCTGCAACATTTTGATGGACGCACTGGTGACATAGTAGGGCTGGGTCACCATCTCTTGGAGAGCATCTCCAGTTGTTACTGGAGAAACAGCTAAGCAGCCTCTAGGGAACATCTGAGGAGAAGAGCACACATCACCCTCTCCCAGGTCCTTGGAGAAAGCATCTCTGACAAAAGCATGAGCTGCTGCTGCTATGGGTTAAATTCTCAGGGCAAAGCTGTAAACCTCCTCACTTCTGACCATCCTCTGACTCTTGTTACCCACCAAAACTGCCACAGCCCTGCAGCTGCCAAGAAGCCCCAGGGAAATGCACAGGGTAGCAAGTCCCAAAACACACCTTCTCTCCGGGCCAGGGCAGCCCTTTCTTGCTGTTCCAAAAGCAAAAGTTAACACAAAGAATGAAATGAGATTACAGCAATTCTATTTTACCTTCCTCTTTATATGCAAATGATATACATGAAATGCATAAAATTCGTGCTTATGGGAGTTAAGTCATAAAATTAAAGGAAACCTCACTGTGGAATTAGGATTTGCCAAATATGTGTATATCAAAAGTCCCAGCCCTTGTCCGTTTTTTAATATCTACCTCAATAATACTGTCCAAAGAAGTTATGAATATTTGTTACTATAAGTATATTTAAGTTTTAAGCATTGTAATAAGTCTTAAGTTTTATAAAATCCCCTACCAGCGCTTGTTATGATACATGTGTGTGTTTTTGCATCAAATGGTTTTGTATTAATTACTACAAATGTCTTTAAAATACTGTTGTTAGTTAGAAATTGTTAAGTTATTTTCTGAGTTTTTTCATTTCAAAAGTTCTGTTTTAATCATCCCGGGAGCTCCTAAGTACTATTGGTATTATAGTGTTAGTTAGAAAAATTGTTAACTTATTTCTTAAGGATTGCACTATAAAAAGGAAGAAAGAGAAATATAAGAAATATAAGAAAAGTAAAAATAAAACATACTGCTATCCTACTTCACCGAAACTAGGAGGTTCCCTGAATAGCACAAAAGAAAAAACTGGCATTAGCATTTACAAAGGCAGATTCCGGGAACTTTATCTGAGATCTGGGTGTCCACCTAGAACTGCTAATGGAAAGCATATCTCGATCAGTGCTAAGTGCCCATCATCTCGGGAGGAACCAGAAAAATTAGCACCATATCAGCGCGAGTCCTTCTTTTGTCACACCCAGGACAGCAAGGGGAAGTCTTTTGTGTCTATTTTTAACCCAAAAGGAACGAGGCTCCGCTACCAAGACACCCATCGATCCTGAGATTTGATATCACGGGCGAGGCCAAACTACAGCAACAGTTTCATTCTACTTACATTCAACTCAGACGCCGTACACAAAACCTGATGTCATCACTGCACGAAACAAAGCTGCAGCATCGCCGCAGGATGAAAAAAACCAGTATATAAACCCAGAGAAAATGGACTCAAACCGGTGATTCTGAGGGGTCATGGTGTGGCAGGCATCAGACCGGGGTCAGATATCACCCTGTGCCGGGGTTCCTAGGTCCGACACAACAATACTTCGGTGGTGGTGCTTTGTTATTATTTTCGCCATAAACTTCGTTGGTAAATTTTATTAATAAACTGTTATTGTGTTTGCAATTAATCTGGCTTTATTTATAACACAAACAACTAAGAAATAGCTGACAGAGAATTAAAATGTACAAAAACAAGGCAAAACTCACTGGTATGGTAATAGAGAGATATTAGGGAAGAACATGTGCATCAGAACTGGTAAATATGGTTAAATTAATAGGGAGTACTTAGGCATATCAGAACAGACTTTTCAAGAGTAAGACTTTTAAAAATATTTTGCCAATTATGTCAATAACATGAGATTTGAATATATTGCATCAAATTATAATTGCTTGGATCATTAAATGTTTAAAAAATTCTTCTTTGACAACAATACAAATTGTATAAATAAAAGCCACTTGAAATTTCCAGTTGCTATGCATTAGTTTTTCTGGGTGAAAGAGCACTTAATGTTGCTGGAAAGCCATTAAGCAACAGTAGTCATTTCCTAAACCTGGTTTACACTAGCACTGTTTACAAAATAACATCTTGAGGGACTCTTTAAACATACATCTCAGAGTCAATGCAATATTCATGGACTGCAGTATTTGTTCATGGCTCTTCCTGTAGTTAATTCTGTCATTCCACTATCTTCAGTATTCAGGAAAGCAAAACTTAAATCAGAATTTTTAAAAATATCTTGGGAAAGTCATCCATATATATACAAGTGGTTTGTAAGTTGAAGACTTTTTGTAAAACCTAGAAACATTTCACAGTACTTGTTACAGCTCAAAACAAGTAACAGTTGAACTTTCCCCTTGCAAAACAATTTTCCTGCCCTTAGAGTCTGCAACAAAATGTGTGGAAGCATATGAAATACATATGTAGAGAAGAAGAAAATAAAAAAGATACGCAGTGGTGAGAAAAAGCTGTCTGAGGAAGAGGAGAGAAACAGCAGCAGTCCTCACTGATGTCTAGATGTCCATTCAACAAGAGCAGCTCTTTTAAGAATAACTCTGGAGGTAGATGAGAATTTCAATTAAGCACCTGAAAGCTTGGACAACTAAATAATTTTCAGGGCCAGACAACATCACCCTAAGCTTGGTCTGCATAGCCCCTTTAATCACACCTACTGCTACATGGATTATTCCCTCCACAGAAAAGTACTTTGTAGAAGAGCACACATGGAAGGACCAAGGGACAGAAAGAACCAGGTCTGCAGTACCCTAAGGCTGGCAAAGTCTCTTTTCACAAATCCTCAAACAGGCTCCCTTTCTCCTCACAAATTGAGGGAAATTACCCACAAGAGGGAAAACTGTAAGTGCAGTGTCCCAAAATGTTTCTGCACTTTACTGATCTTGTCACTACCAAACAGTGATGTCCCACCCGTGGATTGGTAACTACAATGGTGGGAAATGAATAGTTCCCTCCCAGAGAAAACAAAAAGTACCAAATCAGTTTTACGGAACACATAGTAATTATCAATGAAATGTTAGTTAGTATTCATGAAGTGGTGCCATAGAGATTTGTACTCTTTCTCCCATTTTGAGAAATCAAATAATTTGCTACCTCAGACTCTAACTGCCAGTGCTGCTTAAGCATTGAAGCTGACAAATGACTACAACTCTAAATATATGTCTTCCCAGAAAGGCTAAGGAGTGCAGGTTTCACTCAATCCAGCATATACACTACTTTTATTTTTGGCTTCAAATTCTCTACAGGCTGAGTACATGGTATCACAGGGAAATGAAAGGGAAGACAGGCAGTGGAAATCTCTGGGAACCAGGAAGAACGCTCTGATGAATGACAGGCCTGCACAGCTACATATGATAGCAGGTTTCTGTGAGCTGTTGTCAGACACTGAAACGCAGTACAGAGCTCACCGCAGCAATGGCGCTGTTCTCTCAATATAGGAGCGGCTCAGAGGGGAAGCAGTTTTCTCATGTAAATCATGCTGACAGATGGTTTGCTTCAAGAGTGTAGTGGTACAACTGTACAGATATCCTAACATTCATGCAACTGTAAATGAATTGGATTGGTCAATTCCTTCCTCACAGAAAATTACCAAGAATAACAACTTCAAACTAAGGCACTAGTACTTCAAACAAGTATATAGACAACACATGAATTCTAGTGAATTTTAACCACAGTTTTACTGGTTTTGTATAAGAAATTAATGCTCAAAAGATTAAGTCATGCCTAGACAATAGGAGGGCATTTAAAACTGGGCAAAACCTTCCCAGATGCTTTATTCTTTTGCTTAGCCTTAGGGGACACATCTGAAAGCCTGCACCAGCCAGGACAGATGGCAGCCAACACATTCCTTGAGTCATACACCCTTGCTTATGCTAGGTCATGATGCGTGCCTCAAGGCAGTGAATTTGAGCTACCATCAAGCCACGTAAAATGTGCCCAGAAGGTACCATCCAACGCTCATTTCATGTAAATTAACCTGCCAAAAGGAATGTGAATGATTGCCTTACTCTTTTGTTCTATGCAGTTGACAGTTCCTAAGGGGAACCATAAAATGCTCACCAAGCTTGGTGACAGACTGATAGGTCCCAGTACAACGTTGAGCAAAAAGCTATGGTTGAGGGTCAGCATTGATACACTTGGTTCTTCTAAAGAACAGCCTGGAGAATTCTGTTTTGTACCAAGCAATAATAAAATGCTAGAGCTTAGTGATCACATTAACAGCAACTGAAAGCAGCTCATAAGTGGAGAAGTATGCAGGTGATCACAAATTCTACATCGCACAAAGGAATCTCATTTATTCTCTTCCCATCAGGCACTGGTTGCTTCCCATGCAGTTCCAGTGCTTGTTGCTCTAAATCATGAAATCTGCCTCTACAGGCTACGAGGCCCCAGATGCCAACACTTCCTTCTCAGTATCATATTTCATGGTAATAATGGCTTCATTACTACCACTGCATAGTATTTTAAGGAGACATAAAATAGTCACAAATGAATATTGACCCATCTTACTTAGACTTCAAAGGGCATCACTACAGCTATTTTTAAAAAAAGGAGAAAGGAGGACCCCAGGAACTACCAACCCCACCCCTGTGCCTGGGATGATCACGGAACAGAACCTCCTAGAAGCTGTATTAAGGCCCATGAAGGACCAGGAGATGAGAGCCAATATGGCCTTGCCAAGGGCAAGTCCTGACTGACCAATTTATGATGGGGCGTACATCAGTGTACAAGGGAAAAGCTACAGATGTCGTCTATCCCAACTTCTGTAAGCTCTTTGACATGGTCCCTCATCCTTCTCTCTAAATCAGAGAGATACAAATTTGGTGGGCAGACTGTTAAGCAGATGAGGAATTTGTTGGATGATCACACACAAGAGGGTAGCTATATCCAGATGACAAATGGTGACAAGTGGTATCCCCCCAGGGGTCCGTACTGGGACTATTTGATATCTCCATCAATCACATAACAGCATCAAGCACACCCTCAGCAAGTTTGCAGATGACATGAAGGTGAGTGGTGAGTTGTCACCTCTGGGGAATCAGACGCCATCCAGAGAGACCTGGACAAGCTCAAGGGCTCATGGGAATCTCCTGAGATTCAACAAGGCCAAGTGCAAAGTCCTGCACCAGGGTCAGGGCAACTCCCAGAATCAATACAGGCTGGGGAAGGAAGGGTTTGTTTGAGAGCAGCCCTGCTAAGAAGAACTTCTAGGTACTGGTGAATGAAAAGCTGAACAGGAGCTGGCACTGTGTGCTTGTGACTCAGAAAGCCATGTCCTGGGCTGCATCAAAAGAAGCTTGACCAGCAGCTGAAGGGAACAGATTCTCCCACTCAGCTTGGCTTTTGTGAGACTTCTGTGAGACCTGGAGTACTGCAACCAGCTCTGGAGCCATCAGCACAGGAACAACATGGACCTACTGGAGTGGGTCCAGAGGAAGGCCAGAAAAATTATGGATGGAACACTTTTCTTATGAAGACAGGCTGAGAGATCTGGGGGTGTTCAGCCTGGAAAGAGAAGGCTGTGGGAATATCTCATTGTGGCCGTTCAATACCTGAAGGAGGCTCATAAGAAATACAGGGACAAATGTATCTATAAAGGCCTGTTGCAATAGGACAAATGGTAATTGTTTTACACCAAAAGAGTGTAGATTCAGACCAGATATAAGAAAGGAATTTTTTACAATGAGGGTGGTAAAACACTGGAAACAGGTTTGCCCAGAGAGGTGGTGGATGCCCCGTCTCTGGAAACAGTCAAAGTCAAGTTGAATGTGGCTCTGAGCAACATGATCTAGTTGAAGATGTCCCTGCTTTTTGCAGGGGTCTGGAACTAGATGACCTTTAAAGGTCCCTTCCAACCCAAACCATTCTATGATCTCTTGATAGAGAAAGAAATAACTGGTGAATTTTTGGATATAGACAGATAACTCAAAGGTTTTTGCAGACAAGTGATATTTCCCCCAAAAGAGATTGATGCCAGCTCTAAGTGCCTAGAATAACAATTTAGTCCTTATACACACTATGAAACAAATAGGTCTAGACCATCAACATTTGAGGCGCGTGAGTGAATCAGCATAAGACTAGAACAAACTACAGAAGTAGAAAGCGCAACAGCAGATGAAAAAGTGGAGAAATACACTTTAGACAAAGTGGAGGTACACAATATGCTAGGGCAACTTAGGTTGGTAATTAATGACAAGGTAAAAATAAATACTGATTTCACATTGTTACTTGTTCATCCTTAAAGGTATGTATTTTTAAATATACACATGCTATTGAAGACAGATATTTTGCTACGGAGACAACAAAGTCTACTAAAAATACGAGAGATAAGAGTCATTAATTCTACATAACATATAACAGCCCTTGAACACAGTAGACTTGCCATGATGATAATTGCCTAATAGGAAGTGAAGCACTTTGAAAGCAGAAAAATTGCAAATTTAATGAAGAACAATGACAAGAATTTTGGAAGTAGAGACCATTTCCTGTAGAGAACATTTCCTATTTTTCTAATTGTACAAACTGAAGGAAAGATATGAATTTCTCAAAAAAAGGAAATTATCTAACTGTCAATTAGCAAAAATCTCTGTGGAATCTACTCTTCTCCTCGGGGCCAAGAGTACAAGGATGAGAGTGGAATAGTGTAAAAACAAAAAGGAAAAAAATTAATTCAAGGTAAATTTTTTGTTTAGGAAACTGCTACTACAATTCTTTTACTCTGTGTATTAAGACATTCTAAAAAGTTAATATTCACTTGCTATAGTCTTGTATTTTATTACAAAAAAATTTTGTTCTTCTTGGTGTTTTGTCCTCTGCTGTTTCATCTTGGTTTTAAGTTGAAAATATGCTCCTGTTTTCTCTTATATAATAGTAATTGAGATGATAATAATAAAGTGACACATAGAAGTACGTTCCCTCCCTGAAGGTTTCAATATGCACTGTGTGTCAAGAGAGAAAATATTTTAATGGATTGCCACAGAATTCAAAATGAAGGTACTTTCAAGTAAGAGGACAATTGGACACCAAAAACGGAATTTAAAAGGGCTTGAAATATAACAGGATGAACACAGTCATCTATTGAAATGGAAGTCAGAAGGTAACTTACAGAGAGAAGTATGTAATTACCCAGGTTGAAATCTGGCCAGGATACTGAGTCAACAGTTTTACTTTCGTAGAAACAAATGGGTCAAGATGCTTGGTTAATATTTGCACACAAAACGTAGGGAATTCAGCAGCAATGCAGCACGTCACCAGTGAAGCACAGGCTGGGGAATGAATAAATACCAGCACCTTGTTTTAAGTAGTTTTCCCCCCTGACAGTACTCTGTCTGATCAGGCTTAGAAATACCCTGAGCAAAACTGACACTGATAGAGAAACGAAGGAAGGGATGAAAATGGAAGAGGATTACACCACAAAAGAGTTGTACAGCGTTTACAGTTTCAAGTCTGGTTGTGGATGGGAAAGATAGGGAAAGATTGTCTAGGGAACAATTCTGTGGAGTTTCCACATAAACAAAAGTAAGTGTTTTGGGCGTGATTCGATTCTCCTTCCAGCAAATCGGGAGTAACTCTAGAGAGAACAACCTGAATAGTTGGGCAACCAATCATGTACTCCCAGTCAGGGCTTTTCAGCTTCAGAGACACTACGTAGCAATAACTCGACTACATATTGCAGAACTGTGGAAAATTTGACTGGCCAGAATCGGTGAACTAGAAAAATGTTCTCTTTTTCTCCTTTACCTGTAAACCTCACAGTTTTTCTCTTTTGACTAGACTTGCACCTAGTCTAAGCTTCAAACATCATGCTCAGATTTTCACACTAAAAAGAAACTGTAGATAGAATAGTTACCATCAGGTAACTGAGCAATACAGAACAAGTAGGTTTACTGCTTAAGGGAGTTTCTACAGCTGTAGCAAAGGGCATTGTTATGAATGCACACTGCCTAAACTGTAGTACCATTCGCTCACATGATGAAGTCCTGATGCAAGTGTTCACCCAGCAGGGCAGAGAACAGAACTGCTGGCTCCATGGCACTGCTGCTCTATTTCAGCTCCAGGACTGCCTACAGGCACCCGTGGCAGTGTTACTATCCAGTTTACCTTTCTGCCCTTTATCAGGTTACAAGTTACTGGGCTTTACAAACTCCTGGAGAGGTGACTGTTTTCTGGTGAACTGAGCGTCCAAAGACATCCTATTTGGCCCTTAATGTTTTCTCAGAAACATCTCAGGTTTGCTAAGCTTCTGCTGCAGTCAAACTAGGAAGCCTTGGTAATCTGTCCTATGATGACTGGTATTAAATGTCCTTGGTAAATATATAGATGAAGAAAAAGATGAGGAGTCTTGGAGAGGCCTGCTACATCTGGGGCAAGAGACACTGAAGATGGAAGGAAGGGACTTAGCAGCCTTGGAACAAAACACACTGGCTCAGACCAAGGACCCACAGAGACAAGTATTTCACCTCTGACAGCAGGCTGTAGCAGTACTCAAAAAAGGATGAGGACATGGCATGAGTGTTCTTATATTTCCTGAATACCCTTGTACTATGCTACAGGTCAGGGATTTCCTGAGGAAAAATTAATCTACATTTAATAGCCAGTTACAATTTCTTATGCCATTAGTTTGTACAGCCCCACTTGAACCCACATACACTACTAGCTTCTGGTAGCAAGGAGTTCCACAGCTTACTTTCACCAGACAATAAACCAGTAGCTTATTTCACTGCTCTAAAGAAGCCCTCACTACTTTCATCCAGCAGCCCCAAGCCCCTGCAGTAGGAGAGAATTTGGCCAGCCTATGTTAACCTTGTCCCAGTACCATAATTCTGTAGGTTTCTATCTCATTTCCCTCAGGTGTCTCCTTTTCAAGCCAAGAGTTTTGGATTATTCAGTTGTTCTTCACAGGGAACATCTTTGCTTACCCTAATGGCCAGTCTTTGTGCTGTTCTCATTTCTGTACCATCCTTTTCTGAAATGTAGGAGATGCACACATTATTTGAGACACTGGTCCACCATATTATCCCACAATGGTACAAAAGACATTTTATTCTCTGCTCTTCTCTGATAATTTCTAGTAGTGTGTTGTGTTTTGCATAGCCACTAAGTGCTGTGCTGACATTTTTGTGGAACTGGGGTAGTCTCTCTGGCACCCTTTTTTCCCTGAGTGGCAATAGTCAACCCAGGGCCAATCGCAGTGTACATAAAAGTGGTATTATTTTTTTCACACGTGCAACAGTTTACATTTATCTGTGCTCAACATCATCTGCCATTTTATTGCACATGAAGGTCCTGCCACTTCATTACCAACCCTTCTCTTTATCCTCAGTGATACAGTACCACCAAAATCAGTGTTCTCCTTGTCTCTCCTTTTTAGATTATTTATAAACAGCACAGGTCTCAGTAGTAAGTTCCCTACACTGAGAAAGCTTACCATTTAATTCACTGCTTTTCTTCATTTTCCAAACATTTCTTCCTTTTTGAAAGGATCCTTTTGCTGCTATTCTGTCTACTAAACTTTATAAGGAGCCTTCGACAGACAGTCCCAGATTTCAAGTAATAACAATCAGTTCCCAAGTCCTAAAAACTGTGTGGTTCTTCTGTTAGCCATACAGTAACTCAAACAAGATTCTTCTACTGCAGAACTTTCACCAAATTTAATTTTAAACACAATTTTAAAATATAAAAATCTCAAGGGAACACCTCCAGTCATACTGTCTGAAGCATTAGAAGTGATTTGCAAGATCTTCACATCATTTATCTCTGAAGGCATAATTGCCTTAGCTTCATATCTTAAGTTCATTCTATTAAAGGGGAAAAAAAATAATCCTGATAACTGCATAAAAAAAGAATTAACTAATGAATCAACAGTCCACATAACTTCTCAGTTGTTCCCAATCTTGTTTCACCAGAGGTTTTTCCTCCTTTTAGTTGTCAGGTAACCATCAGTAGAACTGGATTACTACTAACATCCAGCATGGAAAGGAAAGTTATCTGTACAGTTGGGATTTAACCTTGCCTGAAACTGGCATATTACTACTGTATCACACAGCACCTGGAAGTCCTCACCACGGATCAGTCAGTGCAGCGAGCACTTTGTCCCGGACAACTCAGCCAAATTACTGTGACATTTGCTGTTCCACTCACCTAAAGTGAAGTGTAGGAAGTGCTGCAAATGCTGACACTCAAACTCATTTTATTGAATGTAAAACATTTCAATTGGCCATTGTAGGCAATTTTTATAGACAAAGACAAATGGAAATACAACTCCTCTCACCTATACTGGATTTTTAAATAAATCAGGTTTCTGAATGCATTTATGAGGTATTCTAAAAACCAGAGAAATTCTGAAGTGTTTTTTGGGTTTTTTTATGAGAGCAAATTCAATCTTAACCTTGCTGGATTGTAACAATATTCACTCACAGATAAGGGGAAAGCTTTCATGTGGCTTGGATGCTCCTATTGGTCTCTGATAGAGAAATTTTTGTAACACAAGTACCAACTGCATCAGGAAGCTTTCAAAAGGCCAAAAGGGACATCACTGCTGGAGTACACTGTATTACCAGAGCCATTTACTAAGCATTCACATTCATCATGTGGCTGCATACATAATAGGAAAATACAAAAGTTAAGTGAACTAAGGATTATGTGTTTAGGGCTTGTAATAATAAAAGGAACAATAAAACAGCAAATTTTCATGTTTTTCAATTGGCTCCCATCTATATGTGTACTAAATTTGTACGTGACCGCCTGAGCAGTCTGGATAGATAAAATCCACAGTAAAACATTTACTACCAAATTTTGTTGTCTGGTTTTATGGGGGTTTTTCTTAATTGATTGTACTGACAAGTGTGTTTTCTCTAAGCATGTAAACCCCAAAGTTGCAGTGACAATAATTTTTGCTTGTGAGCAGAATGAGGAAGGTACAGTTTGTTGTAAAAAATGTCTTTCACAGACAATGCCAAGACAAACATTTATAGTAAGAATTTTCTTTGCAAAAATGAGATTATTTTGCCCTCATGGTAGCTGAAGGGCAAATTGAAAGCCCTCAGTCTTAATTGGATTTTGAGTATTCGAAATTGACCCACATACAGCCTTATCTATAGAAAGGCATCCTCACCACAGCTAACAGCAGCTCGGCACTGTATGTACCCAGACTGTCAGAATGAGCACTTGAGGCTTGCTAGCTCTGGCAGCTGTTTTCAGATTCCAGTGAATTGCTCTGAGCTGGCTTAAGCTGACCTATCACTGCAAGTGGCTGTAGGAACTGGAGGCCTGTGCATTTTCACTGCAACTGTGGGTGAATTGCTGGTAACAGTTTATAGACCATTTATATTTAAATATAAAAATATAAAAAATCATAATGCAGCAAGGCTCAGGTGTAATGAAGAGGCATATGTGAAAGGGTCAAACTATTACACTTGCCAGTAGAAACATCGTGTTATTTTTTACTATTTTTCTCTCAGGCAGTGAACTAGAGGGACCATCAGTAGGCTGGTGAGTTAAGGTGACAGCAGTTAATTGATTTTCAAAATAGGTCTCTCCCTAAAATAACTAAACATCCTTGCACGGACTTTAATTGGTGCTGGAGTATAAGAATTCTTTGACCTTGCCTTTTTGTTAGAACAGGATTGTCTATCCTTGCAAATTCTTTGCAGAGAAATTGAATACCGGGTATCAGGGAGGAGCAGAAGTCAGTTGCCTTAATGTGAAATTAGGCCTCTTAAATCACTCGTAATATTGCCAAAAAAAGCAAGGAACCAACTGAATTTTATAATGGCATTTGAGAACTTCAGTATGAACACACCCTGGCACAATAGTTTAAACTAACATTCAATTATATGGTATGAACAAAACCTTTCCAGCACACCACTGAAGAAAGAGATTTTGTTTCCAAATGCTTATCAACGTAATACTTAAGCAATTCACTTAGCAAAAAAGTTGAAATGCATTTCACCTTCATCAACACTGAAGTCTATTTCCCTCATGACAACAGAGCTGGTACCTCCAAAGCAGTACAGATATTCTTAGTTCAAGCTGTCTTTAATTTGGTTATCAAAATATTTTTCTCACAGAAATCTCTGTGGCTACCACAAGGAAAATTCACAAGCCTATTCCTATTTTCTTGCAGGAAAATAGAAAGCAACATTGTAATTCATGTACAACTATATATATAAATTTCTTCATTTAAAGTAAATTTTACAGTCCTTCGGCAAATATTTACACACACAAACAAGCAAATACAGGATGCAACACTAACCATTATATGGCTAAAGTGAAAAAGAAAGACAAGACTCTCAAAAAATTACTTCAAGTTTACAGTTCATAGCTGTAAGCCTGAAAGGTAAAAACGACCTTGAAGATTTAGGCATCGTGTGGTGACCACAATTATTCATAGTACAAGTAAAAAAGTAGAAAGACTTTTCCAAAGAGAATTAAATGAAAAAGGAAGGAATACATTTCTACTGTTAATTTAGTAGCAGCAACAAAAAGAAAGCCAAAGTCTAGATAATAAGAATATGGGGGGGGACACCAAAACCAAAAAGCAGATGACAAAAACTCTAGAGAGATATAGACTAAACAGCCAATAGGTGCTTTTAAAATCAGCACTCCTGTGCAACACACAAGCAGAAAAATTCTCAACAAACAACAAGTTCAAATGAAAATTAACAATCAGAATACGCTTACGTAGTCTTCAAAAGATCAAGCCTAAATGATGGACTGTATTTGGCACATTAGATCTTCTGGCAGACCGACATAGATTTAAAAACTTCAGTGTCAGAAATGATAAAACTGAGTAAATACAAAAAGGAAAAATTTAATAGAGAGCATTACTAAACAAGTGGCAAATAAACCTCCAGTCATCTCATGCTTTTAAGAGTACGGACAGTATGAAAGATACCAAAGGAACTCAAGGAAGACTCAGAACAGGCATTTCAGATGATGGCAGCATTGTCAGCCTCAACATCTAGTAAAACCCTATTTATTCTCCACACCAGGGAGCAGGGGAAATAAAAATCAAGAGCCATTTCCTTCTACAACCTGTTTAGAAGCAAGTATATTTCCAGGCCAGAAAGCACCAAGCAGATTTTAAGCCAAGTGTCAAGTGGCTCTTCTCATTTTATACAGATAATGTAAAGTGATGAGCACCCTTCACGAAAAATATTAGAGGTTCTCAAAAAGCTTGTGACAGCAATCGTGCTGTCAGAAAATCCAGTTGTTTGTAATCATAACTGGAACAAGATCAGAATGTATAATACCTCTGTTATTGTAGATACTGGTCATGATTGGGGTGCAACAAAACTAGCCCAGTGAGCAACTGAGAAGTTTCACAGACAAAAGGCATATTTGGGTGACTTTCATTTCATTTCGCAAGTGGAAGAAACAGACCAGTTATTAGCAGACACAGCAAAATAATATTGGTCACTTTATTGACAGGGAAGCCAAAACCCAGGCCTATTAATTATTTCAAACCAGCTCCATAGCAGATAAAGGAATATCATTACATTTGATCATTTCATCTTTAAGAAAGTAGACCATATGATGATGATTAAACTCACCTACAACTCAAGAAATGCAAACCAGAGTCAGAAAGAGGCTTTGATAAACTTCTATAAGTTTAGGGCGGGGGATAAAAGTAGAAGCATGAATCAGAATTGATAAATAAATTTTTTAGTCACGTTATTAGATCTGTTCTCCCTGCCCAACGCAAAGTCACAGAAGTCTACAACTGGATTTGATAAAAGATGAACTTAAAAACCTCATGGAAGAATTCCAGAATCCCTTGGATAGAAAAAGTGTCAAGCATCATAGGCTGAGCATATGAACATAAAATATTAAAGTCTAACAAGGAGGAAGTGACAGATGACATTCGTCCCAGCTTTAAGAATGTCAAGTGACAGCCTGAAGTATGAAAGCAAGTGTCAAGGAGAGCTAGAACAATAATACAGAATGAAAGGTGCCTCTTCATTTAATCGACAAAAAGAAAATTATGGGACCGTGGCATTGGAGAAACTGTTTGGTCTCCTGACTGGCCCGCAGGTGTGAAAGTAGAAACAACTTGCATCCAAATCCTCAAAATATCTCAAATGAGGACTGACACACAGGCATCAGACAGCTCAGAGTTAAAATAAAAATAACAGTTTACTTTACCACTGAACATCAATCTACCCACTGTAGTGGATCTAGGCTTCACTTTAGTGCTTCCCATTACTGAACATCAGATAGAGCAGTTAAGCAGAACAAGGATTCTTCAGTAATGTTTGCCTCTGAGTGCCAAAAAGAACTGCCAAGAAGTATTAAGGGGCTGTTGCAGAAGCAGCCATCTACTATTTCTCTGTTGTAGTCAGAAAGCTGCTCCAGTCAAGTCTGGCACAGCATCACAGCTTTGCTTAGGTGAGAGAAGCAGAGCACATTTTGGGATGATTCACTGGCATCAGGTGATACAATAGAATTTTCAATGAAAAAAATTAAAAAAAGGGGACTACAGACCCAGGAGAGTTTGCAGTTAAGGACAGAAACCATTTGCAGATTTAATATGCAACATATTATAGCAGAAACTTAAATCAGCCTCATTGTATCCATTCCCTCATACAAATTATTGAGCCACACTACTCTCAGACAACCAAAGCAGGTAATGGAACAGATCAGTTTTATAGACACATTCAGCAATTTAAAGTATTGGAACTACTAAAGCACAATTTTGCATAAGCAGAATTATATTATCTACTAAATTCCCAAGCCGGCAATTAACTGCAGGAGCACTCACCCTCTTATTTTTTAAGGCATGACAGATTGTTTGGCTGTGCAAATAGTGTGCCTTTAGAGAGGGCAAAAAGACTTTCTGTGAGGCTGTGTTCTGTCAAAGTACTGTAAGAAGCGAATATATTTTGGAGCTTGGGTTGTTACTGTATATGTTGTACACAGCCCCAGTCTGTTTTGAAGAGGAGTTTTCCCTTCATTCCAAGGAGCAAATACGGTCAAGAATTTGGGCAGCACAAGCTACTCCACGATGTTTTCCCTTCACTGATACACTCTTCACCGATCCATCCTGGTGGGTAGAGAACATGTGGACGGGAACAGCCCGTATCAGAAGTGTCTGGGACCTGTCTGCAGAGAGTGCCAGCAGGACTGCAGGCACACACCACATACTGTGCAAGGAGGAAGTTTATCACATCCTATGAAAGGCAAGATAGGTTGCAACATTTCCTAGGTATCTGAGTTTTGTTTTCCCAAAGGAACTGCTGTATGCAGGATCTATTATAAACACAGTGCTAAGGCTTTTCCGTAACTCAGGAGAAAGAAAAACATGTAAACACCTCGAGAAGTCAAGACACAAATACAAGCCAATGCAAACATCATGTTTCCCATTGTCTACTTTTCCTATCAGCAACAGGAGTCACTTTTATTATGTATTATCATAAATTATAATACTAACAAATGAATATTTCAAGAGTCATTACTGTTACTTTTTTTTAAAAGTTTTTCAATTTCTTGTGCTGTTAATCTTAACAGAGCTATGCTAGAAGAAACTCTTCTGCTACAAAAAAATTTAAGGATCTCTTTTCCTCCTCATCCAGAGAAACTTCAAACCATTTGGAAATTCTTGTGAAAATCTAGACAAGCATTCTGCCACAATTTAACCAGTCACAGCCTCACTGGAAATCTAAGATGCCATACTTCAAATCCCAGCACAAGCTAAGTCATACCAGGAATGAGTGGCTCTCCTATAGACCAGGTGAGTGCACTAATTACCAGCTTCTCTGCTATTCTCAGGTGAGCTGCTCTCAATTATTCCACTGGAGTAACCTCATCTTGTATAACTAATTACACATTCACAGGGCTAACTAGGCTGTTTTTCTAAGCCCACTAGTTATGGGACTTATCTCGAGTTGTGAAAGATCCAGATTCAATTAGTATTTTAATTACTTACATAAAGCATAACTGTTTTCACAAGAGAGACGGAAATTGTAACATCCCAAAAACTGCCTCAAGGTTAAGACATTCATATAGGACACAAGTGACAATTTCAAGTTCTCAATCTGAACTACATCCACAGGACTTAAATACGTGACATTGTGTGTGTGCTCTGCGAAGGTAGGTGCTCCCATCTGGATGCCAGAAACTTCCTCTGCTGAGAAGTGATAAATTTTGATGTTGTGAAACAATCCCAGACGTAGATATAACTATAAAAATATACATATGGATATACACACATGTATGTGTATGAACAGCAGTATTCCCTAAATTCTTTTTTACTGTGGAATGAAGAACAAGAAGAATATTCATCTAAATGGAAACAACAGAAATAACAAATACCCCACTGGAGTGCCTGATAATTATTTCAGGCACAAAGGATTCATCTATGGTGGATATTTTGCAGTTTGAATTATATAGGCACGAAGACCATTCTTTCCATAAGAAAATGGAAGAGGAATCTGGAACTCCTATTCCTTTTGCTCCTTGGTTTCTCAATAAATACTTGGTGTGTGGAAAGTAAATTAATTTACCTACAATATATGCATATATATGAAGTATGTGCTTAAGTATTAAGTTAATACATGCACATTATGTATGGTGTTCTCAACCTGCCAAAGTGTGTTACACTACACGGTTATTCACAGCTTATACTCCACATATAGGATAGGCATATAGTTCAAGGTACCCTACTCTTTCCATCTATGACCACCTTAATAAATGAAACAACTGTAACTGAGCAACTTCTTAGCCTGGGGATTTTCAGAATGTCAATCTGATACAATTTGCTGTTAACATGTTGGAATTTTCCCTTAGAAAAGTAAGAATCAAACATTCTGTTTCAAGAAGTTTGTACTTCAAAATATTGATACTCTAAACTTCACATTTCATTGTTAATGTCTTACATGAACATTTCTGATGGCTCCAGTGTTCTGGGGACGAAAGCAATTATTGAAGCCTTGGCACTTCCCTAGAGGATGGGAGCTGTACTTGGCAACTTCAGTAACTTCTCAAAGGGGAATTACTTCGGACATCTTGTGTTGATTTAATTAGTTCTGTGGAGCTCAACATTTTGAGTCCAAACCTTCTTTTAAAAAATTACCACTGAATGGCATTTATAGCTGCCTCTGTTCCAAGGGAATCTATAAATGGAAGTGGCATTGGTACTCATGACTCATATACGTTGGCAGCACTGCGTGGGCAATTCAGCACAGTGTGTTCCCATCCCAAGACTGATCTACCTGGTTGGAACCTATTTTCACTTCAACTTACCTCCTTCTCTATAAAACTAATATTTGCGTCCTGCCTCAAAACAAAATAAAGAAAGCAAAGTAAAAGGGATCCAAATAACATGGATTTGATATATACAGATTATTAATATTTTATCTTTACTGAAACTCTGTACACATAATAATAAACAATTTTTCCCTTACTCCAAGTCCATGAAGTTTTACGAGTTATTGTGGTCTTGACTTTGCTGGATTGATAGCCATAATACAAATTCAGAAACTACTTGTCTGATCCTTTCAACCACTCAAAGCTTTACCCATTCCTCTAATAGCATTTTTAAAATACTATTTTATTAAAAAATTATTTAATGTAGAGTTTTATGTCCTCCTTTTTAATTTCATGTCTGGTTCTCCACCTTCTTTTTTCTAGTAACACGTCAAGCAAGTAGCTTCATCAATATTTTTGCTATTCTCCATTACCTGTCCTTTATTCATGGCAAGTAATCCTGGACAAGTGAGACTCACTCAAAATTCCTCAGAAAGGAAGACGGTTGTTTTGAATTGCTTTTATCTGGTGTGCATTTTTAATTATTTGTCTGAGTAGTTCCTCATTCTGCAACTGAAGTTACAGATGTCTGTATTTATCCCAGAATAAGAAAGAAAAAACCAGTCATCATTATTTGGGCTCCTGAAATATTGAAATTGGTCAACAGTTCTCAGACTTTTATCAGGTCCCTCCTTCCTCTGAAGTCCTCTCAGCAGTCACAGAGTAATTCCTATTCCTGCCTCTGTTTCTCTGTTGCCACAGATTTGCTGTCATTTGCAATCAAATTAGCTCTGCACAGCTCCTCGGTGCTCACTCCTGCATCCCCATGAAGGACCACAAGGAAAACAGCTTTACTGGAACATCAGCAGCACCTTTGCAAAAGCCTCTCTGGGGGAGGGAGCTGTGAAGACCTCTGCAGGGAAAACCCTCTAATACAGCCTGCCAATTAAAACATCTACTCCCTGGTACACCAACGCAGACAAGTGGGCGAGTGCGGAGGAGATATACGAGACTGACTTGAACAAAATGAGCAGACACCACCCCCCTTGAAGAGCCTGGATTGGGGTGAGTAATGAACAGGGACTCCACACCGTGGCCATTTTGGGTTTTTTGAGCTAAAGAATTATGCTCAAAAAGAAAAAAAAATTAGTAATCTAATCATAACTTGCTAAATGAAAAATGAAGTGGAAAGACTAACCAAAAATACAAGAAATAAATCAGTATTTTTCTATAGTATAGGAAAAGCCTAACAAGAATAGTGGAAAGAACACAAACCCACATTGTGCTATTGAAGGCTGCTGAGATGTGATACCAAGGGACAAAAATATCTTCCTTGCAGAAGAGATTTTCTCTAAGCAGTTCCAGGCCTGGAGCCCCTTTTGCTAACCATTTTGTACTGTCCCTTTTCTGAGTAAAGGAGATCCAGGTGTTCATCCCTGTTACTTTGATGCTAACTAAAACAGCAGGTGTGGGAATCTTCCCCATCTTTCAACCTACTGCACTCTGGATTTTTCTCTTTTTTCCTCTCTATTAGAATCCCAGTCAACGAATGAACTGGAACACAGGTATTTTACAATGATTTAAAAATAATCAACCTTCCATTGTTATCCAGATACCTTCAAACAAGTTAATACAGTCAAATTCAACAAGGAATACAGAAAATTACAAAAAAAGGAAGAAAACAAAAAGGAAAAGCTAACACGTACAAAAAAATCACCTCTCACCAATCAGAGGAAATGGAAAAAGAGAGGGGTTGTGGCTTAATTGAGAATATAGAGCTCTCAGGCATACGTGTCTCTAGAAAAATAAGGGACATCCTATTGAATGCTGTTCCAGCTGTTCCAGGAAAGCGAGTTGATATTCATTTCCAACTCTGAAGACCCAGACCCATCTTCAACTTCAAGGGAGCAAAAGAGTCGACATTGAAGTTCACTGTGAGTAAAAGCACCAAATCTAGCAGGCTGCTTGCTCTGTCTGCTTCCAGAGTCATGATGTGTGCAAGGCGCCAGCTTTGGTTGTCAGGGTAAGCTGTTGAGACAGATAAGGTGGCTGGAGACAGGCTAAATGGTAGATTCAGAACACACTGGGTGTCAAGGACTGCCAAAGGTGTTTGATCCTGTTGCTTAGTAATTCCTCAGCCTTTCCAGCAACCCTCTATCCTCTCTCATTAATGGCTGCTAAATGATGGTCTCCCATGTTCTTTTCTGTGTTCATCAAATCCATAGATGGACTGCATGAAGAAACAAATCAATAAGTATTTGTGCCAAAAAGGAAGAACGGCCATTAACTAGTACCTCTTTTAATAGAGGAAAAATAGGTTTTTGGCAGGAATGCGAGTGTCACAGTGTTTGAAACACCCTGCCCTTTCATTATTGATTTGCAGATGTGGTCTGCTCTATGCTGACCAACTGCAAAAAACAGCCTTTGCTCTCATACACACTTCATCTTCCAAAGACCAATTATCTCATTTATTTTGTTTCACTGAAGCCTTTTGGTAAGAGGCTGAGTTGGAGCAGATGGGGTGAGGGGAAGAGGAAAGGAAGGCAAGAAATATCTTTAAGCCTCAGACTAAACTGTGATAAAGATTTCCATCCAGGCTACAACAATATTTGCCTCAAGAAAGCAGTTTATTCAGCTGCTCAGGAAAAAGGCTCAGCAACTTTCTGATAACGCATTTTCCTAATGACACTGGCAAGTCAGAAATGGCACGTGCCATGGAGACACCGAATGCTTGAAGAGCTTCTCTTAAGGGGTGTGCTCTAATTTTTAGCATTTCTCTACTACTGACAATCAAAAATAAACACTTAGGAGGAGGTGTCCCTCCAGTTCTACAGATTAGTCTGACTAAAACTAGGCTGTTTCTATGGGCAGGACTCTAGACTTTTCCTCAGAAGGCCCAAATTCAACTTGTTGCTCTGCCACAGACCCCCCTGTAAACCATGATGAAGTCACTTGCATATGCTTAGGTGGGCCAACTCCAACATTCTTATTCCCACAGATCTTCATGAAACAAACCACTGAAAGCCTTTCTAAATTAAAAGAAAACGGACTGCAGTCCTAATGGTTCACCCAAAGAGGGCTTGATTGTGGCACCACTGTAAACAGCCTCTGTTCTTGGAGGGAAGAACTGAAGCACTTAGTCTTGAGTTCTGTTATTGCAAACCTTTGAGAGTAACACCCCCAGCAACATCTAAAAGTGCTCTGGGACACGTAACAACACTCAGATATCTTTTTCAGTACCAACCCTCTTGCATTTCTTGTGAAGAGATTTGTCAGAGTTCAAGCAATGGGATCACAGACCAAAGGGTATCTCCTTAGACCCTTCACCATGTTCATCTCACCACCTTAAAAACTATAAAAATTAAAGGTTTTAATGTAGTTGCTGGTTGCTAGTTTAGCTCTTGTGCATATTATAAGTTTAATTCAGCCAAATGAACCAATACATTTTTGGTACCCCTTCTCTTCAAGCTGAAAAAGCATAAGAAGCAGCACAGCAACAGGTCTGCTGTGATTCAAGGCAAAATACAAGAGATATTGCAAACAGCATAGCATTACCCTGTTATCAACTTGTGTCCCACCTTCATGTTAAAAGCTTAGTACAACAAGGCTTACAACACTGGTCACTCACTAGAGCCCTGTTGTAAAGATGTGCTATCAAACAGGGCCTCAAAGTGTCTCCACTATGTACTACATAAGCTGACATATATGACTCATGAGTCATCACTGGCATACCCCCCCACACTGATATTTGGGGTTTGGTGGTTTTTGGGTTTTTTGCCTAAATATAATTCCTATGTTACTCTACCTATTCCTTAGACAAAATATACAAACAAAATAAGGAAGGAAATGCTGAATGAAAAACAATGTATGGTAAAAGCATCAACAAGCAGGTCTACTGCTGCTATAAAGCAGGGCTACAGCATTTTCTAGTATTAGGAATGATGCTTCCCCTATGTGAGTTTATTTCAGCCCATTTTAACTAGCAAACACTGCCATGTGAAGATTCCCTCCAAATACTCATTTTCCTGTCACTGGACTTCTGTAGGTAAGTTTTAATTGAAATGGTTCAGCTCATTATTTTTTTCCAGAATACATTCATTTTCATATCTATGCCATAGGCTCCCTTTCTTCAAGCTGGAAAACAGCCCTATTTATCATAACTGTGTTTTTGCTAAAGCACTCCAGACTCTAACTGCACAATATATAAATGCACCTGAAAGAATTGAACATGGCCTTCAGAGCAGATAACAGTAACATGTAGTATGTTCAACCCCTCAAATGTGTTGAAAGAGGATGAAAAAACCAACATACCTATTAACTGAACACTCTAAATTCCATTCAATCAACGACGCACTTCCAAAAGAAGTGTTTAGTGACTGTGTAATTAAATGCAGTATCAGACCACAAAGTCACAAGTATTCAAAAAATCACAAGTTTGTCTTTTTAACCCCAACCTTTTGAAAGTTTTGGCTTAGAACAACAAAATTACTTCCTTCTGGTGCCTTTTTGTAATTCAAATGGAATTTGACAACATTTTAAACTGTCTTTTTTTATCTCTGAGTTCACTCAAAGTTAATCGCACTGCAGTTTGAAAGCAGGGACAGAATATCTCCAGTTTTTCTGGCACTATTCAAACTGGGGACAATTTTACCAACCCCTATTTTTGTAAGGTGAATTCTTCCAGAACAGGTCGAAGGCTGAGACTCCTACTTACCTGGACTACGGGAGGAGCCAAATTCTTACTTGATGCCTGCTCTGCACCAAGTGCTTCTCCATCCAGGTGCTTTTGATAAACATTCTGTAGTGGGGTTGAGCTTGGGTTGAGTGACAGGCTTTTGAGCCAATGGCTTTTGCAATTTTGCATAGAAAAAGCCTGTGCAGTGCAGGAGATTCCTCTTTGTCTTTGGGCGCAAAGGCCGAGGGGTGGCTGAGGGTAGAGGGCCCCGGGCCCCGGTCTGGCCCAGGCCCTTCCCCTCGACCATTTGGCGTGGCAGCGGTGCGGGGCCAGCTCTCATCTCCATAGGGCCCGGGCTCAAGCCCGGCTCCGCTTGATTTCTCAGTGCGGCAGCAGTGGCATAGAGCCGACCTTCCACTCCCAGGGGAGAGCTGTTTTCCGCTCTGCAGGCAGCGTGTAACCAAAGCCACATGGTTGGAGACCTAAAGCTGCCGAAACCCCGTACCAGGACCAGCAGGGCACCTTTACATCCCACACAGCTCTCGCCAAAACTGAGAAAACCCACACCGCAACCGACAAAGACACCTTTTCTTTCAAGTCAGCGAGGAAAGAAAAGTAAAGTCACACGGGATGAAGCTGAACATGGCAGCTCCAAGGTCAGAGGGGAAGGGATAAGATCATGTGGGAAGGCAGCTAGATGACAACGGGAAATAAAAGAGGGCTGCTGCACTTTTTAGCGCGAAGCTTAAAAATGCTTCTTGTGGAGTCATAAGAAAGGACTTTAATTCCCTTGGAAGAATTTGGGGGGATGAGAAATTCTTGTGCAACCTGTGACTTTAAAGAGAGGCCCACGTCAGGCCATATAGAAGTTGAGAGAAGTTGTTAGAAATTCGAAGCAGAGAGCTTTTGCTTTTGGGCTGAGATAGCTCATTCTTAAAAAACTGAAACCCCCATTTTTTTTCTTATTGTCTGTGACTTGGCAGCATGGGAAAACTGCAGAAGATTAATGGAAAAAATACCTTTTTCACTTCAACAGATTTTCTCTGGGCAGGACTGTTGGTTTGTGAAAACTCTATGATACAATAGAAGAACCTCTTCTTCCTTAAGCATAAAATAACTCTTAAAAAAGTACAACTCTGACCAAAATGCCATGTTCTTGTTTTGTTTTCACTCGTGAAAGGTTTGTGGTAGAAGAGAAAACAGTGGGAAAGAAAGGTGTTTAAAAGTTTGCTTTCTTATAATTTCCTTTTTTTTCCTCATTCTGTTAATAATAAACTTCCCTTTATATTGCAACTCTTTAAGTATGAAACTTGTTTTGCCCTGAAGTTTCTTTGCATTTTCCTCAATAAATCCATATTCCCCTTATGCACGTAATTAGATTTCGTGTGTTTGGCGTTTAAACCAGCATCAAACCATGACACATTTCTGTATGTCTCTGCCTCCTTCCACTGTAGGTCAAAAGAAGCTGTTAAAACATGCATGAGCAGAATACTTTTTTCCTGGTAAGACCTGTCTGCCTGTGCTCCCAGAGAACTGCCAGGTACCCTCATGGAGAAGTGGCTATGGCATGTATAAGTTCTCTTTACACACTGCAAGTTACATCTGCTCAGGGCAGGCCTACTCAAAACTTCATTCTCACTAAGTTTCTCAGTGTTACTTTATCTCTTTATCATTTAATTAAATCACCAATAATTGGATTTTGTAGACAAAGCTGAACAAAAATTACTATGAAAGGCCAGAGTTAAAAGACGCTGAAGATGTATTTTACAAACTGGGAGTCTGGCAATTAAAGTCTACCAACTCTTTCCTGTCATGGCAGAGTTCTGTCAAGAAATATGTTACAAATGGCTTTTGGCTGCCTGCCAAACCCTCAGTCATTCTGACATATGTACAGCGAGACAACTGCTGACTCAGTGTCAGCACAACACATCCATGATCTTCCAAGTCACTCTTAAACAGCAAGATTATTGGCCAGACAGTTCATTTTACAGACTAAAAGGAAGACAAAAACATATACTGGGTAAGTTCAGGCCAACAGAAATGCTTTAAGAGAAGGGTTCATAGGGGAAGCTCTCAGTCGGATGAAACGTCTCATCTGTCTTTTTTTCCTGGTACTCTTCTCAACAAACAGAAGGATTTACTGAGCATTTCCAAAAAATTGATAGTAGCCAGATGCACTGCACTGGCTGTAACTCAGGTGGGGTACACAAGTTTTGCCTGTCTCTGTGGCTGGGCATCTCAAACAATATAAAGATGTTACAGGAGCTTCCCTCTCCTCAGCTGCTCGATACTTCACAGAAATCAGCATCAAGATGCTGGAAACACAATTAACTGGTTAATCTCTTACCAGTTTACACACATAAAAGGTAAAAAATATACTAATTATGATGTTGCAAAACTAATTCATAGAATCATTTTTGATGCATATATTGAATTGAGCTCATTTTAATTCATATCTGGATTAGCAGCTACTACTTTGAGATAATGCCTGAAGCTCCCAAATCTTAAAAAACAGGGGGAAAAAAAATCCATCTTTGTTTTGAGCAGATACACTGATCACTCCCAAAGGTTTTGACAGCATTTTCATCACTATGAAGAATGAATGCTGCACAGCTTAATTACGGCTTTTGAGAGTTTTTGCCTTCCAAGAAATCGCATAACACCTATCATCAGGACAAATACCACTACACAGAAGAATAGAATAAAAAGCAGAAGAGAAAGTAAAACCAATACACTTAAAATTCAGATTAGATTATAACTCAAGTTCATTTTAAAGAAAATATAAATTCGTGTAACATATCAGTTCTGTGGGAATTTTTTTTACATTGAGCTAGAAAGACTAAAGCAAATTAAAATTTAGGAGCCAATTAAATTCTGAGCTTAAGTCTACCAACTTCAATGGAGTTGCACCAGGGTAAGATTAGTCTCAGAACATTAACTGAAGGATTGAAAGGTTGAGATCACTTAGAAATTTAAAATGCATGTGAATATAACTCAAAATGAATAAATTTGAATGTCTGACTTTGTGAGACTTTCTGGAGACTAGGGAAAACACTATGGTTTTACTACTGCTGCCTGTGAAATGATTTTATTCTACACGGTTTCACTTGCATAAACACTATTTCTTGTTTCTCCTTAGGAAAGCAGAATCAGAATCAGGTTCCAACTTTCTTGCCATCTGGTCTGAGACCTCCCAATCAGTTGGCTATTGCTCCCTGAAAAAACTGAAGCGAATGCAGTAAAAGGCCACTGGCATGCTAATTCACGAACTGAAACAGACTGCAACGACAAAATTGAACTGAAACAAATGATAGCTAATGAGGCATTGTTATTCACATCTTATGTGGCTTTGTTTCATCAAATACTTGCATACTCAGGACAGATGTTTATTCAGGCCTTTGGAAAAACTTTACTTCCTTCAGCTGCCCAAGTTAAACAGCTGAGTATCTTTTCCCAATATAAGATGTATTAAGTTATGCTTCAGCTTATAAAATCACATGAACTAAAACAGTGACAATGTCGTAAAACTCCTCACTTAAATCCACAAGATATATTTATTTCTGTACTCTTCAATTATTCATTTACAGTACAGTGTATTGGTAAGTGGTCATCGTTAGTAAAACCATTTTTAATTAAAAATACTAATATTTTCCTACTGATAGCTTTCCAATGACAACTGCATATACTAAGGTAACCTATATCTAAATTCCTCCAATATAAAGCAGGAGCTGTAAGACTAACAAATCTTTAAAGAGCTGTTTTTCTTCTCTTCTTTATAGGGGAAAAAAAATCCCATTGTATTTCAAACATATTTTACTGAAAAGCACTTCAGTCAACTACCTAGCTCTCACTCAGGGCAAGCACAACTGCTTTGTACGCTCCTCAGCACCAATTTTTCTGCTCACTGGAGCTCCCTTCATTTTCTCTTCTGCATACCAAAAAGATGATTGAAATACATTTGCTCAGTCTTTACAGGTAAGGGCTTTTTTATCAGCCTTAGAAAAGAACTTGAATTCTCATAAATGGAAATACTATTTCATGAGCACTCCTTTTTGGTGAAAATGGAGTTCCCCTACTTTTCCTGGTAAATAGGAATTAGTTGGGATTGTTAGACAGAGCTGCTCCCCCAGCCAAACAGGTTCATTTAATGATCTCTAGTTCATGCTACAATTTTACTAGACTGATCGTGTAAAGTGAAAGATGCAACACCAATCCCTCCACCCCAACAGAATTACAGTTATGGATTTATCAGGCAGGGAGACCTCCATTCCCATTAATACGCCCGAGGATTTGTGCACCAGGCTGAAAGGCAAGACAGCAGCTATTCATCCAGATTGCTTGTCCTTGCCACCACCCACACCCAGCTGGTGGCAGCATCTAGCCCTGGCAGTCTGCAATTATTATATAATTCATCTTGTAAAAGCACCTCAAAGGCAAGAGGAACAGATGTGTCAAAGATATAAATAGAATTACATGGAAGGAAACAAGTTACTCCCTTGAAGGAAATAAAAATATTATATCTTGGAAAAAATAAGAGATTTTCTAAATCTTGCCATCTCTTTCTGCTGTCAGATTCATGCTGTACCATACACAGTACAAGTACACTGTCAGGACTTAAAAGAAAATGCTGAATGTAAGAAGCCACATATTTAAACTGCAGTTTGTTTCCTAGAATGAAGATCTGTCTTCCCTGTTGCTTGCTTTGAAAGGAGACAAATTGCATGAAGTGTAGCACTTTTCCTGGGAGGTAAGTGCATAAGTTTATAGGCATCACTTATAGAAATGTTGTCAATGCATCCTTTCAAATTTTCTTAGCTTAATTTCACTTTCATTTTCCTTTCTTACCGTTCCAAGGAAAAGCTGAGGTGCGCTTTCTTCCTTTTCCATGTGCTAGAAAGGAGCCTAATAGTCACACAAACATTATTTCAATTACTAGTTATTAAAGTGGTTAATTTAAAGGGTTTTAACTAAGGACTAAAAATGTTTGTGAATTGGAAACTGTCAGAGTGTTACATTTTGTTGTATTTCTTTTAACCTCATCTTCCATTTGAACAAATAAATATTATTATACAACTAGGAGGAAAATCACTGCCTACAATGCTTAAATACATTTATACAGATAAACCATTCAGAAATTCCTGGGTAACAAGAGCAAGGATAGTTCTAAGATGAGTTATTATGAAAAGGTAATAGGAACATACTGTAAGATTCCACTTCCCTTGGATAAATCCAAATGCGAAATTCAGGCTTTGCTTTTCTGAACTTGTAAGTGATGAGAGAGAAAGGAAGGGGCAGCAGGGCAGAGGAGCTGCAGACCTGCTCCATTCCTTGTACCCAAGTCTCTCTGTGGCTTGTTCCAGCACTTGCCATGCACCACACTCGGTACCAGCTTGCAAGGAGGTGCCTCAGGGTGACCCTTCCCAGAGACACGAGAGCCAATACCCAGCACAGAGGACAATTCTGGCATAAGCAAAGGGAAAAAGTGACAGCAGGAACAAAGAAGGAACTGGGCCAATGTGCAGACATCCGAATCACCCACTTGGGCAGCAGTTCCACAGGCAGTGGCACACAGCTCACACAAAGAGGCTGGCTACAGGCAGGCAAGGCTGGCTGCAAATCCTTACAAATCTTAAACAAACAAAACAACCTCTTACTACAGTTTTCTTGGAAGGAGAATACAATATAGGGAATAATTTACTTCTTTAAGTACAACAACTTAGTTACCTGGATACTCAACCTTTGCTTTTGGACAAAACTAATAAAGGAACTTTACTCTGTCACACGAGTGTAATTCTGAAATAAATCAACAGCCTTCCACGGAATTAAGATTTATAGTAGAGTGAATGAAAGCAAAATCCAATGTTTTGCTAGGATGAGGATTAAGATCTTTGAACCAATATGGATCTCTGTCCCAGTGCCAAGTCACAAATTTCTGAATTTTTTTCCACATGTTTAAAACAAGTATGTGCAAATCTTTTTGTGCTGCTTAGGCAAAACCATGCCAAAAGTAGCAGTGACACGAATTTTACATGTTGACAGGCTCTAAATTCTTGCAAATCCTCACTCTTTGTTTTGGAAGACTAGATTTATTTCAAATATTCTTAGGAAAGAATGAAGAAAAAAGGGCTACACGATATCATTCAATTGCCCCCAATATGTCTGGAAAGGGCCCAGCTCTGCTCAACAAGAGAAATGCCAAAACCAGACAGCACTCTGAAAGATTTCTTCAACTTCCCAACACTAGAGGAGGGCAGAACCCTGATGTTCTTTACTTCTCTGAATTTTATATAAATAGAACAACTCTTCCCTGCCTCTCTAGTCTTGGCAGAATATATTAAATTTGCTCTCCCTACCATGGCAGAAGGAACGGCATCAAGCTCAGACTTTGAGAAGCCTGATTCAATCCCCTCTCAGACACCAGCTCCTTATGTAACACTGAAAAACCACCATTTGCCTATGGATTACTGGTTTGTAAAAACAGGGTAACATTAAGACAAGGATGGGATACCTGCCTAAGTAACAGAGGACTGAAGCATCTAAAATAATGCAAATGCGCCTAGCGTAATTCCACAATTATCTCAGTCATTTTATGAAGTAATTTTTCTGTACTTTCTAAATACAAAATATTTTAGGAAATGTTCGGCAGAAAAGAGGAAGAATACTTGAGACAGGAAAAATGTTTAACATTAGCTGAAGCTATTCCTTTAAAGCCTTCATTAGTTTATTCTTTTGATAAATTTGAAACACATAACATGTAAAGCTACAAACTTTATAGTGAATGAAGCATCTTTTTTTCCCGCCTCAAGATCACATCTAGAAGTGCCTTCCCCAAAACTACAAAAATGTATCTCTTGGTAAGCAAAGGTACAGGACTTTTGCTAGTGAGCTTCTTATCACAAGGACTGTGAAAGAGGCAGCACCAAAAATCAAGCTTATTATGATCTTAGCTTGTGTCAGTTACAGCTTGTTCTATAATTTACCAAATTAAAATTGCATGCAAATAAGTCTTATTAGAGAATTGTAAACAATTTCTAAGGGATCAAAAGAGCTACAGGGAGCATTACTCCATACATCCCTAGTTCAGTGCTATTATTCATGCAACACCAAGTACTAAATACTCTGCACAATTCTTATTTTGGCAACAGTTTTGAACAGCATATTCCATCCAAAATCTCCTGCGTAATGAGCGGGATAGGTAGATAGATAAATAGCAGCTGTTGCATAAACTATCCAAAAGAAAGGATTTGCTAACTGCTGGAACTTCTGCCAGCTCAGCAGCAACAGGTAGCACAAGCAGCCTCTCTTCACTGAAGCTTTGCTGAGGCAGGACAGGCAGGGAAAGTGTCCCTTGCACATATACCTGTATCTAGAGAGGTCAGCTGGCAGCGATTCTGAGCTGGAGGGAGCAGTCAGGGTAACATGGCCATGGTGGGGGTTTCATTGAGTGCTGTGGTGAGGATTTTTGCATGTGACTCACTCTCTCTTCTGCACACTGTTGTTATTAGTGTTGCTGCTGTTACTGTTCATTTTCTTGTCTCACTGCTGTTTCCAGTAAATTGTTCTCATCCCAACCTGTAATCATAACCTTTTTGCATCTCCAATTCTCTTCTCCATGCCACCTCTGAGAAGAGAGAGCGAGCAAGTGGCACCATGGTTTGGAGAGTCTCAGTGGGAGCACTGAATTGGGGAGTACCATTCCTAAACCACAACACCAAAGTACAAATAATGCTTTGATGGTTTAATTTATTTCATTTTAATGACTGCAACATGGTCCTTGCTTCCCTGGAGCATATTCTTTGCCCAGAAAACACCCACCGCTGGTGTTCTTGCAGAGGCAGAGAGCAAGAAGGTTGTCATCTTGTTAATGTAATGTGCAAATACAAAAAATTAACCTTTAGAGAAATATTATCCTTTTATTGATGATAAACGCTCCCATCCTAGGCCAAATTTTTTGTATCAAGCACTGTGATCTGATATCAAGAACGATTAATGCCATGCTCTCTCTTCAGTCTCTATTTTAAAGTGTTTACAACTTATACAGAGCTGCTGGGTAGGATTTTCCGTCACTACAATTTTAAAGGCTTTCATTTTTTTCATCTATCTGCCCAGGTACTCTTCTCTGAACTTACACACACAGATCACTTCCACATATTTTCCACTTGCATGGCCATGGAAACTCTACCACTGCCATCCATGAATTGGGATCAAATGCTGTTGTGATTTATTCATAAAAGAAAAATCTTAACCGAAGGATGAACATTATTCTAGCAGCACTAGGACTTACTTCTGAAACCAACAATTCAGATCTTTTTATACAAAGAACTCTACACATATGAAGAATAGGGTAGAATATAAAGTGCAGTTAGTCTTTTATGAAATACAGTCAGGCACACCACAGTGTCTAGAAGCCTTTCCAAATATTCACACACTTCTCAGCAACATCCATGAGGTGACTCAACACAGCCTTCAGATAGAAATTATATATTGTCAGGCATCATAAAGTTCTCCCCAAAATTTTTTCAGACAACTCGAAAAACCATAATACACTTGGCCAAACAACTCCTTCTGCCCCAAGTGCCATCTGACTCAGCCCTGATCCAAGGGAACAGGTGACCACTGCTTGCACATACAGCCTTTGCCCCTCTGCCAGGGCCCTGGTTTGGATCTCACCATATGCACCTGCTCTGTCATCCACACCCCCCCAGAAATACTTCCTTACCTTGACCCAAGGAAAGCTTCCTTCACAAAATGATTGTGTAAAAAGCTTGGGTTCTGAGGAGATTTTTCAGGGAAAACAACCAAAATAGAGATATTTCCCTCACAACAAACATGAAGAGTTGCAAATTTGGTAACAAACTTAACTCCACTAAAAACTGTTATTCTAAAATTCAATAATAAATGTCAACTATGTTTTTGACCACAATGAGTCATGCCTTTTATCAATGTTTAACAATTTTCTCTATATTTTTTTTTGTCATTGGGGATATTTTTTCCTTTTTTATTCATTACTTTATAGATCATTCTTTAAGCAATTAAATAATTCACATGAAACAGCTCAATAATGTACAATGTTCAAATAAAGAAAAAAGTAATTTCTTATCTGTTATTGTCAGAAATCAACAAATACAGGAAACATTCTCATAGGATTTCAAGAACCTTTAAAACCATTGTATAAAACATCTCAATATCCTTCTGAAGCAGATATGCATGTGCCTGTAAGTAAGCTGAAGACTTGAGAAAGAGAGCCCAGGTCCATACATCATAACAGTGTTACTCTCCAAACCAAAGTCCTGATCTCACTACTAAGCATCGTCTGCCCCTGATGAAATGCTTTCACCCTTGAAACAAGGAGATTACACTTGATTAGGTATTTAAAGGAAACTTGGGAGGCTGAGCAGTTTAGGACTAAATGCTAGTGAAAAGCCTTTCAAGATGCTTAGTAACTGCTAGATAAAAACCAATATACTCAGGTTGCTACAAATACATCTCAAGAAACAAGAAACTTTGGATCGGCTGTGGAGACGTTTAGGAGAAAATTCAGAGAATGGGAAGCACAAAAATCAAGTGGATAGAGTAGTACTATGGACAACAGATTACAAAAACAATAGTCACCACTGCATGGAAAAAATCATGTGACTCAGAAGGAGATTTAAATAGCAAATTCAAAACTCCATATTCTCGCCCCTGCCACTACTCTGTGGTGAGACTTTTACTTCTGCAAATGGGTCTGACCCGGGTCTGATCCAGGTCTGGTCTCCATATGTCTAAAAGAATGTAAAGAAGTTGCAGAAGGTATGAAAGAACCGCTAGAGAACATCCCAAGAACCATTTTTTCCCTTTTTGATAAATTCAACAGAATGAGCTTTTTAAAGATGGTGTCTCACAACTGTAAGGACAAGCTTAATCCTCCAGTGTAGTTGTACCTGAAATGAGGAAGATACATCAAGAAACAATAGCAGAAGCCAAATCCCACCACTTCCATGCTTCCAGCACGGCAACAAACCTTTTGAGCTAAAGTTACTAGACAGAGGAACAAACTGCTAAGACATGCAAAGAATGTGTCTGTCCCCCTGAAGTCTTTCAGTGAAGCCTGGCTGCATTCTGGACATTTTCTTTTAAGTACAGTTGCAAGCTATCTCCAGGATAACCCAGGGAGAACCAGATACAGTGCAGTAGATTATTCCAGGCTTACACTCTGCAAATACATGAAGCAGGAAGAAGCAGAATAACTTAAAGAAATGGGCCAATTATCAGAATATGCTACATTTCAGGAGGTATAACTTGTGATAACTTGCTGTGGGTCTGTCACCAGTGACAATTGTGGAATTCAACAGAATTTCATGAGTTTTCTGCTCCTTACTTGTGATGTACTCACTGCACTCGCTCCCGGCACTTTATATGGTTTTCAGAGACATTTAGTGGTCAAATAGCATACTGCAACTCAATGTTCTTTAAAAAACTGAGAATGGAATCATGTCAGATACCTCCTAGCATAGTGAAAGCTGTGAAGCATAAACATTACATGAACAAAGGATTAAAAAAAAAAATTATGTGTCCCTTCTTTAACAGATTTTGTTTAGCAAAGGGTAGTATCTTTCCCTCAAATAAAGATACAAATTGGTTGAACTGTTGCAAAATAAGAATTGGTTATCAGTGCTTTGGAACAACACACACTGCCAGCATTATTTGTAAACCTTAGTCCTGGACCAATATTCTGTTGTGCCAATATTTTATCGATGATGACAGCTACCTTATTTGCAATAATGCCATTTCATATTACTGAATCAATCAGAAAAAGAAGTCTCTGTTCTGTAACTACTTCTTCCTAGCATTCAGCTTGGACATGTAACAGGGCTGGAGGAACTGATCCCTGCACCTCCAAGGGACATGGAAAAGCCCCATCCAGCTCCTTCCTCCCAACCCTCCCCCCCGCCACCCTCCATTTCCTGTGTCTTCAGCCTGCTCAGCTGCTCAGCACAGAAATTCAAAAAGGGGAGGTTTGTCTCCCACAAATCATGTGACTTACTCAAAAACAACCAAGTCTTCTGAAATTAATACTGCACTCTTTTTACTTGTATTCCAACTTTTCAGGTTATACTACATCCGATCACACTTTCAAAGCTTCTTCCAGAAGGGCAAATAATTATCTTACTTTAAAAAGATAAAGTCACGTTTCTAATGCATTAGCACAATTCTAGCTGCTGAGGTTTTAAAGATAATTCCATAAAACTTAATAATTAGCAATAAGTACTGAGGTAAAGAGCTAAATACCTCTGTTTCTGACTCAAAACTGTAGATGTTTTTCATCCACCATCTTTGGAAGCTGAATAGTAAAAAATGAGTTTGTGAGCTCTGAACATCTGCCGAGTAAACCTGGGTAAGGTAAGATGCAGAACAATGGTTCCTAGCACTACTAAGCAAACATCACTCCACTTAAAATCACCATTTCACCAACCCCATTAACTGTTATACACATATCTGACAGGAATGCCACTTCAATAAAATTAAGGATACAAACTCATTCCTTAGCTTGTAATACCAAAGTCACAGATAAAAGGTTAGAGAGAGGGAAGAAACAATATGGGGAGTAAATACATGGATTCACACTACAGATAACAGGAACCAGGTGGTTTGGTTTTGGTTTAAACTCTGTTGAAAGGTTTCAGAAACCCAGATACACCTGTCTGGAGTCATACTGGCCTCCACGTCTCCATTAGACAAAACAGATACACTCTATAGCTCTAGGTATGCTGGCAGGCAGCAATTTCCACTTGTTTCTAGCACTTACAAACCATTCTTCTCCATTTATCTTAATTGTTTTGAGTGCAAAATTATCACCTGAAGTTGTAATCAGTGTATTTAAATATTTACAATATGGTACTATTGTTTCAGGTTGTTTGGATTTTTTTTAATGGTAAATACTTGTCAGACCACCCTTCAAAACTCTTAAGTTTTTAATAGAGTGCTCTTTCCACTTCACAAGCAGTCAGAATTGAGGTATGTCTACCTAAAATATGCTTAATAAACAATAGCTGCCTGTTTGGTCACGTATTACAAACTTCCAGCCACCCCATCCCGTTCCTCACACTGTCACATGCTCACAGAGCAGAGATCCTGCTCCTACTGCACACCACTACACAGCTGGCAATACAGGAATTGCAATTCCAGTAGCTACATGCCATCCTGCAGAAGGCTGGAAATACCAGCTCACATTTTGATTTCCCAGGGACCCAAGCAGGCCATCGGTAGGAGGCTGTCCAGGAGGACCAAGGCACTGCTGTGAGGACAGGTGGGTGTACGGGTGATCTCAGCATGGGCTGAGGGAACACTGCCTGCCTGGATCATGGGCTTACAGGTGATGTTGTAGAAAATGCCAGCTGTCCCACAGGTGCTTCAGTGGGTGCAGCATGAACGCAGCCAAGAGGCCTCTCAGAGCAAAAACTTACAGCTGTTGCTGAACATGGAGTTTGAACTCAGATTTTAAGTCAGAACAGAGAAATAGGAGCATGGCTTCTACTGTCAAACGTTGTGTGAAACTGCAGTGGGAATTGGGCAGAAAGATTTATGGTTTGTTTTCTGAAGAAAACTCCTTGCATGTGTTGATAGATTGCTTAACTTTGCCTAAACAATTCACATAGGGATACACATAAAACAATTTGAAAAATTTCTGGTACAGAATAGCCTGCTGACCAGTAGCATAGATTCACAATGGGTAAGGAGAACAGGTGATGAAAACTGCTTTTTTTCTTTCTTCCTTTTTATAGCATTCTCAGACAGAAATGCTTTTTAAAATTGCTTGCCCAGAATAGAGTATCAAACAACATATGGTGCAAACGTCAATTACTTCTGATTCAAACTCACAAATGGTGCCATTCTAACTACACTGCAATACTAGTCTGAAAGGCACCTATTACAGAGGAAATGGAAGGATTACAGTGGTAGTGAGAAGGGATTAATTTCTAGTTACCTTACAGCAGATAATGCTAAACCAAAATTAATAATGGATATGATTTTACAACTAATAAAAATTCCTCCTTAAGGACTGTAGGATACAGATAGCTAAGGCTTCAAACACAGCTGCTAGAGCAAACAAACAAACAAGTCTGCATAATGGTTACTGTTGAAATTAGGGGATGTAGACTTCTTGTGTGGGTCCATTTCTGTCACAGAAACAGAAGTCTGATGCCATTTTGAGTCAGAAGAAAGCCACATCAGCCTGAGGAAAACGTGGGGGCTGGGAGCAGGGTAGGCAGGGAGAGAAAGAACTTTGCTGCCCCTCAGGGTAGAGTCAGCTCTGAAGCAACAGATCACTACAGCACAGACTGGATAGAAGCCATGCCTAACAGCAATGAACTTACATTTCAACAGCAGCGACCTTAATGAAAAGCTATTCAAAAAGACTGCACTAGTTATGTCTCCCTCAGGCTTGTGTTTAAAACTATCCCAGTGAAGCAGCCACATGTGATTAGCAAACATGATGCAGGCATAAAAGCAAGAGGACATCTTGGGTGAAAACAATTAAGCTAGCATCTGCCTCAGAGGTGATCATACAGCCTGCTGAGAGAAGTAGAACAACAAACAGGACAAATATGCAAAGATTTCTCTCTGCACCTTTCTGCCCCCAGCCTCTCCAGAACTTCCCAGCTTCCAACAACAAGTGGCCAATTGACTGCCCAAAGCAGCAGGAGTTACAGCATACACTGATTTACTAAGGCCACTGCTAGGCATTCTTACAGAAGTACTTGTGCTCATTCATTTTAGAGACAGAACGTGCTATGTCACAAAATATATATGCAGCTCTCCTGGTGGGGAAGTTAGAGAAACCTGAAATCTTTCAAAAACGGGTGTGTGTGTGATGTCAGAATTAAGAGGCCTGTAACGAGGGAAGCTGTAAAAAGCAACAAGACGAGATGCAGCAGTGTTCAAGAGCTGTTGTGGCACGGACTTAAGGAGGTGTTTGGTGATTGCTGCATCCCTGCCTTTGAAAACCCCACATCCATAAAAGATGATTTATCATTATAGGTGTGTATCATAACTGCTACTCAGTTTAAAAATATCTGTCATCATCAATAGGAAAATGGATCCAAGAGTTCAACAGTACCAGATTTCTGATCATTTCAAAAAACTTCAAATAAAAACTGCTGGGAAGTGGGAAATACATATTACATTAAAATAAATAACCATACCAAAACTTCTAAGGAACAAGAAAAGAGGCCTCATCCTCAGCTTAACATAGAGACTCTTTAGCTTTATCAGGTACATCAGCTGATACAAAATTATTGTAGTGGGTATGGGTTAGGATTTCTTGATAGGTCCTTTCTAGGTTTCCCAGGATAGTCTCACGTTTGTGGATAATACTAAAGAAAATGCCTCTGACAATATACAAATTACTGTACTGTTTATATACCTTTTATTCCTGACTAAAAGACATTATAATAAAGTTCTGAAAACACCGGTTACTTCAACAGGTGAAGCATACAAAAGGAATATTTTAATGGACATGCAAATTCAAATAGCAATGCTCAGCCTTCAAAGAGTAAGACGTTAACTTTTGAAGTAGTTGCATAGTTAAAGTATTCCATTAAACAATTCAAAAAAAAAAAAAACTACCACACAAGTCATCTACCTAGTTAACACTACAGTACCCTATACTCCTACTGAGTTCCCCTCAAAATTTTTCTGATGCGTTCAATAGATGTATGTTAGTCATAAAGGGCATGATAGAGGCAATTTTTATAAAAAAATTGTTTTGGCTTAGAGAAAATAAAGATCGGATGAAGGTTTGTGATCAAGAAAATCTATAGGCAAAATTAATTTCAATAAAATGGCTATATATTTAAACAGAAAAAGTCCCAGTTTATTTATGAAGCAGCAATAAAATTGATGTAGTATAAATGAAGAAAGAAAATTAACAGTGAAATACTGATGTCCAAAGAACTTGTTAAATATATTAGATACACTGTTGGTATCTCAACCATGTTGATACAGTATGTGTTCTGATGGAAGCTTAAAATACACTTAGACCCAAAAAAATATTACACTATTTCAAGGAAATACATGTAAAACCCCACCAGAGTACCTATACAGTTTAAAACAGTGTTTAACAAAGTTATCTAAGACACAGTCTTACAAAGAAAGTGACTTTCAAATTGGTGCATATTTCCAAGGAGAAAAGGGGATACAAACACAACCTGGCTGCAATTCTCTGTATTCTCCCTCATGACCTTTTGCTTTTTAATGAACTTAAAATATAATGTAATTCTGTGACCTTATGCAGTCCCTATTTTAGCAGTTCTATCAAAACACTCTTCTAGGACAACAGAATGGCAATTCTTATTTGCTATTTTAAATTATTAAAAAATGCAGAAGAAAAGCTTCAAAATCGGTGGTGATGAATAATAAATTACAATATTCTGAGCAGCTATAGTAGTAGAAGTAATCAATCCATGAATGAATCAACAACATCTCAGCACTTGTCAGTATAGAATTTTTTCCACTCATCAGGGAAAAGCTGCTTCCTCTTCTGGTGGCTGAACAGTTACGTGAGCCAATGCAGCACATTTCAAATGCATGAGGCAGAAGTGAACATTTATATTAACACAGTCACAGAATATTCTGAGTTGGAAGGGACCCACAAGGATCATAAAGTCCAATTCTTAAGTGAATGGCCCATACAGGGACCAAACCCACAACCTTGGTGTTAATTAGCACCATGTTCTGAGCTCATCTCAGTGGCATTATCTCTTCATACATGCTTGAAAGGCTTACTTAGCACAGAGCATGAGGCTGAAATGTATAAGGTTAAAGAGAAAATCCAGGAAAAAAAAATCTACATAGAGGTGTTCGGGTTATTCAAAATAAGTGTATGGATGTTCATTGTCATGCATGCTCATTCCCGTAACACAAATCAGAAAACCAAGAAATATCTATCTGTTCCTAGAATCTCTCTAATTGTTGGCATGTCAAATCTACTTCTTCTCTCCAGAGTTGAAATACCTACATTAGCCTAGTATTATATTCCTCACCGTTTACACAGCACCCTGATAGCATAAGGCTTTTCAAGGAGATTGTTCCCTGACAAAGTGTTTTCAAAATAACAAAAGCACCACTACTTTATTCTAGGTGCATCCTAACTAAGTAGGGATCTAAAAGTGAATGCCCCACACAATACTCTACTGTCAGAGATTGAGAAAGAAAATTGAAAGAAAATCATGGAAAACAAATATCAAAGTCAGACATGGAGGCTGTAATTTTCCAAAAGCAATGCACCAGGCTCCAAAGCACTTTTTCCTTGCAAAGGAGGAGTATATCAATTCCAGAAATGAGAGTTTCCTCTACAAATGAAAGAAATTATTGGGGGGCAGGGCAGTGGTGGAAAGAAAACCATGCAAAGCTTTAGCTAGTACTCAGTCCTACAGAACTGGCAAAAGGAACAGTTCTTCTGGAGCTTCTCTCATCACTGCTATGGGAAGTGAGATAATATCCACAAAGCTCAGAAATAAAATGATGAACCAGTACAAGATTCAATAACCAAAAAAAAAAAAAAAAAAAAAAAAGGAGAGGCTCTTGAAAGACCATTTTCTTTTGCTAAAAATAAAAAACCCCTACAAACTACACTTTACAATTGCTGGCTACTAACTCTGTTTAGAAATCAGTCTACCTAAGCAATACTTTCAGCTCTGCATGGTTGTAGTATTATGTAAGTAACACCTTTTTCACAAGTGAATCTTATAGCACACTTCAATCAAATTTTATTCACTGTACATTATCTGTCTAATGGCCTAGATCCCCAGATGCAGAGCGTCAGTGTCATGCTTTTGGTTTATGCAAACTGAAGATTGTACGTACATGAACATTTTCACTCCAGCTGCTGCACTGTCATTTCTGAAATGGAAAATTATAGCATTTTCGACCATCTCATGAACTACTGTGATCAGTAACTGAGAAACTTATTTCAAAATGAGCCCATGAAGAGAATTCAGGGAATAAACAAGTCAATTCATATCAGTATGTGCACGAACAAGCTAGGCGTCAATCCACATGCTCCATTTTGCACAATACAAATCAGCTGCAAAGAAAAGGAGACCAAGGCACACAAGTTACAATGGGACAGTTCTGCCCATATTAGTATGTCAAAAACAAACTATCATCTTATTCCTAAGAAAGGCAGGGATGTACTAATTACAACATAGTATTAATTCCCTGAGATTAGAAAACACCCATTCATCTGCTCCCATCACTGTGCCTGCAGTACTGTTCTACTTAAGCGCAGTAACAGGGCTATGAAGCATCATCCGTAAAAACTCATGCTGGCTGAGATTGCCTATCAATTTGGGTGCATGTATAGCATATTCCTTCAGAGGAAACTGAACTGTAATCTCTTCTCCAGCTGTAAACAAAGTATGTTTCAATCCCAAAGGGGAATAGAAGTATTTGAGTAAGTGTCTGGCCATTTGGACCGCACTGAAGCTGTTGTTTTCTTTAAATACTTGTCTTGAACTGCATAAAAAGGGATATAAAACCAAAAACCACCTCAAGATCTGAACACAGTTTCTTTCAAAGATTTAGCTGTAATAGCTATTATTAACACTAGCTGAGTCAGTGTCTAGAAATTAATCAGGTAGGAAGACAGTGTCTTTTACAATGGTATCTGACATTAAGCCCAAAACTAAGGGCTGGTAAATAGTGCAACAACTAAGAGATCATTTATCATGGCCAGCCTCTTAAACTAATATGAATTAGGCTTCCTTGCACATATTTTACCTGCTATCTGTACTAGCCGTTTAGATTCCTGGAAGTTTACTCAGCAAATATTTAATGTTATCAGTTATCATTAAGCAGATCAAACAGTTACATTAACCTTGTACATCAGGTCAGCACTTACCTGGAAAGCTTGTCATCATCTCTGATTGTTAATGCCTCAAACCCTTAATAATGTCTCTATATATCACAGGCCCAGGGTCAGGGAGTTAATGACATGTATTATCCACACTCTCAGCCATACAACTGGGAGAGAGCTAGGGTAATGGAGAGCAACAGAGGAAGATAGTGTTCTAATAAGCAAAATTAAGGGTGAAGCAGACTATGGGAGAAGCATAGAAGCTATTTAAGTGTGTGTTGTGGTTTAACCCCAGCCAGCAGCCAAGCCTCATGCAGAGACTCACTCACTCCACCACCAGCACAAGAGTACAAGCATCCCTTTGGTCAGCTGGGGTCATCTGTCCTGGCTCTGTCTCCTCCCAACCTCCCATGCACCCCCAATTTCCTCATCAGTGTGGCAAAAAAGGCCTTGGCTCTGTGTAAGCCCTGCTCAGCAACAACAAAAACATCTTGGTATTATCAACCCTGTGTTCAGCAAAAATTCAAAACACAGCACAGTGTCAGAACCATCACTGCTGAGATCTGCAAGACATTTTATGTAAATGAACCTCAATAACAAAATAATATAGGCAAGTTAGAGGTATGAGAAAGTGAGTGGAGAAGTGCTCTTTGGAGTAGATTGAAATTGCTGCAATCCTATGTGTTTGGAGTCATATTCTGACCTTCTGTTTTACCACCAGCTATTACTTTGAACATGAATATCTAAATTTATAGGAGTATCTAGCCATAATTTTTCTGCTTCTGGAGCTCATGTCCTTTAATAGTATCTCTGTAGGCCATTTTGTATTTTTCATATGCACTGCATTTTACCATCCAGTTTTTAAAGTCCTCCACCCTGCCTCACCATTAAAGGTATTAAAGATCATGGGAAAGTGGTGGGAATTCTTCCACGAAAACTAAGGTTTAGTCACTTAATAAAGAAAACCTATGCACTTCCCACTGTCTTTCTTATATATCATGACATTTGCTTTTGATCTTTATTTTCACACATTGCCATCCACCAATAGGTCTCCAAAAATGTCTTATCTCAGAATTAATTATGAAACTTGGATCTTTTGTGAATGATACAATATGGATCATCTCCCATATAAATAAAAGGCAGTTTTGAGAGCTACCAGATAGAAATAACTGATACACATGTAGACGCAAGAAGCACGTTCATTCTTATGTTTTGAAAGATGAAACAATCCCATAAATCTGTGCAGTGTGGTTTCTTGCTCTACATTCCACTGCTGTAGAACTGGGCAACCATTTATTTGAAAGAGGAACATACACCACTAGTTTCACATGAAAACGTGACCAAGCTCTCGGACTATAAGAAATGTGTGCTGTGCAAACATTCCTCCCCATACTACTGAACTCCAGTAGAGCAAACAAAATGAAACCAAAACAAGAGCCCTTCATCCTTGCTAATCAAAACTTGCAGCAGGGCTAGTTGCTTGACAGGCAATGGCAACCACCACTTACAGAAGGGGAAAATCAGGAACTAATCAAGATTCACCAAGTTAATATTACACCTTTAAAAGACTAAATAGACTAATAATTTGGGGGTTTCTTGTTCTTCGTTTGTACATTTGCCTCAAGCTCTCTTGACAAGTCTAGAATGGGCAGTGTTTAATAGCCATGGCCTTTTGTCATAGATCAGCTTTTGCCAGAAACAAAGTCCTTGAGTCAGTTTATTTCATAACCTGCATGAGTCTTTGCAAATTATTCATAAATACAAGGACAATTTTCTTTTAAGTGCTGCTTTTAACTTTTTTAAGATCTCTTACTGAGCTTGATACCATATTAAGATAGCAATTCCTTTTATTTGAATAAAAGCTTTTGTCTTTAAGCACAAGGTTTATTTTCATCTAGTGTAATATATTCAAGGTCAAACAATCAAAGGTCCAGAATGAAACCAAGAGAAAAACAGTGAAGATAAAGAACCCTCTAAATGACCAAAAAAAAAATCTAGGCAAGACTTTCAGATGTTCCCCTTATCACTTCTCAGGGTTGTCATAAACAATGCTGCATCAATTTGTTTTAGTATCAGTGCTGGATTTTTCTCCCCCTCCCTAAAAGCAGCTAAACCATCCAATGCCTGCTGTCCCTGTTGATGAGGCAGTCAGGTGCATTTAATAGCACACCATCTGTCAGTCTGAACAAGTTGCAGTGGTAGTGCTGCTAAAGCTTAGAAGGAGCAGTTTGCACAGAAATCAGTGCTGCACAGAGTAAATAAAAGCCTCTGAAGCTACTCTGTAAAAAACCCTGACTTTCAATGAAATTATATTTCTAATGAAGCATGTGATCCTTTAACCATAAAGACACTTTTCCTATATCTAAAACCCCTCATTTTCCTGTGTCATGCATCTAAGACTATTCTGAAGTACATTTCCATCTTTTAAAAACCATTCTCACTATTAAACCTAGAGACTGGTGAAGGAAGAATGACATGCATGTAATAAGAGCAGTTTGTCTAGGCACAACTGAGGCATCTTTTAATTCCTTGGTCTAAGCTGAGGGCTTGAATTTTTCAGCTTGCTTGTCTTGAGAAGGACTTCCAAGTTGCAGAGATGGAAAAGAAAATGGAAGGAATGAGAGGAAACCATGTTAGGTTAAGCAGCCCTTTGACCAGACAGAGCATTCTTAATCTTTGGTAGCTTTGGTAAAGAACATTAAGCCCGAAGTAAACAGCCCCAGAACATAACTTGTAAAGAGATATGATGAACACACAGGTTGCTTTTTCCCCCAGCAAGTCAGGAACTTTTCTGCTTCCAATGTCTCCACGCTTGATTAAACACAACCTAAACAAACCTGTGCCTTTAGATTTGGAAAAACATTTGTCTTCTTCACACCATCCAATCTAATCTTCTTGAAGAAACCTAGAGCAGAGGACCAGAGGATGATAGGGACACTTCTAAATTTGAAGACATTCTTATTTTGGTCAAACAGAAGAAAATTAAACGCAACGCAGTTTCTTAAAAGCATTAGTGGGCTACAAACAATGCTGCAAGGCTGAACATCACGCTTATGACTGCACTCCGCATACTGACTTTGGTGCCATCCTGAAGGATTATCCACAATCACATAGATTAGTGGAGGCTTAAAAGGAATTAGCAAATTCTGTATGTTTTTGTACTCATCCTTCATTCAATTCAGTTAATGTGAAACATTACCCCTTTGCTGACCTCCAAGTAACTGTCTACCACTCTAGGTCACTTTCAGTTGACATCTCATTTACATATTTGCAAAGATGAACAAACTTTCACTAGCAAAAAAAGGTCCAAATTTGCTTTATTTGGAGAGTCCTCCCAGGCAGGCAGACTTGGTTATTTTATCTTATCACACATTAAGTTATAATAATAACACCAAATATACTTCTTACCAAAATTATGTGATATTACTAATTTTGTTAGTCTCAGTCTAACAGCCCTTTGAAGCTTAGAAATTTCATCACGAGCACTCTTCCCACGTTGATAACATTACTTTGAGTTACAAGACAGAGCATCTTTTTTCTTTCCGCCTTCTGATGCGGTTCATTGAGAACGTAAGAGGAAAATTAAAGTCGCTCATCTGTAAATACTGGTTCTCAAATCGGCTTGTAGGATTCCAAACTGACATTCTTAATTAAAAATATACAGATCCTCATATAGTGACGCAGGTTGGGAGCTCATAAAGCAACAACAAGCAAAAGCATAAGCTTCCCTTCTCCATTCACATCCTGCCTGGTCATATGTCCCTGAGAAAGGAGAGCTCCCTGTCAGAAGGCTGCAGGAATGGCCACCACCTGAGCCAGATCCTCCCAATAGCTTACAGATGCTCCCTCCTACTTTCCTTTTCATTTTCCCCAAAATAGACATCCATCCCCCTTGAGTCACCCTGCCTTCTTTTCCCAGCTCAGTCCTCTGAAGACTGTTGCTGAGGTCTTTCCACCTTTCCTTCTCCCTCTTGTGTCTGTTCCAATGGACATTAAGTGTCGGTCACCTGTGTCCCTGATGGCTCTTCTGCCTTGTTTTCACTGTCTTCTCCTACTCCTCCTCCCTAACTGCCCATAAATTAATTTCTGTAGACTCCAGCTTCTCTCTGTGAGTAGCACTGCTGCCAACAAGCCTGAGTGGGGAGGCTTCTCCCTTTCACTCTCTGGCAAGCACCAAAGAGAATCATTAGCCAGGTTCGAGGAGACCACTTTGCTCAGCTGCATCAGGCCATGGTGCCCCATGCTGCCATGGAAACAGTGGACAAAACCGGGAGTTGGGCATATTTTATTCAGCAGGCTGTTTGCGTTCTGCACCTTCTCTGTCCACGAGGCTGGTTGCTCATGCAGCCTTGCTAGCTTTGGAGCTATTTGAGGGGAACATCTGTTATGCTCTTTTAACTTCTCTCCTAAAGATCAGCACCAAACCACAGAGCAGCTTTGATATTCCCAAACACACACGCACAGCATAACAAGCTGCTACTCTTCATTGCTGCTAATATTGAAAAGGCAGTTGGATCAGATGTTAACATGAAAATTAACAAGAGATTACTTTTTCCCCAGCATACCAGAAACAGCATGCTGCTTCAGACCTAAGAACTCCATCTACCTTGATCAGAAGCCAAAACCAGAGTGCTGGACTCTTAACAGGACAGCTGGTAAAATGCTCATGACAGGCTGATGCTGCCAAGGCACAAAAGGAGCCTGAGTACAGTTTTCATCAGGGACTACGAATATACATTTGCTTCCTGCTTTTCTCCATGGTAGCTGTAAGTTGAGATTTTATTACAATACTGAATCTATATTCTACTGCAAAAAAGATTATCCGAAAACACTAACATTCAACAGCTTTCTGACGTATTTTCACATTTTCTTTCCCTATCATCATGATCGTGCAAAATTTTGACCAATATGAAGGAAAACTTTAAATTTTGAATTCTGAGCATGAAATAATGGAAGGACTTCACTTTCCATTTCTTCCTTACAAATTTGTGTACACAGCAGACTGAAAAAGAAAATCTGGAAATGTTTTACTAATTTAACTATGGGGTTTTTTGTTCTAAGTTCATCAATACTGACTAGAGGTACTTAATTCAGGAACCCACTTCTCAGGCAGAAGGAGAAAAAAGTACTAAAGAGTCCTAACCTACTTTCTTTACTTTCTTTTACATTAAGTAACTACATAGCCTTAATAACAGGCTTGGTTCCCCTTGCCTTAATATCTTTGTCATATATTACAGAATCATGGAATGGTTGGGAGTGGAAGGGACCTCTGGAGACCACCTATTCCAACCTCTCTGCTAAAGCAGGTTCACCCAGACCAGGCTGCAGAGTATGGCATCCAGGAGGGTTTTCAGTATCTCCAGAGAAGGAGAGACCACAATGTCTCTGGGCAGCCTGTTCCATTGCTCTGTCACCCTCACAGTAAAGCTTTTCCTCATATTCATATTTCATGCTTGTGCCCATACTGTCACCTCTTCCACTGCTACTTGCCAAAGATTAAATTCTAAGACTTTCAACACAGACTAGACAAACACCAGCTGCACACCAATAATTGTAAGCAAGTTTTTAGTGGAACATTTATACGTGAGGACTGAGACACACTCATCTTGGGTAATCAATTTTATCACCTGCAACAGTTGACTTTGCCTCCTCAGAAGCATTCAGTAGTAGGAGGACACTGGCAGTAAGTACTCTGCTTAGCAGCTAGGGAAAATCATAGGTTTTGTTAGGCTGGATTTACTTAAGTAGGCAAATACAACTGCACAACCATCTGCAGGGGCTTCTCTTTGAATCAAGCACGTTTTCTGTACTTGAATTTGTCTGTCTTTCTCACTACAGTCTGATATTAAGAGGGGGAGCATAGCTGCAGCTTTTAGTAGGAAAAGGTTATTCTAAAAACTCTTTGATGTAAAGTTAAATGTGTTAAACCAAAAAGCACTGAAGATGAGGAGAGTTCAACGTTCCCTTCCAGCATCAAACAGAAAGGCAAAGACCAAAACGGAAAAAATGTCTTGCTTACGTTTATCACTGTTGCCTCTGCAATTTCTCTTTAATCAACAGGTCTTTTACTGCCATCTTCAGCTATTTTACAGAAGTTTTGTGTCATTCAATGAATAATGCAGTCTTATTATTACCCCAGAAGCTGAAATATTGAAGTGATACCTTCTGACACAATCTGAGGCATGAGAAAATTGTTTGACTTCCACAGAAAATAAAGGAACTTCCGAAGTTCATTAAGTGGGTTTGGGGCTTTTGTTTTGGGGGGTTTTGGGTAGTGGGGGTGACATTTATAATTGTTTTGGTTTGGGTTTTTTTTGGAGGGGTGTGTTTTGCTGTTTGGGGGAGGTGTTTTTGTTCTGTTGGGTATTTGGGGGTGAGGGGGGGGTGTTTGTTTTGCTGTCCCCTACACCACTGTTACGTGTTTTATTCATCAGTGGAAGGAAAGTTGTTTTCATAACTACCTATTATTCCCCCAGCGTACTTGAGTTGCTATTTCTTTCCCAAATAAATGAAGATGTTTACAATTCCATCCTGTAGGGTAATTCAGGCAAATCAATACTAGAGGTTGAATCTTCAGCATACAATAAACATACCCACAGTACTGCTTGTGAATACATGCATAGGTGCACAAGGCCATGGCATTTCACAGCTCTTCAAACTGATATGCACTTGTACTTTTTTAATGCTTTCATGAATAGTCCATTTAACTCCCTGTACCTTCAAGTGTTTTCTGTTAAACAAAAACAACTGCTATTCCCTAAGCAAGAAGCATCAAAAAATTATTTTTAGATGTTTCTATTAAAGTTCCTGTCTGCTTACAATAGTTATTAGTCTTGTACCAAGATGACTTTGTCCGCCACCACTCTGAAATGAGATACAGTGGATGTTAAGGAGTTGTTCTTTGAGGAGGTGGCAACAAAAGACAAAGGGCGGACATGGCTGCAACATGTCCTTGATTTTCAGAACTCAACAACACATTCTGCTAAAGACTCCAGAAATAATCCCCTTGAGATTAAATTTAAATATGCATTCTTTTTTTTAATTAAAAAGCTTAAGGAAATGCCAGTGTTTGTAGTAGTTGCCTTGGTCATTTAATGACATGTGTAAATGTACCTTTATTTTCCAGATTTAGAGTGCTTGTAATTTGAGCAAGCAGCTAGGAAGGCTATTCTTTGGGTTTTTTCAACAGGGCTTCTCTTACCCTTGAGGAAGGAGAAAAACAATATGAATATTAAGAAGGGAGAGTGGGAAGGGAGAATAAAAGGGGAAAAGATCCTATCAACATCCAGTCATAAAGAAGCAGAACGATTTGCTCGCTGCATCAGCCTTCCACAGTAATACATTACCAACACCTTGCAGCTACAATGCCTAAGAGCTCCATCAAATCAGTAACCTCATGCAAGAGCTTTGTTTTAAAATCTAGATTAATTTCCCATTTTGGTAGCTTGAGTGACTCACAAATATTTATATATCTATAATGCAGAGAACATAAAACAATTTTAAACCAGTTTGGAATGAAAAGAACTTTCACAGAGATAATTTTTATACAAGTCTATCACCTGGCTTGTAGAGTCTCATTTCAAACAACACCAAGCAGTGGAGCAGCAGAGAAATTGTCACTTAGAAAAAACACATATTAAGATGTCTGTAAGGTTTTTTGTGTGGCAGTTTTTCAGAAGTGTTGTGCAGTATAATGGAGGGGAATGAATAAAGTAGCACAGAAAAAACAGACAATGCAACTCCAAATTCTAAACGAAGTAAAAAGCTGCAGTAAAGTCCATTCACTTTTCCTTTGTTATTTAACTACAACAGCCAGAAGAGTGGGGAGGAAAAATCATGTTGTGTAATAGTATGGCTCCTACTAGTTTACTTCTCTGAAAGCAGAGCTGAGGAATACCTGAGTCCTGAGATCTGTGAGCAAAGCAAGAAACTGCAACATAAAATTTGATGGTAAAAGAAGAAAAAGCTAACTACAGAGCAAGCTAAAGACATGTATTGTAGTTCCTTGATAACTTTATACATATACTTACTGTCTTACTAGATGGCTATTAAAGACACTTGCTTTTCCTTCAACACTGCCTACTTCCCTTTATGTTTTAAAGATTAAATAAACATCTCTAATTTCAATGCAATCATAAAAATAAAGTAAAATCCACACTTGTAAATTTCCAACTCCTCATCTTAATGAGCTCCTCAGCCCACAGATTTTTCAGAGATCATTTTGAACATGACCTGGTGCCTACTTGAAAGGGGCTTCACTGCTTGCTTTGGGAATGGCACAACTTCCACCAGCCTGTGGGCAGAGCTGAAGGGAAATAATCTCCTTTGGAAAATAATTCCATTTCCATTTGGCCAGAAAGCTATTTTTCTTTTAGGGACATGTCATGGGGCACTGACTTTATTCTAGTCAAAAGCTGAAACACTGTAATTAACCCCCAAATTTATTAAAAGGGCAGGGAAAACCACATAAAACAAAATATATGGCCTGTGCTGAAAATCTTATTTAACTATCACCACTAATTCAATTCAGAAAGGGTGCATCCTGGATTAGAGCGAGTAAAATAACACTCTTACATTTCTTTCACACCATCCAACCCAGCCTTGCCCTCTAGGGACTGTTTGTCTGACAGGTCTTCCTAAGGTACCCACTGTGGGTGCTTGTGCCAAAGACCAATCCCACAGCTTCTGTATAGAGCATCACTGGAGATCTAATGCTGATCTCACAGCCACATCTTAACATTCCTCACTGCTGAGAGCATCTTTTGCAACTAGTAAAGTTTTGCAAATACAGCATACAGTACTAAAAAGCTAGAAAAGTTACAAAATACGAAATCCTAGTTTATATGCAGAGTTACAAATGCAATGTCAATGATTTCTAGTGTTTTTAATGGAACATTACTCTGCTTGGTGCAGGAGACCGGTTAGAAATTAAATGCAGATAATACCCATGAGGGAGCTGTAAATGAAGATACAGCTCAGACTTACTTTTTAGGTTAAATTAGGCATTGCTTAGCTGACACAACTGCTAGTAAGAAATAAGTAAGTTATCTCTACACCCACACAACTAGAGTGTAGATTTATTACTTGCTAGAAAACATGATATATATGCTTATATTCCCTCTAAGACTCACCCAGTTTGGTAGCCTGAATCAAACTTAAGACAGGTGAGAAAAAAACCAAGTTATGCCTTCATGGAAATGTACAGAAACCTACCTTCATTGAATGACTCATACCTTCCTTTATATAGTAGCACCAGAAGTCACTGAAAAGAGATTTCTGCCAAGATTTCAAACTCTCAGGAAGTAAAAGCAGCAAACGGCATATTTGCATGTTTCACCCTTTTAAATATAATTTCTGAAGGTCAGCAATGCCTGCTGAAAGAAGACACTGCATCACTCTGGAAAACTACAAAGAAAAGGTGAAACACATCAGTGCTAATACCTACTGGTCCCAGTACGGCAAGGCAAAAATGCAGCTGCCTGTGTAGAAATATATATGGATTATACTTGCTGCAGACGCTTGATACTCATGTTCAAGGGGATGCAATTAATTAACTGGAAGACCACCCTAATTAAAGCAAAAAGGCAAAGCCAGATCACACTGGCAAAAAAAGAAGAATGAACTTGGCCTGAATGGCATTCAGATTATTGAAACAGCTAATAAAAGGAAGGATGACTTGTGCTTGCAGCAGAAGGTGCACAGCGTGTGTGCTCTGCTGTTAGCAACAGTGCCGAATCCTGGATACAGACAAAACAAATGGGAAATCAATGCAAAGAATTCAGGGATGATGCCAGAGGACAAGAAACAACTTGATTATTCTGCAAAGGAAGATGCTACAGCCTCTTTTAGGTGCAGAAAAGGGAGTTCCATCTTTCAGAACAGCATCCCTTGGGTGTAATCCAAGAAGAACATGCAATAGAGTTGACACAAAAATCTCCATGCTCAGTCACTAGCTTTTCCTTAAGATGAAATAAATGAAAACCTTGGTAGTTTGAGGTGCCTTAGATTCATTCTGGGAGTGATGTTTATTCTTAAAGTCAGACAAACAAGTTTTCCAAAACAGCCTCTGTGTTAAAAAGGAGTCAAGTTTTACCTGTCTTTGCAGGAAGGCTTTAGTATTGAATGATTGCAAGAGAAAGTTACCTGGACTTAAGATAGACAGAAACAAGAATTTTGGCAAAAACAAGAATCCTACAAAATCTGTAGGATTTGCTGCACATCAAACGAGTAACTTCAGCAACCACAACACAGGCAAGCCTGAACCTAAAACATTCAGAGGACCTGACACTGAATGCATATTGGAGGATGCTGCTTACACTGCATTCCCAAATTTTAGCTAGGGAAGATACCTGAAAAAGTAAGTTGAGAAGAAGGAGAACACTTCAAAACAACAAGAACTATTTTTTAACAGTTTCATCCATAAGTTTCATTTCTTAAAAGCACAACCACCACAAGCTAAAAGTTAAGGATGTTGTGGCCCAGGATGCAGAAACATTACACCAAAATAGAATAAAGCTAGCAATTACATCGAAATATGCTCACTTGCAGCTGACTATCCTGATTCTTGCCTCTCTTCTGGGTTTCCACAAATATTAAAAAGCAAACAAACAAAAGGTGAACTTAATACTACTTTATTGCAAGACCAGCAATTACTCTACTGTTTGTACATTTCAAAGTTTCTGAGTGAGCCCAAAGGCACCAATGGTTTTTAAGGCCCTGAGCCTTCAGGCATGATGCAAACTATTATGACCAGACAGTTACTGTTAAATTTTTCAACAGAAGTTACACTGGACTAGCAATTTGGTGCAAGCATGCAGCTGCACCACAACTACAAGTAGTGTTTAAATGATTTGGCATATAATAGATATAAAAATGCCTGCAGGATGGATTTTTGAATTTCTGTATGTTGACATTGTTTTCCTCTCCACACTCTATTTAGCTTACATCTAGTTCTATGAAAACTTAAATTTTAAGTGTAGGTGTGCAAAATGATTATGCTTGAATATCATGCAGCAATTGAGGTCACTTCTCTTCTTCCCTCCCAGTCTGCCCCAGCATATCCAACAAGTCCTGTAAATATCAGTATAGATCAAGGTACAAATTCAGGTTCATTTCTAATGGATCTACAGAACTAGATATAATCAAAGAGATAGCTAAAGAAATGCATGAACATTAAGAACAGAGGGAAAAGGTTGAACCCTCCATTAGCATAGTTCTGTAGTTTGAAAAGTCTTCTCAGGTGCAACAGAAGAGGGTTAAGGTATTACAACGGTCACATATGTTGTATCAAGTATCACCAAACTCCTGAAGGACTTTCTGGTATACCAATAAAAGGAACAGGAAAATGTCTGGGTTGCTAAGTCATAGCCAGTGACAAGTGGAGTACTGTGGCTCTGATGGTTTCGTGTAATAAAACTCATCATTTACAACCACCATTGAATTAGCACAGATACTGTAATCCTAAAGCTAAAAATAAAGTTATCAGAGAAGACAGCATAAGTGAAAGGGCTCAAAAGCAACTGAGAACATTTATACTGTCCTGGCATTAATGTAAGTTCACTTCACTGAACTCTACTATTGGAAGTTTATTGCTTTGCAAAACTGAAGAAAATTTGATAAAGAAGGTCAAGATACAGAAACATATGAAGTATAATAGACCAAAATTTTGAAAAACATTTGTTGAAAAGTCATCCAAGAAATAAAGCAGTAAATTAAAGAGGATAAAAAAAGAAAATCAAAACCACATTACAAACTGCTCTTGAAGATACCTGCACAGGAAACGGTGGTTCTGGAAAGAAAACAACTTGCTCACCCGAGGAAATCATTAATCGTTTCTGAAGCTTCTAATTCCTTCTCTTCTCTGAAACACACCATGAGCTTTGCAGGTTAACAAAGGGTAAATAACTTGAATGACAACAGTGCTCAAAGGACTTACAGGTATGTTCCCTGACAGACAAATTTTCATGCAGTGAAAAGTACCTCTTTGAAGCCACTGATCATCAAGTCATTTGGGGGAATGCTCTGATTTTCAGAACAAGGAACTCATATTTATCTAGTCTAGTTAAAACAAAGAATCTAGCATACCACCTGTGCAGAAAATAAGAACTGACTAATGACAAAACTAGGAACAGTGCTGCCAGAACTTATGCAGAAATGGGCACTCCCCTGAACCAAAACGTCTCTAATTCCTTAAAAGTTACATCTTTGGAGAGGAGTTTCTATATTTCAAGTATCGTTCACACAAACATCACTTCCTGCCTCAGACTTCTCTTCCAGGGCTGTAAGATTTCTCAGTCATTTGAACATGACTTTTCTACTAAGAGCTTCCAAGCCATACTATATTTTGCCTTTCTGAAAGGCAATATAAAGGCAGTAGACAGATTAAGCTCAGATAACAGGCTACAGAAAACAATAAAGCGCAGAGTAAGAGGGAGGAAAGTACATCAGTTATTTCATACTGACTTTGTCCCCAGAAAAGCTGCTGAGCTACTCTTTGCAGACAAGTTCCACTCCTGTATCATATTTTCATGATAAACACAGAAGCCCCATGGAATAAGGTGATTACTCCAGTCTGAGTCAGGTTCTTGAACACCAAGCCTGTGCACGTCCTGGTGTGAAGTTCTGCTCCTTCACCATGCTCCTTTCAAATGTCCCTTCATCACCATCCCTCACGAATTCTCACTGAAGTGTTTTGAAAGTGGACAGCAAAGGACTACTCAGCAAAGGGAGAATTCAGGGGTGCATCAGAAATTAGGGCATGTACAGTGCTCAGCCAAACTACAGAAGAGCAGTGCTTAAAATCATAGGGAATGCTATTACTTCTGGCCTTGGCATCCTTGGAAGCTACAGAGGGGATCAGCCCTTTAAGGCTTAGGGCTATTCTAAAAGTGCTAGGAGAGGCACAGAATTAGGCCCAACACACCACAAAAGGTACCAGCTATGCTGAAATTTGTTCAGCATTTTCTGCCATGAACTGGCTCTCAGAATCTTCTGCAACAAGCTGCACTAACTAACCTGAGCATAACCATAATTAAGAGTCATTAACAGAAGCAAACCAAAAAAGGTTTCTCTTCACAGAAAACCATATATCTACTCACAAAATCTTCAAAAAATAATGAAAGGTATGGAGAAAGTCAACTTAATATGAAAGTATGTCAGCCATTTTCCAGGGACACATGCAGACACCCAGCCTACAGCACAGGTGCACTTGACAATGGCACTGCACCATGTGCACTAAGAAATCACATTTTCCCATTTTTCTAACACACCAAAATCTAGTATACTGGGGAGAAGAACAGTTCTTATTCAATACTTTCCTAAACTCTGTGCTTTCATCTGATATTACACACAGGTATGTGGAAGACCCTTTCAGAAGCCCACCTCAGACTCAGAGGTATTTCATCCTATTGGGCAGCTGAGCAGACAGAGGCAGTAGTACTTTGCAGACTGCCAATTCCTCATCTCTTGCACATTTCTCTTACTTGAGATTCAAAGCATATTCATAGCAGTAAAAACAGTATTGATTTTGCTTTAAAAAACAAATACACATCCATCTTTGTGTATCTTTGCAGTAAAAGTTAACTAGTCAGTGCCCTTGGGGGTGTGCAGCAGGCAGCAGAGTGCAGCCAGGAGTCACCACAAAGGGAACTTCTTCCTGAAACTCAGGAAAAATGTTATTTAAAGGGTTTACACTGCTCTAGCATTTGCCCCAACACACAGAGTACAGGGACGTATTTGAAGCCCTGAGCTATTTCCCAAATGCCAGTGGCAAGATCCTAGAGCTCAAAGCACCTGTGCTTGCCTCCAGCCAAAAGGAAAAGGTATTTTAGAGAAAACTTTAATGAACTAACACTGAATTAGTCATACGATCTTTTTAAGAGACACTGCTCAATGCCAAATGTATTGATAAAGGACAGAGAAAAGTATAAACAAACAAGGAGGAGAGAAAGCTGCGATACACCATACATCTCCACGCGAATTTTAACTTTTGACGGCAGATTTCAAGAAACTGCTGAACAGTGCAAGAATCTGCACAATACTAGAAAGCTTAATTTAAGAGAAGCCCTATATTTTCTGCACACGCAGCAGCAGGCCCTCAGGGAGTAGTTCTAGCAAATAGTCTTCAAGGATTTTACTACAGTTCTGTGCTCCAGGGGAGAATGTCACTGCTGTGCAGGAAGGGTTTGGGGGGGAATGTATAATACTATTCTGATACACATCTGTGTAAGGCAAAGTTTAGTGTAGATAAGTGTGTGACACTATGCATAATTGTCTTTTGTTGGTTTTCTTGCATTTAATCTCACAGTGGTGCTTCAGGTAGTCTCTCTTTACCTACCAATTCTTTAAACAAGTTAAATTACAAGACATATTCAGTAGACATATTAGGCTAGCAACAGCAAGGAAATTCACATCAGTTTTACAAAGGTTCATGCCAAAATCCCCATTCTGTTTTTCAGCCCATCAGCCCAGCTTCTTCCATCTTGGAGCCCCAGCCAGATTCCTCAGTGACACCCTTTTCCACAGCCTTCCAAGTCCTACCAAAATGAGAGTCTGTTGGTGAAACAAGCTTCAGGAGACAGATGAAGCAGTCCTTCCTCCTCAGCCAGGGAGGCAGAAGCACTGCCCACTGAGAGCACTCCCACACCCCCATGCATCGAGGTCCTGCTCTCCCCAGAAGCTCTCCCAGCACTCCCAGGGGAGGCAATAGTGTGTCACAGCCAGGAGAGATGCCCAGTGGGGCAGAGCAAGGCAGGAAACAGGCTGGCAACACAGCCCAAGCCGTGCTGCAAGCAAGGAACACAGAGCAGCTGTGGCAGGCTGAATGCAGAGATCACTTGGTAGCATTTAGCACCTCCAGGCTTTTCCCTTGGCTAAAACAGTACATTTCTCAAACCACTACCGAGGTCTGTCTCACACTAGATCACAAGCTTATTGAAGCATTAAGAGGGTGTTAGGCTCCACATAAGCAATTTTATGTCCACAGGTACATCTAAGATGGAAATTTGCTGACATTTCCACGGGTCCTCCTGTATCACTGTCATGTTTTAGCGGGTTTTTTTATTTGTTTCACTTGTTTCTCTGTTTGTTTGGGGTTTTTTTAAAGAGGGGGAAGAATGAAGCCTGCTGTAAGCGATCATTAAGAACCATGGATCAGGCCCATCGAGCCTTTGGACTTGGAAAATACAGCTAACATTCTACTTCCTTAATTCATATCAAAAGTCCAGGGAGTTTTTCATATTGTTTATCAATCTGTTGAACATAAGTAGTGCTATTCCATCCAAACACCTCATTAGGGCCAGCGTGCCAGTTTAAAAGCAAGCTATTTCTCCTCCACCTCAAGTACAAGACTAAAAAGTTTCTTGTCCACGTTTCCCCTATTGTTCTATTGTTTCTAGACCCTATAAAAATAATTGCTATATCACGTGTAGCAAGCAACGTGCCAACACAACTCCACCCAGGTTGCACAGATGCATGCACATTCACCACACACAAATTCTCAAACTGGGCTTGATTTTCATTTGCAATCCAGTTACATAACCCATGGACAGCAGTAGCTGTCTCACTGGCATATTAATGGGATGTGTAAGTAGGTATTTCTGAGCTGTGCTCACAGACTTGGGCATGGCATTGCTCAAGACACGCAGCTTGGGGGAGGAGGAAAGAGCAAAGAGTGCTCCAGAGCTCGATTGCATTCTCCCTCAGTGTTGTGGCTCCCAGAACGCCTCCACAAGCACCACCTCCTCTTGAATTTACTGACGCACCTCTATCAAAGAATTACGCTTCAGTTGCTTCTATTTCTACCAACTCAAGTCTATTTAGACTGAAGTCTTCCATGTCAGAAGATTGCCTCAGGCTCAGTTCTTCTGCAAACTTTCAAGCTTAACTAGTTCAGCTATTTCCGAGAATAAGGTGAGAAGAAAAATACCTATGTTGCTGAGCTCAAAAATAAACCTTTCCTTTCCTGCCTCAAATAAAACACTCTTTTAGAACACTGAGACAAGTACAAAGGGCAGAAAAATGTACAGGTCCTGTTCCATGAGGTAGGATAGAATAGAAGTATAAAGATTAGCTCCCACTGTAATTTTGAAAGTGATCAAACTATTTAAATTCAGAAGCCTTTTATATTCAATCTTAATATTCCTTTTATATAGGGATACAACTTTTTGGCTGTAACAAGGAAAAGCATGTGTAGTGTTTATACATGATTGAAGGCCATATTAGCATATTATTTGTCTTTATATTAGTTCTATGTATACATATTATATGTATTATAATACACAACTGTAGCCATGCTAAACTCAGAATTTTATTGCTTTCCTTGTAAAACTCTTTGCCTTGACTTGAATAGAAATTCCCTCTTCTTTTGTGAGCAGTCTGCTTCATTCTTTGTTGACACCAAGAACTGAACAAGTACTTCAGCTACAAGAACTACACATTCAAAAGCATACTTGTCCTGTCAGCGTCTTGTGAAGTCTAGGAGACTTGTACACTTCAGAAAGCTTCTCCTGCATCTTTTTCAAAATAAACTACCAACAAAACACAGTTGCATTTTCTGCCACTCAGTGCTGCAAAAACACATGAACCAAAAATCTCATAGAGCCTTAATTCCTGCCAATGCCACACAGACAAGTCCAAGACTTGTACTCTGACAGAAGTAAGCAAGTCTTTTTAAATGACCAGGAATGTCTCACCAAGAGTAAGACAACTAAACTGCTCCTGCTGGCCACTTTTCCTTTTAAACCCGAACCAGAAATAATGTCCAGTTGTTCCTTCTTTCCTCTACCCATAAAACAGATGCTTCAAGAGTTAGTTTGACAGTGATTTCTGTGTGTACTCTGATCTCTTGCTCAAGGATCATGCCTATACATTACCTCTTCTGGGAATCAAGGACCAAGATTATTTTAAATAACTATGTATTTTCTAGAGCACAACTTTCAGCAAGGTTCCTCATAAATCATCTACAGACTTACAGTTAATATTGTATGTTCAAAAAATTAGTTATTCCTTAACACCAGTTTACAGCTGGAAGACAATATAGCACTGGGGTCAACTCTAGGCATAATCAAGGCACGCAGCTGCCTAGAGAAACAGTGCATGGGCCAAAACAGTCTTCCTTCCTGCCCAATCCTGCCTATACCACAGTCCCAGAGACAGACAGATGGATGTTCCTGCAGAATGCAGGATTGGGATAACAGGGCAGCAGTTTGCTTCATGTATACAGAAGTGACAAATGGAGCACTCTCAAACCTGTCCCATCCCTCAAGTCCCTCCAGCGGCTGCAGCCACAATGCAAGGCTGCTTTTCCTGAGCTGTGCCCCCAACCTGGTGTCCCAGATCCAATGCGTTCTTCTCCCCTTACCATGTAGAGGAAGATGCCTGGCTTGACTAGCCTCGGATCTTCATACTCAAGAGCAACAGTCATCCTTCCAAACCCACCTAGCAGCCTTGCGGGCCCCAGACGACAACAGCTCTTGGCAGCTTAACAGTTGGAGGTACTGTAAGCCGAGTGTGACAGATGGAATCCCTTCCCATACCTGGCTTCAAAAGCATCCCTACAACTGCCAAGCCAAAGGAATTTTGCTTGGCTATCTTAGTCTTAACAGTAGTAAAATGAAGATTCATTAGCAGGTACTCGTAAGACAAAGCAATATCAACAGTGGTGATGATGTGCCAACCTCATACACAAATCAAAGCCCTCATGAATCAAACACTTAGGTCCTTGCAGCCTGAGCCAATGAGGCTGCCTCCACCTGACAACAGAGGTAACCTGCACCTTCTCTGAACTAGATATAGGAAACCTCCTACACACACCCCTATTAGTGGGTTATTTAGAAAACAAAGCGTAAGAGAAACCCCACACACTCATTTGAAACAGCTCCCCAAGTTAATTCTCATGCCTTCTATGCTCTCCAACAGATTTGGAAAGTACTATCCTCCTTTTTCTCTAACACTGTCCCAGTCATGACAGAAGCAGACTATTTGCCAGATCAGGCACATTTCACTACCTCAACACAGCGGTCCTGCAATAGTCCCACAGTAATATACGAGACAGTTAAACATTACTAGTATTCCCTGCATTCCTGAGGGCTGACTCTGTACTGAACAGTGTCATCACCTAGGACAGGAACTGTGACACTGAATATTACAGGTGGTGTGCGTGCAGGAGGAGGGGAGTCTTTGAAAACTCTTCCACTATAAAGGGTTCAAGCCCCCCACCCAAAACGGACAGGCAGCATCACCACAATAGAGCAGTTCCCTCAACTCAAGCTGACTAGGTCCTTGAGAACACAACAGATAAGCATGCATATTTTATAAACAGCTAATTTTATACACGTGTATGAAATATACTGTTTTACATAAAATACGAACAAATACCAGAAACAAAAATCACAAAATACCTTGCCCATGTGTATGATTCTCCCATGTGAGAAGGTACAGAATGACATTTAACAGGTCCGCACTGTCAGATTCTTTTGGTGCTAGGTAGCTTTTCATTCTGCTGTCCTTTGCATCAGTGACTCAGTCATATATTCCTTAAGGACAGAAACTTCTATTGGTGGCAATGGGGAAAAGACAGAGGCATTTATCACAAGCTACAACAGAGCAATATTCTGCCAATACTGCAGTCATTACCAAATTGTTTTTCACCATGCTGAAAAAAAATTAAATATCCTTCTTTTTAATGCTACAAAGAACATATGCATCTCCATAAATCATGCAATCAGCATTTACAGCACCAGATCTCTGTAAAAGAATGCATCAGCTGAAGTCTTAGATTGTTTTCCTTAGGTGCTTCTCTCTTATTAGGTGACATTACATCTCATTCTTAAACAGTGAAACTCTAAATTACCCATTTTTAATAAAACCTATTTTTCTCTGCCAGATGCTATTCAAAATGTTTTTCACTAGCTTTTTATTTTCATGCTGACTCAATTACTGAATTATAGTTTATTACAAGCAACTGTTTTCAGATCCATTCCTTAAATCAAACAGTTTATGTGATACTGTATTTTCTATGCATACCAATTTTGTGAAGTATACTGATTCAAAAATCAGTTAAAGCACTACAGGAGGAACATCCCTCTCTCTTTACATGATTGTTTCAGACGAAGCTTTCAGAAGAAACTGAGCAGCACAGATAAGTTTACATGGAAATGTAATTTACATTTACTCTCACGTGTTAAGCAGCTGCCCCTTCTCTGGAAGGATGACAGTTCTTTCAAGGTTCAGTAGACAACAAAGTTGTTAAATGTTTTCTTAGCAACTAATTTTTTCTGGCCCTGAAAAAAAGTCTTTTAGGAACCACTGTGTGATTCTGGGAGCTTGAAACACAACATGTCCTTTTTCAGTCACTCTCCAGGCCAAAGTCATGTTTTCAACATAGCCATTGAAGACTCAACTCTGAAACCACCCCTCGTGTAGTCAAGAAGAATCATTCACTTGGCTAGGAGCTGCTGATGCCCACACAAACAGCAAGCTGAGTAACATCTCTTTGACTGCTGTTTGATAAGGTGTTTGTTTGAGTGCTGCTTCAGTATATAATATTGAAGAGTAAGCATCTGAAGATGTTCACTACCACAATCAAATGCAATGTCATTCTTCAATAGATACTTTTTTCCCCAGAAAATACAGGACCGTGCTTAGGTCTGATCTGTCAATTTGGGGCATTCTTTCATACATAAAATTAAAAGCATATCCTTTTAGCTACTTCATTGCACCAACATCTAAACAATATTCATGTAGGCTAGCAATCAGGTAGATGTTACATTCACAAAAGGAAGAAGGGAGTTTTGGGTCCTTCTCAAAACTTGCGTCAAAAAAATATTGCAGTGAGAGTGGCCACAGTAAATAAAGAAAAATCATTAGCTGAACTCCATATTTATCACAGCAACCCCCCTCAAAAAAAAAAATGTAAGTTCTACCCAGTCACCACTCAAAGACTTAGTTCACCTAATTCACCTTTCAATTATTGGAGATTACCTGTTTTTTAACCACAGCACTACAACCTCACTAAAGAGGAAGGCAAACAAAATTCTCTGTACTAACTAGCTGTGGTATATTCAGACAATCTAGGATGACATAGGTTATTGATTCCTGTGATTCAAATGACATCATCAGACAAACTTGACTCAGTCATAATAAGTTCATGCACTCACTTGAGTGCAAAGTATGCACACATAATGTAGGGCAGGATCTGGCCACTTATTCTGTGGTGCCTCCCTTTCTTAGCATCTAGAAAAAGGCCTCTCCAAACTGAACCTGCACATAACTCTTGGAAGGGTTACAGCATTTTCTTTTGCACATTATCACAAATAAAACCAGTTTGTTTAAAATACTCCATTCACCTCCAGAGACATACCAGGAACCAGCAACACAGACGAGCACATGAATGATACATGCTTTCTGTTGTGTGGCACCATACAGACATCTTTTTGAGAGAACAAGTTGCTACGGGACTCCTGAGACTACCAATAACTTACTCTAATTTCATGTTAAATTATGCTCATCACCACTTTGGTTGTACCCACCTTCACTTTGTCATTTCAGACTAGTAGCTCAATTAAGTAAATATCTAACAACTACATTAAAATAAAATCCAGCATGAGTCTTCTCTCTCGAACTTTAATCCACCTTAATTGATTGGGTGCTTTCAGTCCTATATTAAAGAATATAACAAAAAAATCCACCATTGTTAAAATATCCCAGTGGAATAATGACCATTTGATCAGGTATGCCAGCATTAAAGCATATATAAACCAGTAAATGGCAAAATTCTTCTCAGTCAACATAAGAAACCTTAAAAGGATAGTTCAACAGCACAACAGTGATATCAGCATTTAACCACTGAAAATTTACTCCAGAGAAAAAGGTACAACCAACCATCTGCATCTGTGAATGTGCCAACAATCAGTGAACCATGTACCAGATCCAACTTGAATTGAAATGCAACTGTCTTCTATTGTGCCCTTTTAAAACTGCTTTAATTAGTATACAAAGAAGTTGAACATTTTATTTTAAAGAACCATATTGCAGCTATCGGTATGAAATCTCAAATATGTTAAATTATACTGCATGGTGAAAATACAAAATTCCAATTGACTACAATTGCAAAAGCCCTGCATGAAAATTGAGATGCTTTACAGAATAAAGAGACTGCACTTCTACTGGGTTTTCCCCAGTATATTTTCACTACCTATGGGACAAATGCTTTTATGTTGCTAACAATTGAATACCTAGCTAGCTAAAGTGCTTTACAGAAACATATCTAGGGATAGTTTTAAACTCAGTTTTAACTCAGTTTTAAATAGAGTTCTACCTGAAAGTATACAGTTTTCTATTAGATGATTCCAAATCTCTAGTTATTTCTTTGAATGTATTTGAAAACAGAGTGCAAATATACAGCCTACACGCAACATATACATGTATCTTCTAATACCAACTCTTTTTTAAATGAAAACCAGTCAAAGAGCAGCATTCTGTCTTGTACACTGCAAAAACTAAGCACTAAATTGCTTGGCAGATCCAGAATATACAGTGCCACTAAGTCAAGGAGCATTGCTAAAAGCCAGCATAACACAACAGGGTGACAGAACCTGTAAACTGTATCCGTAATCAAACTAACCCCTGTAGCATGCTGCTGAAGTCTGCTTTTGATAGATATTAATTGTACCCCAGACCCCAAGCCAAGAATAACGTTACATTGAGAGAACAGTTCGAGGCATCTCAGAGCAAAGAAATCACAAGGCTGACAGCACAAAAACAATGCAATTATCAAACTTCGTCACCAACCTAACTAAAGCAAGCAAAAAAAAAAAGGCACTTTACCTTTTTAAGGAAAAATTTCTGCAATTTCTTGTGAGGCAGCTTTATCATCTTATTTCACCATCCAGGATACAGGTCAGGCATTGCAAATACTTGAGCCATTCTGCAGGGGCTTGACACCTTTTGCCTTCTCTATTAACTCGCTGCAGTCAGCTTAGCTCAGTGCGTCACCAAACACCAGCCCAGCCCCGCAAGAGATTAAAAGGCAAGAGCTAGGCTGGATCTCATTTTTGACTCAAACAAGGAAGCTATAATACAGACACTCCATCTCCAGTCGAAGCCTTCAGCTGTGTTGCCAGCACAAGGAGGAAGGGAACAGGTATGAGGTCTGCATTGCTCCCTAAAAAAACAAAACCTGCAAAGTTAAAAAAGGTGCTTATACTGGGGCAAGAATTTCCAAAAGGATGAAAGAGGCACAGAGATACTCAGTATCTCACTGATCCTTTCAAATCCCGTGCTACAGAAGAAACTCAATGTCCAGGACTCTGAACACGACCCAGCACTGCCTGCTGAGTGCAGCTTGTCACTGTGCACCTGTTAATTAAGCACATTGTATGTGATTCAACCAAGCACAGGAAAGAGCCTGTCATTTACATTCTCTTCAAATCATTTGAAGATTATTTCCTCTGAATAGTTTTTAGAAAAAACTCTACACAGAGGGATTGCACCCAAAGATGTTATATACAGATACATATGGAGGTATTTATAGAGCACACCAATGCTCAGTTTGATTCAGTACCATAGGAACCAGTGATCATGGGCATCGCTGCTTTCCCTTTGGGAATTTGCAACCTAAGCTCAGCTTCAGAAGGAAGGACAGGGCTCAGCAGCACACCGGTAATGCTGCATCTCCTGGGCCACTGGTATCCTAAAACAGCAAGTGCTGTAGGGTGCTCTGATCTCAAACACTCTGTTCACTCCCAGTTATGCCAGTGGGATAATCCCTATGTTCAAGAATGAAGCTCACGCTGAAGCAGCTAGTTTAACCAGTTTAGAAACTTGACTCCATGGTCAAGCTACCTCCATGATCCGTGTTTGAAGAGTCAGCATGGGTAAGAATACACAGACACGTACTACGACAGGAATTTCTTCCAAACACTATCAGTTGCTCCTAAATCTCCATCTGCTGTTTTTATGATATAAATATTATTTCACACAAGCTGTAAATCTCTAATAGTCCATCTCTACCTGTATCAATTTTCTGCCATTTGCATAATTTTCTTACCAAAAAGACTCTTATTTGTTCCTCTGCCCTCTCGTTGCTCATTCTTCAGGAGCTTAAGTACCACAAGCCCCATCAAGTCTCACTGCAAATGTCCACTCCTACAAAGGCACACAGGCTTAATCTCCAGCAAGTGGCAAGGGCTGAGGCAAGCCAAGGAAACAGGAGGATAAGAGAGCTCAGCACACACCCAGCTGCAGAGGTTTGTATTTAAGGGAAGGCCAAACATGACAGGCAAAGGAAAACTGCAGTAAAATGCAGAACCAAACTCTGAGAACTAGTGCCACTATGCACCCCAAGTCCAGCTGAAGAGGCAGCACACTGAAAATGCCACAGAACAGAAGTGCAAGGTTTGTCAAAATATTGGTCAGGAGAAAGATGCAGACCCAGGACAATCACCGTGATAAACCAACAGCTGAAGATGAGCAGCAGACCTGGTAAAAGTATTTAGATCATTCTGGCCATCGGGCATTCAGACTGACAATGGAGAATTGCAGACTAGTTTTCTGAGAAGCATCCTGCATCATAAGGATATCTATCAAAACAACATGAAGATGATTCCAAGTCCCATTTCAAGAAATTGTTCCAAAACTGACAACTGGGGAACACAAGAAGCAAGACAGGGGGTAAATCTTTGGTGTGTCATATGTTTGAAGCCTTTGGGTTCAAGTTTGATAAAAGTTAGAAAAAAATTTCCTCGGAAAATTCACTGTGCACTGTGTAAGGCGGAAAAAAATCCAGGATACCTGTAAAAACGGGATGGTGAACACACCATAAAACCCACCTGGACGCATGTAGCAGAAACATAAATTGCAGCCATAGTACCTTTGTCAACAGTTTCTGCTACAAATGGGCAAGTTGGGTTTTGAAACTTGAAGCCCTTCAAGCTATACAGTTTTAAAAACCCAGTGATTTTGGGGTATGCATTACCAAGAAACTGCTTTTAAAACTAACAATTCTTACTCCAGATCACCAGGATCTGCATAATTTTTTTTAGGATTTGAACTTCTGCCTGGGAGATTCCCCAGAGTTAAACAGCATTGACTTGGAATTTCATTTTTCCTATAGTAACTATTTGGCTGCGTTTTCATTTCTGCACTCACATCCACAAAAGTTAAAAGGTTTTCTTCTGTAAGAGCAAAAAAATACTTTGAAGGGATCTTAAATTCAAGACGTCCTTCCTTTGAGATAATATATAATGATCCCAGACTCTATATTCATCTAGTTCTTTAAAGCTGAGCTCAAGCTAAACAACCAGATTTAAGCTGAAAGTACCACAAAGACACTTCCATGCCTTCTAATACATAACCAGGTTCTGGAAAAAAGCTGTATTACAGCAAAGGTCAAAGGTAGACTTTCAGCTATAACTCTGAATTTCTGTGGTTTTGCTGTTTGCATTGTTTTGTGTTTCTTTAAAATCAAGAAAAATGCTGAGGACTGAAGACACACCTTTAGCATTATTTTTAGGTATTTATCTATGTCTGTATGTGAGAATACATTCTGAATACTGTCACGGTTACTATGGTAGATAATTGCTTTTTGTTAAATCTGACAGTGAACAGATGTAACACATACAGTGCCTGCTTATTCACAATCCTCCCAGCTAAAAGCAACATTTCACATATCAACAAGTCCTCCAAGTGCATAAACACTTCTCCTTCCAGACACAGCTATCTGCCCTTTTCAAGTCAGTGCACTGTTACATGCTATACAGGCTTTGCTTGGGCAATTTAAATGAAAGATGCTTCATTCACTGATGAATGTTTACCTCATCTTTCTGATCTAGCTAATAGAAGGAACACCATTTTTAAAAAATTGTTGTTGCTGTTGTTTATTTATTTTTGTTTATGAACTACACAGTTCTTAGCAGGCCTGCTCCATCTAATACTCATTCTCATTAACATTAGAAAGATGGCGTTAGCATCCCAAGAGAAGCTGGCCATAAGCAAATTCTGCAAAACTGAAGTAATAAAGCATCCTGTGGCTATATTTAGTTCTGCATGTAGAGCATATATACATTATTTTATATTAAAGAAAAATATAGATCAGATTTTTCTTTCAACACAGAGAATCAATATTAGAGTTCCATAAAAATGTAAGTGGTGCTACAGATACCCTTTCCTACACCTCCTGAAGTTTCTATTTTCCTTAGTAACTCAAATCTGAAAAGATAAAATACCTTCCTGTTTTAACTCACATGGGTAAAAAATAAGAAGCACAATTTGAAAAAATAAGTGATTTTATCAGCAATTCTAACCAAATGTTAGTTCTGTAGCTGACAGGTTTCCATTTTACCTCTTGTTTTGATTTACAAATTCACAGACTTACAAAATACCAGGAGAATTGTTTAATACAAGCTAGTTTCTGCATACTCGAAAATCAAAACTGACATTTTTGTCAGCTTTTCCCCCTCAATTATTTGAAGCCATTACATAGAGAAGTGGGTTTTTTTTTTCCTTTTTGATGCTAAAAGGATTTCTGCAGAAAACTGGCTAATGCAAATCTGTTTAAGCTTGCTGGGGCTGCAGAGCAAATGACTGATCCAGCTGTCTTACAGATCATTACTAACTTACATCAAGAAAGATGATTACCTGTTTTCAGGCTTTTTCTCCCCATACTTACTCAAAAATAACTAAGCATATTTGATCAGCAAGTTTGGATTACAGAAATTTTTTTTCTTTCCCCTCCCACTCCTCAAAAGCCTAAAGGTATGATTGTATCATCTTCTCTTCTGTCCTGAAATACCAGCCCCATCTCCTCAAGAGCCACCCTGAGGGATAAACAAGGAAGCAGACCACAGAGGATAGACAGAGCCTCTGGTCTGCATAGCACTGAATACATGAGAGCAAGTCAAAAGCACTGACCTAGGAAAACAGAACTCTACTCCCATTTGAAAATAACTGGTGCCAAAATCCACAGCAGTTTGGGCTTGGAAGTGCCCACTTCAGGCAGCAGCAACAGTACATGATTTTCTCCTCTTGTTCCAATTAGCAAACATCACTGCCTGGCAGATCCTGCTCAAGCTTTTAAAACACATCTCACATAAACACCTCTCCCCTCACATCTTCCCAAACACCCCCAACACAAAGGCAGTTTCCTGGGGGACTAATAACAAGGAGTACTGCAACACAAGCAAGGAATTAGTTTCTCCACAGAACTCTCTTTGTCCCCTTGCTGCCCTAAGAATCCTTGAGTTACCCTTTGAGATGCTCTCAATTAAAAAATGACTACATCACCTTTATACCAGAAACAAACAAACAAACCAGATCTCTGCAACTAAAAATAGAAAAAAGAAACATGACTACATCACAGTTGGGAAATATCTAGATGTAGAAGTAACTTAATGGGAAAGGAGAACAACTTCTAAGAAAAGAGAGGCATATTTTATTTTCTGCAACTTACTATGTCACAAAGCTTAAGGAGATTTATGGCCAAGGTTTTTAAGGGATTCGGGTTCTGCTGTGAATTTGGATACTGTGATCAAGGTTCAATCAAGATATTCCTTTCTTTATTACACTTTCACAAGGGCAAAACAGCTCCATATATTTTCTCTAAATCTTTATTATAAATGCAAGCCACCTTCAAGTTGATTTCTATTTAGAAGGCTTTTAAAGCAACATCAGTACACAGCAGCTAGTAAAGTTTAGCTTTGTCTTTTGCAAATCTTTCCAAGAGTCAAGAGATTTTTCTGAGGGGAATATTTCACACAAACCCATAATAATCCATGCTCTATTTTTCCCCTTCTCATCAGACAAAAATCAGGTTATCCTCAAAAGTTACATTACAATTCATGGCCCTGCTGATATTTTGATCTGCTTTTAACCAAGTTCAAGTTATTTAGGACTCTACATTGTGCATACTGGTTACAAAAAACTCACATTAGTTAAAATATGAGATAACCCTCCCTTATTTCTACTATAGTCAAGGCCCATGCTCAAGTTTGGAAGAGGACAGAGGGGCACACCTCTACACAGGTGATAGGGTTAAGGAGCGTAGCAGGGGAAAATACCCATGTCCATAAACATGCAGCTCTCTGGCCACTTCTCAGAGTCTCCCTATAACTTCACATATACACTGCTAGAAACACCCCTTGCTGGAGTCAGAAGAAGTGGATGGAAGTTATGAATGGGGCAACAGGACAATAAAAGGCTGTAGGCTATAACTAAGTCCTTAACACCATGCTTCTCTACGTGCAGGCAGAGTTTATCTGATTACCAAAAGTCACACACGTTTGAAGATGATCATAAGGTGATTCCCAGTCACATTTTACTCTTCAGTTTCTACTGTGTTGATCAGTGAAAACAAAGAAATGAAATTACAAGTTCTGACAGTATTTTCACTATATTCTAGTGTAGTAATTTGTTCTTATTTCATAAATGCTGCCAAATGTTCTGTAGTGATCAAATGCCTCTACTGATGAAGTAAGGTTTGTAACACTGTACAGAGTTGAAATTACTAACATTTAGAAACCTAATCCAGTGCCTCTAAATACAGCTGTTCTCATTAGAGAGCCCTTTAGTAGAATTGTCAGAGACTTGTTCCGCTGAATGAAGGTCTACACTTTCAAAGGTGCCCAAATCAAGGAAATTTATCAAAATGTCTGGTCATATCACAGCTCATGAAGCTCTGGTGCGATTTAGGCAGCACAACACTAACAGCCATGCTGTGAGAGCTCAGTCTTGACAGCACCCTAAATTTTCAACCCTGATGTTGCAATCGGGGCTTCTTTGCAAAGGTCCAGTGTAAGTCATGGGACATTTCAGAGAAGGACCCTCTGAGAAGTCACTCATGGACAAGATTACATGCCTATCTAGCTTTCAGAGAAATTTAATTTCTGAGAAGTACAAACCTTGTGAATATGTGCACCCTGACATTCAAAGAATTGCCTCTGAACAGAAACAAGTTTAATCTTTTCACATATCGGAAGATCCAGGAAGCAACCAACATTTTTAAAGGAGTTTCAGTCCTCACCCACAATGAGGAGTCCAACAGCAAAGGTCCAGTTGCCACACAGGCAGCAAAATGAACAGCGGTACATTCCAGTGGAGGCTGCCCACAGATTGCTGAGCTCTGCCAGATTTAAAGCTCCGAGGTACCCTTGGTGAGCTCTGCTCTCCTGATGCCCCAGCTCTGAAGTACCACACACACTGTGGTTCTGCAATTATTGTCTTATCAAGCTTGTGATGCACCATGTCTGCCAGCTAAGTACCACTGCCTAGTTAGCAGAATAGCTCTTAGCACTAGGAACATGAAAAGGACACAATGGTCTCTTGACAAGCTGGCTTTTGGTGGGAGTTTGTTGGGGTCTTATTTTGACTCTTACGGTCATCTTTTTTCCCCCTTCTTTTTTAACTTTAAGATCACTATTCAATAAGATATAATCTCTCTCTAGATAGAGGTTTCTTTGACAAACAATGGAAACTGTAATTCGGCAACTTCAAGAGCAATTTAAAGCCTTATTTTTGTCTACAGATGACACTTAAATTACAATTTGGGGAAGCCTGATAGTTAGTTTCCATCATAATCTTACAGGCAGAGCTAACCTTCACGTGACAAAAAGGTTAAATCTGGCACTCTCACCAGACAAACATGAACCACTACCATCATGAACAACACGAAAATATGCCAACAGGTAATATGTTAAAGGAGACATAACACTGTATGCTCAAGCTCTGATCGCAGAGAAGAAATTCTCTAACAACATTTGTGAGCAAAGGCTGAATATTTTGGACTTGCACTTTCAGCACCATACACTTTACTTCTAAGCCACTTCTTTGGTTGTGGCAGCCAACTGCTAGGATTGCCTGGGGAAAGAGAACCTAATTCGCAAAAATAAGTTGGGGTTTGGGTATTTCCATTTCTTTCACTGAGGTATAGGATTCTTTTTTATTTACTTAATTTTAATAAAAATACAGTCATTCCAAAACTCCAAGTGAGAACTGTGTTAGAAGCACCTGGAAAAAAACAAGACTCAGAAGTACCAGGTCAAATCACCACCTTCCCACCAGGATGGTGGTTCTGACCTCTTACATGCAGATGCAGGTGCATGGATCCATTGAAAGCAGGATTCTAGGGAGACAGAGTACTTGGCACATGCTTCTACCTCCAGATTCAAGTTTTAGGCATACATTTTACAGTACCGCAAGGAGACAAGCAGAACAAAGTGGGAAGAAAAAGAAAAGGAAGCCTTCAAAAAGTCTTCATGAACACAAAGCCACTGGACAAAAAAAAAATAAAGCAAGACTGCTGCAGACAGAGTTACTGATAATTCATCTGTAGCTACAAACTGCAGTTGCCTAGGGTTTCTACTGGTTTTCCATGTCTTTATGGTAGATCTGTAATTTAGATATATACTGGAAATATAGCATGCTAGCAAGTCATTTTGAACACAGATTTCTATCTTCACCTGACCTTCCCAATAGACAGAGTAAATACAAGTGAATAACTTATGTAGTTAAGTTGATATGAAAATGGAGAAGCTTTCATACCATATACTGTTCTTATTACAATAATCACTGTAAAGATTAACTCACATTGAGGGCAATTCCTTAGCACAGTGAAACAGGAAAGCCTATTGCCCAAAGTGACTGCCTCACATTCAGACTAAGATCTCGGTGTATAATTAGAGTGCCCTAACAAGGGTGTCTCTTGGACTTTTTTTTTTGGACACTTTAAATACTCGAAGTTTATATATTATCTAAAAGCATACACTTCTAGAGTTATAAAAATATTTATTATGCTGGTCACTCTTATGCCTTGCTCATAGCTATAAAGGATAGCCAGAGAACTTGGAGAAAACCAGAAAAGCTCACAACTGGCAGTATGTCACCTCTTTTCTTTAGGATAAAATACAAACTTAGTTCTATTCTCTTCGTTTTTTAGTTTATTATTCATTTGAATCTACCCTCACTTTCATTTTGTCATTCTTGCACATTTCAGACATACATATAAGGAAGAAAAAAGTTGTAATTTAAGAAATTTCTTAAATTAGTTGACCTTCACTTCCCCACACAAAAGCGAAACCACACAAACCAAAAGAACCATCTCCTATCTGTTTCACCTTTATTTAGAAGAGGTTTAGTATTCTTTGCATCTCCTCATATACATTTCTCTCCACTGTTCTAATAATTTTCCACCAACACTTTGGTCTCAATAAGCATGTTTCTCTGGGCTTTTTCAAAGATGAAATGGCTGGAACTGAAGAGAGGGTTCCAACTGAAATCAGCACAGTGGCAAAGCTCTGCTGGTACTGCCTATTCACCTCCTCCTGCCTACTGTACACCCCCCAATGCTTCACAAACAGAAAGACAATTGATGCTCCAAAGTCTGTGTTCTGCGTCTCCCACGGTGGCACAATACTTGGGACAACAATGCCGTCCCTGTATATTGTTAGCATTTTGAAAGAGATTTCTAGAAATAGCTACACTACTGACTTTAAAAAAAAAAACAAAATAAAAGGGGGAGAAAACCAAACTCTTCACCTTCAGTGCTTTTTCATCTGATTAAAGATGCTATTATTCTTCTATTAAGACACATACCAAAAATGTGAATGTAGACTATAATATCACAATGACAACATAAAGTTCCTTGGTCATAGTTTTTAAAAAAAAAATCCATCTTCCCACTGACTTTATTATCTTGTCTCATGTGAGGTAGCACAATACTACTTTGTATTAATTCCAGTAATTTCTGCAGTTGATCATAACCTATTGTAAAACAAACTCTGCTAGATAAAGTCACCTCAAAACAATGTGCTAGCGAGTTAATGCTTGGAAAATGTAGAGCTTCTCACAGGAATTTTATCTTTCAGGTGAGGCAGAGGATCCAGAATTTTAAAAGGAAAAAGGCAGCAAAAATACTGTCAATACAGGGATGATTCTGAAGTTCTATTTGCAACATTCAGTTAAACCAAAAAAGCCAGGAAAAGAGCAACAAAAGTTGCAGCTTGACTAAGGGAACTGCAAGATCTGTTTAATTACGGATTAGTTAATGCAGGACTGTATTTTCAGAAAATAATCTTCCACTAAATTAAAATTCAGTCAGAAAATACTAATTCATGCAGAATTTTACACAGTGTTTACCTTTCAAAATTTCTATATGGACAAGTATCCAAAGAACTACCATTAAGACTTAGCAAATTTGGTCTGTAATGCAGGAGAGCAGTTCACCAATTGCCTCTCAAAGTCTTATGTACAAAATTAAGATGGAATATGAAAACAGAATTTTGAAATTTATATTGATTAACAGCAAACTTGCATTAAGTTTGGACAGAGGGAACAAGAGGACCATCTGTATGTTATGTCCTTAGCCAAGTTGTAGGATGCTTTACAGGATCACTGGCAGAAATTATCCTAGTTCTGACTCATAGATGGCAAATTAGATGTTTGGGCTGAAGTCATTCAACTTTAGCAAAATCAAATATAAGCTTCCAATAGCTCGATGAAAACAGCACCACAACCTAAAGGAAAACATCATTCCAGAACAGTACAAGCAAAGGGCTGAAGAAAAGATTGCATACCTTAATAGACAGATGATGAACTAGAGATGGTTTGAGTTAAGTAACAGAAAGCCCACACTAAAGACCTGTGCTTTTAGGAGCTTGTGAGACCATTTCCAGGCTGTACAGAATCTCTCCATTCTCGGATGTAACAGATAATTGGATACGGAGAATATTTGGATTTGGGTTGAAAGACATAAACTCTGGCAGAAGCTTTGTAGTTTTGTGAGTTAACATTAGAAGGTAAAAACCTACATTTATCTGCTATAACAATTCCTGTCTAACATTAGCCATGAACTTTCATCCACTTGTGCCTATCTGAAGCCAAATAACTGGGGTTTGGCTAAAGCAAATTTTCTAGAAAGGAATTCAGTTCTGACTTGAAAACTACAAGAGAAAGACAAGCTCACATCCCAGCCTCTAAAATATCACTTCCACACTTCCAAAAATCTGCCAGCGGTTTCTATCTCTGTTCTCAGTATTGGGTCCGGGGAGGGGGAGCAGGTTTCGGTGTCCAGTTACAGCTTCTCACACCAGCTCAGTGATTGCCAGAGTTCCCCAGCCACTGCAAATGTGATTCGCTTAAGTGCAGCTCTTATCATTAAAAAAAACTTTACACTGGTATTCAAAAAAACGAAGAGAAAACTCCACCCTAAAAACGACTGAAAAGCTACCCAAATTCTCCTACAATGATTCATCCTGAACTGATAAAAACCCTTTTGCCAAACAAGACAGACCTCTACTGTTGGATGAAGTTACTGCAAGCTTCACAAGCTTCCTCGCTACCCCGGAATAATTCCATTGGGCTGCTTATAGGTTATAGCTTGCAGTGCAAAGCAAGGCTCCTGCTGCAGCGTAGTGGCATCTGAGGAGGCTTATTGGCAGAGGCAGCCACGCCCAAGATGAGGTGGTGAGTCCCTCCTTCCTAATGCATTTCTTCCTAAGGGGTCCATCTCATGGAAACAAACATCCACAGAATCCCATAACAAGCCACCCTTCGTGCCAGTGCTGTGGCTCCTTAAAATGAGGTGTTATAGATCTCACAATCAGGATTAAAAGATGCAATTTCCAAGACCAAGAAACTTAAAGATTTAAAATGAATGCATACACCACAAATATCAAAATGCCTGATTGCAGGTCAGCTTTCCATTGACCTGAACTGAGGTCTGTGACACTGGGACTAATATGTGTCAGCCAGTCACAGCATCCCAAATTGCATGCCAACCCTGTCAAAGTTAAACTACAGCTGTACTCAGGCCACCCAGTGCCAGTCACCCTGCCAGATCCCTGTGCTGCACCACAGTTACAGCAACATCGCTGTGATGGTGTTCCAAACATCGGAGTTGAAAATGTGGTTACTTATCTGGTTAAGAAACAACCAGCACACCACCCCCCTTGCACCTTCCATTGAAACAGCAATGGATTTAAGAAACAGAATTATCCTTCCTCACTGTTCAAAGAAAGAGCACGGGGAAACAGGCTAAAATCCCCATTGTTAAAATCATTTGGGTTGGAAGCAACCACTAACAACAGCAACATAGGTGAACTACATGCTCAAAGAAGTCAGTCCAAGGTCAGATTTGACTCAGACTCTGTGGCAGAAATGAGATAATTATCAGCTGGGGCACATTTCAGAGGCAGGATCTGGAGTAAGAGACATCTGTTTCTTTGAATACTTGGCTGGGGTGTGTCTATCCAGAGAATTAATGCCTTGCTACAATAAAGTAAATAATTACATCTATGATAGTTATTCTCTATGCTGAAACTCAGTGATATCATCTGCAACAGACTCACACCACATCCAGTTTTTTAAGGTATATTGATATAAGACAGATATTTAAGAATATATATATATATCTGGAAGGTTTGCAGTAGCTTAAATTCAAGACCAGGAATACTTAGCTGCCATGGTTAGGTTTCACCCTGCTTTTTGGATTTGTTTCAACCCTTTAAGACCTGCTCACTTTTCTTGAAGAGGATAGGACACTCAAGAGTTACCACTAATTAAAAGGCATAGTATTGCATTAGTCTCAGCAGTACAAGTACCATTTTCAATGCCTGAAGTATGACAGTAACATGACTGAGGCAGTTCCATCTTTAGAAAAGACAGTGAATGACTGTCTTACATAATGCAGAAATACGCCTGATGGCCTAAAATCAGCCAGCTGAGGAAGGAAGTCAGGTAAAAAGGGGACCACGTTTTTCAGCTGCCATGGTTGTTCACTACAGCAGCATCTCTGATAGCTGATGCTGGAAAGATAAACAAGGGGACAAGTGAGCTGTCAGATGTCCAAACTGAAAACTTATATATCAAAAGCTTTGTGACATCCAAAGCGTCAAGTAAGTTTTACCGAGCTTTGCAGCAGCTTCATGAGCTGAATGTTCAGTTCTACCCAGCCCACACTAGGTGTCAGTCCTGCCCCAGTATGGCCGGGCTCAGGCACACAGGGAACACGTATTCCCCAAGTGCTGCGTTTTTCTTCTAGACCATTAAGGGTCACGCTTGCACAGCGGCCAAAGAACAAGAACAAAAACAGCCTTCTGTTCTCAGGGACAAAAATTAAGAAACGACGTGCTTTGTCTTTAAAATGTGTTCTCTTAAAGCTGGGATAGTCTGGTAACTGAATGTAACAAAGGTTAAAAAACAGGTCAACATGTAGCTGCAGTGAGTGCAATCTGGTTTCTGCAGGGAAATAAAGAAGCTAACAAACTTCTGTACTTGTTTTCAGGAAGATGGAATTTCCCAGAGAAAAAGGTAAGTCAAAGTTGTTCTGCAAGACACACAACTAATAGAGCCTGTTTCTCAACAGACCTATGGCTATTGTTTCTTAGACTTCTTTCTTCTTTCTGCCTTTCTGGACAAAGACATAGCACACGGATTTCCTAACCTGCTTATTGTATTGAATATTCATTTGTGAACACTCACAAAATCTTTGAGAACAGAGGTCTAAATGCCTACTCCTCTTTCCAGCCTGACTGAAGCTGGCCACAGTACTCACACTGTTGGGATGCCTGATCAGTGTGATTGCACACACTGCTTCCCTGGGAATGGCCTAAAGAGCTCATCAAGTCCATCAACTCTGACACCCTTCCACAAGACTGCTGCACAACTGCTTGCTTACAGGTCATGCACTCCCAGGCTACAGCACTTTTCACTACAGTTCTATAAAATGAGACTTATCTTTGTCCCCATGGCAACAGACTGCAGTCATGTCAACACCCCACTTAGGAGATGTGATTGCAGTTTATTTGCCAGCTTCAGTCTAGCTAGTTCAAGAAAATATTACAATACATCCTCAGTAGTATGGGTTAGTGTCTCCACACAGAGTACCAATCACTAGCTAAAGCTCATGCTGTCATCATATATCTACTCCTCAGACTGAACCTTTCTATCCCACAGCTGCAGAAGTATCACAACCAGCTGCAGAGCAACACCTGGTAGGAAATGCACATTATGTTATCTGAAATTATTTCAGCATGCACTTTAAAAGAAAGCGATGTATTCAGATAAAAGACACAAAGTGCACACAGTGTGCCTGTGCCAGTTCCACCTCACCTCTGCAAAAAAAAAACCAAAAACCCAAACCCACAACCCAGTTACTTAAGATGTTTGTGACTGATATAAACACAGGACAGGAGAGGCAATACTTCCTGTTCCACAGATAGAGGTGCCCAGAACACACTTTGCTTCATTTGGGCCTTTTGCCAATGAGCATTTCCAAGTATCATGTTATGCTAAAAAGGTCATTGACCTGAGTGTGTCTGAATTCACATCACCAGGGTAATATTCAGAAACCTCAATTAAATCTCTGCTTTGCTTAAACAAAAGTCACCCATCTATCCATCACAACACTAAGTCTGGTAGGCCTGTGAAATTTCATGTTGTGCCACAGCAACACATGAAAATTATTTAATTCCTTGTATAGAGCTGGTACCATCTTCAGTCACCGGATATTTCTGCTAATTCACACAGACCAAAGCAGCAGAGGGCAGTCAGCCTCCTTAGGACACTCACATGGGGAAGGAATTACAGGCGTTCCATGTCTTCAAGCAGTGAGGAAAATTGATCCTGGTCTTGCACACTGGATTTGTTGTGAGAACTGGAAAAGTCACACAGCAAGAGCTGTTGCTTCTACTTTTCGGATTTCTAGTATTTATACTGCCTTATATCAAGCTAAAACGTTTCAGAAAGAAGAAACCATTGGGTTACTCATTTCAGTCTTGAATTGATCATTTGGTTACACTAACTTGCCATATGCAATGTGCAGACAGATTTGGGTGCCCAGATCAGCAGTTACCTGACTCCCCACAAACAGCAGGCCAAACTCCTTATGTTTTCCTAACCTCATAAGGACAGTTTTCCAAGGGGAGCAAAAAAATTCTTCTTGAAATCTCCATGTCAAACTTTGGGCCCCAAGGCAAGTCTCCTTTCTTCATAAAGAGGACAACTATCTCCCCCCTAAAAAGCTGCAGCACAGTCTTCAGACATGAGTTTCATCAGAAAAATCTGCTATTCAGGCCCAGAAACAATTCCTACAGCAGACACTTAAGGGCCAAGGGGGGTTTGTTGATGAGACCATAAGGAAGGAGACTTGAGTACAAAACACTATACAGTCCCAACCCCAATAAGCAATCTTCTAGTATTTCATATCTTTAAACTATACAGCCACGAGATCAGGTCAAACTCCAGTTTTCACTATATTTTCTGAAAACATTTATCTTGTTCATCTGTGAAAAGCTTTACAGAAAAAGAAATATCAGTATTCTACCACAATCTTAAATTTTCTTTACTTTTACCTTTTAAAGGTGAAAGTTTTAACAATGCAAGTTAGTGGCCCTAAATTCAAATGATTAACAGTGTATCCAGACATCGCATGATACCTAAGTATAACTCCCAAAGAAATAACAGCTAAAAGAAACAGTGCAGGAAGAGCTACCCCAATTTTTCCAAGACATCTCCAGATACCGTGGCAAAGCATCAAAAGCACAAATCTCAGAGGGTTTCTCCGTCCCCTGTGATAAAAACAAAAAGTCCAATTTCCCTGTCAGTTGCAGACAGAAGTTCAACTGTAATCACCCTGAGCCACCACAGGGAAGGCATCCAACACTTGTATTTTTTGCTGAAGAGGATTTGCAGATGCTCCTCATCCTCCAGGTCTTTTTATTACTATGAAAGAAACACCCTAATCCAAGTTAGATTTCCTGTTCAGAATTGCACAAGCCATTATTTCTAGACAGCTAGAGACTTACTCTGCTTTTCATACTGTCAGCATCTGCCTCATATAGCACTTACTGTGCCATTAAATGCTTCCCCCAGCTGTCTGCCAGGAACCCAGAGCTGCTTCAGCTCATAAAAAGCAGCTCTTCCAACTCTTCATGCAGGGTCCATCCACATTAGTTAAAGAATAAAGAACAGGCAAAAAGAACGAGCTAGGCAAAACAGTATTTTAATGATCCACTTCTCTCCCAGGGCCTCACCTCATCTGAGCTGTAGAGCTAAGAAACCGTATGTGTTCTCTAGGGGAAGATTCTCTGCTCAAATCAGCCTTGTAAGTACACTGGAAGCCTTTGGTCTGCACACATGCTTTTCATGCTGGTCAGTGACACATAAGTAAGTTTACATTTGGCTTTCCAGCAGTCAAACTGAAGTCTAAGACTTTCAGCAAGGGTAGGGAATACTACGCCAGGCACAAATTATCAAATTTAAGAGGAGGCTCTGTAGATTGACATAGGACAACAAGCTTTCTCCTTCAATATCTACAGCAAAGAAAATATTGCCAGAAGCACCTTTACCCAACGTTGGTAACTGAGTCATAAGAAAAGCCAGTGGAAAACAAGGCTCACAAAGTGCTCTCTAATAGTCACAGTTGTTTAAGTCACCAACCAGATGGTAACAGTTGTTTTGGCCACTTGCTGCCTGTAACTATGCTTGCAATGCACTTTTAAAGACCAAGACACTAAGAAATACAATGAAAGAGTTGTAATGCCTTGAAGGCAAAGACTGGTAGTAATACTTAAGAGAACAGATACCAGATACTGACTACTAAAAAAAACCCACCAAACCTGCCCCCCTGCCCCCTCAAAAAACAAAACTACACACACACCCTCCCAACTCCTGTAAGTAAAAAAAAACCCACACACAATCATAAAACCCAAACACAGTAGCATAAAAGCAACATGGAAGGCATTTCTGGTTTTTAAGCCTGCTTCAACTCACTCTGCAATAGCCAGGAGACCTTCCAACTCCAGGCACAGGGGGTGGGAGCTAAGAGTCAGACAGTTCAAAATATGTGTGCCTATGCCCTTACACCACCTTCCAAGAGCCAGCACAGTCACAGCACCAAAGCTGGCAAACTGATGAAGTCACCACTTCCAACCTGCAGCAAGAACTTTCCATAGCTCTAGATATTCCAAAAGGTGAACTCTGGTTTAAAGATAAAGCGTTTCATGGGCAAGAGAAGTTGCCCTACCAAACCACTCTGTACCTGCAATCAGAGCCCAGTATAGTTAATTAGCATCTATACTATTAGAAAAGTTAAATATGAAAAACTGAGGTCCCCCCATTATGTTGCCAGTCTACAGGATTTGGAACTTAATGCTTATTTCAGGATTTTCAAAGAAGCTTGGTCAAATTTTCTCCCAAAGATGATAGAGAAACTTAGGAGAACAGTTAAAAAGAAAAAAAAAATTGGAGTGGGCAAAAACTGTAAGAACAAGACTAAAGAAGGATAATTTTGTACTGATCTAATCACTCACAACAGTTAATCATCAAGTTAAGAGATAAACAGTTATTCCATGCAGAAGTTGAACTTAAAATCTCTTCTCCCAATTCAGACATTCGAGAAACTTTTTTATTCCTTGCCAGTTACATCTGAAAAATATTCATATTCTTAAAGCTACATTTACAAATGAGTTTACTTCAAAACCAAAGAGTTAGAGAAATCAAAATGAGGATCCAGGTATAACACTAATAGAGACTTCTGGCTGATCTTCTAATGTGCATGAGAACTCCTGCTTGCCTGTCTGGAAGGAATATCAGTTTTTCAATTCCTGTTTCAAATCCAGGAAACCTGGAGGGCTCCAGGGACAAGAACTGGATTCAGCCTAGCTTCTTCATCAATAGGACTGTAGAAGCACCACCTAGACATCAAAACCTCTGGGGTTTTCAAATTTTATAATAAACACAAAGCAAACAAAAAACCCCAACATGTTCTTCATTTGCACATTAAGAATACATCTGTTCATCCTGAGCATCTTTACGTTATTAAATATTCTTTTTACACAGATGCTTCAAAGCTGACAGTATGCACACCAAATACTTCACCTCCTGCCCAAAGTCAATTATTTATTCAAAGCTGGCTCTGAGAACCAAAAAGGTGGGCAAGTCTGCCAACTACATGCAGCATATTTCAGGAAAATGACTCACTAAGTTCAAGATGTTTTACACATTTAATTAAGCCTTACGCTAACTCCAGTTGGCAAGCAGGAGTATGAATCATGGAAGCTAGATCACAGGAGCAAACTCAGAGCAACACAAAAACTTAACTGCTTACTTCTGGAGCTGAACAATTACCTACTGAAGCAGGGATCCAGGGGGATACTCTTTCCTTCACGGGCCAGTGTAGTATAGATAGGAAGCAAGGGGGAGGGAGAAGAGCACTGCCATGCCTTGAGGCCCAGAGGCTGCACCAACCAGTCACTGCCAAGGCCCTGACATCAAGCCCTCTGCTAATCCTCACTGTGCTGCCAGCTGACACTGCAACACTGATCTGCTGCTCGCCCCCTTCAGTGTCTTCTACAAAGAAAGATGTCTCCTTCCAACAAAGGATGGAACACCGAGGACAAAGAGGTAGTGGTAATGACATCATAAGCACAATTTTTGTGTCATCAGTGTATGTACTCAGTGGCTACCATGCTGTTACTTGACACATTACACCCTACAGTATACTGAGCTCCTTTACTGAGATAAACTACTAGTAAAAGAGAAAACTTGCACAAAATAGTCCTAATGCTAAAATAAAAACTATTATGCACATATATATGTGCATTATCCTGTTGTCCATAGGTTACCCACTCCCACTGCTGACAGCAATGAGCTAAAGTAATTAAGAACACAGAAGAGAGCTCTCAGGTTCCACAAGACCACAGAAAAATGTGCAGCAAACATTTAGTTTAAAAGGATCCACAGAACATCTATAAGATGTGCTATAAATCAGTCCCCATCATGCCTTTAATAAAAAAGGAGAGCAGCAGCACATGAAAAAACTCCTATATACACTACTAGTTGGCTGCAAGGAAGCACAAGTAAAATGCAGTAATTGTCCTTCACACTCTTATAAACTACTTTAGATATTTCATATTGTAACTGAATTCTCACACACTCACAGTGCTATTAGCGTATCCCTCTCTATCCTCAACATCCTGACCTGCAGGGTGACTAGCTTACCATGTTCGACAAGGGGACACAAAATCTTCACACAGTCAGGATCTCACTGTTACCATTTCAAACCAGCACAAAGTTGTACAACTGAGGGCATACATTCTGCAGAACAAAGGTACAAGATCATCTGAGGTCCCCATTACAGCAGTAGATTGGGTTTTTCACAGGCGTGCTTGGATTTGCTTCCTTGGTCAAGTTGAAACCATTAAGAAACATCCTGCCAGATGAAGTTACTGCCCTCTCCTTGTCCCAAAGGGCCCTAGTGTTAAACGCCTGACTAAGAGAGATGTTTGTGGCAGAGGCTGTGCTGACTTTCAAGACCTATCCCACTAATGCACTTGAGGCTTCAGGTGGCCACGCCTACCCTGTAGAAGGAAAGATTAATCCTTCAGCCATTCCCACACTATTAATCTGAACAATGCTGAACTCCTTACCATAGCTACCAACACTGAGCTATCAGACAGCAAAACTCTTCATGCAACCCTAAACCAAGCCTGAATCAAACAAGTAAGTAAGAAAAGAAAGGCTGTCACCTTCTTTCACCTTTTCATTCACCTTTACATCCACAATAATATCTTGTACAAGATATGCATCAAGCCTGGATATCGAGTAATATTTACTTAGCATCGTGCTTTACTGCTTAAATATTTGTTAGAGACTGGAATCAGATGTTTATGGGATTTATCACTTATCTTCTCTGTTTACAGAAGTAAACAAACTACACGCTGCAAACTGACAAATACTATTCAGATCTCTGAGCTGTGTTAATCTCCCTTTCAACAAGCCTGTCACCCACAGAGGCATATTAATATCTGCAATAGGATTGCTTCTCATGCACCATTTCCAGAAGAAATCTCTGTGAAACCATACGCATACTGTGAAGCTTCAGGGCTACCTTCCACTCCCTGAGGTGTTATGAAACCTTAAACCAGGCTAGGAAAACCAACACAAGGCAATTCAAGATAATAAGCCAATCAGATATAGAAATAAATCCAGACACACAACACAAATCTCCTACCTCAACAGATCTTGTGACTCAATTCTTTGGGTCAGATGTGCCCTGTGCATCTAATCTACATGACCCCTAGCAAATTTCAAAGAAATGAGTAATCCTTCAGTTTTCTCCTAAAAGTTAACAGCATTATACATACCAGGTTTAGGCATACAGATTGGTAATTTTCTTCAAGTATTTCACTGCTAAAAGTACAAGAGATCATTTTAAGCATCTGTGGAGAACCTAGACAATGGTTTGAGAAGGAACTCCCAAGAAGACCTGTGTGAATCAAGCTACCTAGCACACAGCCCTGCTGGGACAGGGCCCTGACCTTGCTTGGCACCCCCAGGGCCAAGGAACCAAGGCTCCTTCTGACAAGCAAGACAGCCCAAAGGATGCTGCCCTAGGAGAACCTTCCTCTGGAGAAAACCCATCATTCTCCACCTCTGCAAACAGCCTCTCTGCAGTGCTGCTGCAGGACAGGCTCTAAACAGACCTCACCTCAGAGGCCCATTGTGTCAGGTGCAGTCAGGAATATTGCAGTTAGGGAGCCGGGAATCACTGAGTATTACCTTGCTCTAGCTTTGATTTCTGGAACAGAACTTAGCCTTCCTTCTACTGTGACTCTCCCACTTCCAAGGAGCCTCCCAAAGTGACTTGAAAAGAGACAAAGGGACCAAGCATTGCAAAGACTTTTTAAAGTGAAATCATAAATAAATATAATACACCCCCCCTCACCATGTCCTCCCTATTCAGCAATGCAGAGTGCTCAGAGTAGCCTTCAAGACCACTGCTGCAGCCTTTCAAGCAGGATTTCAGAAACAGTTTTCAGATGACAGACACTCAGAGGAGGCTCACTGACATAACCATAACACTACTTATGCAATTTAATTCTGTTGTAACAGCTTCCTTTATAGGAAGGGTGACTCACAACCCTTAGCTTTCTTAAAAAAGAAATCAAGCAAATCATGTTAAAAGCTGCTGTAATATATACTGTACAAAAAGCCTCTCAAGACTGTTCATCATAATAGAAAACTTTTTATAGGGAAATGCAGGAGATTATCTCAACTAAACATGCATGATTAATAGCACAAACCAGGAAGCAATCCACTCAAATAACAGGTCTCATGTACAAGAGTATATCAGTATCATGCTGCTCATTGTTCTGTTTGGAATGCTTGCTTCCATAAGAAGTATTGCTAAGTATATATTAGTTTTACCTTTTCACCACAGCTGAAAATTGAGAATTGGACTGAAAAGATTAAGTTTTAGATTAGTAAATACTGAGGACCCCTCAGTTACTGATTACTGGAGGTGAGAATGGTGGCTGCTAGTGTACAAAAGGAGCAGGCTACTTGTTTAAGTGCTAAATATGAATAAACATGTCTAATCTGCACACTTAAAACCCAGACCACCCCAAATAAGACATCTATGAAAGGGGTAGACTGTACTTCCATGCACAGTACATGTGAATGCCAGTTAGTACCCATATGCTTTCCCTCTCTTTTTCTTTTGTTTGAAGTTTGTCATCAGAAAGAACAATTCTAGACCAGACTAAAAAAAACCTAGTAATCATTTTAATTACCGACCTCACACTATTAAGAAGGGGAGAAAACATATACAAAATAAAGACTAAAATAGCAAACAGGAAATCCACATCCACTTTTGATGAGACGGGTCTGACCAGGGGCAGAATTTGTCATTTACTAAGCTACTCACATCCAAAATTGAAATGTTTAGAAGACCTCAGGTTTCTACCTCATATAATTACAAAGAGGTCATTTGATCATGATACCTACACTTCAAGAAACTTAAGATATACCAGGAATTCTACAAAGATCCTGGATCAAAGTTGTGAACAACTGGGAACTTCACAATTAACTTCACAGACACAATATTGTCAAAACACCCACCTGCAACCCTAGACATCACATCTTTATATTCAGCCCCACACTTTCCTGGTGTTGAAGCAAACCTCTTCCACAGAGGTGATACACAACATGACTTTTCTGGCCACTTCTCAGAAATAACTGGCTGAATGAGACAAAGCATCTGGTAGTTTTAAGCATGCGGGTGCTTAAGAAGAGATAATTTGCCTTCCTTCTTGACTCCTAAAACTTATGCAGTGTTGTTTTTGTTGCTGCTCTGAATATTTCACAGGCCACTTGTAAATGTCAATATAATCTTTGTGAAACCCTGAGTGTAATAAACATGTGCATGTACTGATCACACATTCTGTAAACACAGAACTGCTGCAAGTGTAATTAATTTGTTCAAAATGCAGCCAGACTAATTTGTTACCAAAAGCTCCCTTTCTAGTCAGCAGGGAAAACTAGTCAATTCTTGAAGAAATAAGTTGCACCATGAAGCACGTAACTACCTAGAAACAGAAGCTTCATACTTGACATCTCCAGTAACAATATAACTCTTCTGTGTCTAACCATGCCCATTTGAAAACATATTTTTAAATATTTTTTCTCACTTTTTCCCCCCTAGATTTAGAGCTACCTTCTGATTTTTCCTATCAAATCTTTGGAAGAAAGCAGTCAGAGGAAGACTTTTTTCCAAAATAACAGTGCTCATCTTGCTTCTTTGTCACACCACTTTTCCTTTGGCAAAAGTTATTTATAAACCTTGGAAGTAGCAGGAAAGGAGAAGATTCAAAGAAAGAACTCTCATTTCAACACAAAACACTATGTTCTAAGGAGAGAACAAACCACAGAGTGAGCAAGAAAATGAGAGCAATCTAGTAGGAAAAAAAGTAAAACAATTGACTTTCACTTCATTGTAATGAAGAAAAATGGATTTTCTCACCCTAGAGTTGTAACCATCTGTGTGTAAATTGTAGTTTGTTTCCATTTTAAATAACACAGTTCTCTCAGAGGCACCATACTCATCACAGGAACAATTTATCCTTGACTCTAGGGACTGCCAAGTGACTCATCTCTCCTGATGACAAAATTCACTCACAGCCAGCACACTCCTGGGCACCAACTGCCATTATGGTAGAAGGTTATTTTCATGAGGCAATGGTTTTCCCCAGATGAACTTTCATTTGTCTTAAGTAATAACCCTTGTTCAAAATCAAGGGGCCTAATTCCTTGAAGCATTTTACATCTTGCAAATACTGTCAGAACTCTTTTTCCCTGTTCAGCATGACATTTGCTCAGTTGTGACCACTGCAGTGCAGCCTGCAAAGTTTATTTTAAAAGCTTCCAAACACAAAATATTTGTTGTGCATCCAAGTGCCTGTCTAATTGATTAAATCAGAGTTGGTCATTCTAGTACCCACTTAGGATAAAGAATTTGGTTGGCCAGCTGTTTGTTCCATCACTAAACACTGCAAACTTAAAAATCCAACACACAACTAAAAACACACCAACAAAACCCAAAACTCACAACTCACACCCCCCATGCATTGTCCCTGAACTCTGCAGGTTGCACCACCCCACTGCATCAGTGCTTCCTGAATTATCAGGAACAGAGGTGAAATCACCACCACACCAAGGCCCTGATTCAATAAAGGCTCAAGAAGATCAGGGCCAACATGTAAAAGTTACATTTCAATAGGAGGGTGCATCAGCTGTTATCTCAAGGGAAGCTCTGCTGCCAACTAGAATTATCACTTAAGACTTTCTCTACCAGCTGACAATCCATCACCTTCTCATTTAGGGTCTCAAGAGCTATGGAGACAGAGTTCATTCTTGGGTCTAAAAGACTAAAATTTCTGAGAAACACTCTTCAGCCTTGGAGAGAATAGTTTCAATGCAGGTTGCCACTCACCACAGGTAGCATCACTTAGCAATAGTTGCATAAAGCCAGAGGGGTTGAAAAATCCTGAAAACAGTTCACAGACTTTTTAAGAAGTTTTTTTGAAGTGCATCTAAGCCACAGTAGCACACTGTCTGAAAGCAGTAATTCAAAAAAGTAACAGAGCTTGTGCAACAAATATAGCTAGAACCAAAGTTTAACATGAAGGGGATATAATTTATTAATATGATATTAAATGTTTAAGTTCAAATGTCACAAGTCAGTTTATGTAATAAGTTTTTCTACACACTGCTTACCTCCAAAAATTTGAGGTTTTCTGTGTCTCTGTTTGCTGGATGAAAAGTGCAAGGGGGAGAAGAACGAAAAATAAAAGTGAAAAAAAATAGGTTTTCCTTTTATATTGGTATCTCCCCTATGTCTGTCTTAATTCAGTTGATGAGAACAGTGATAACAAGAAATCAATTTACAAAGAATCAGAGGTAACAAAATTCTATTTCATTAAGAGTAGCACAGCTGTTGTCCTTGCAGCTTCCCCGGCATTGCTGAGATTCTGAACACAGGCTCCGGGATGCAAGAGAAAGAGGAGACATTTCATTCATTCCATGACCCCAGCTGTCCCCTCTCACATTTTAACCACACAAAGTCAGTGACAAAAAGTGATTTTTATCAAGGACACACATTTTTATACACTATTTTTTACAGATTTAAGTAGAAACCAATATTCTGTTGGCTACCTGGTCAACTTCATTCCAAAACAAATTGCAGTTATTTACTCTTTTTTAAAGTGTTAGACAATAGGCACTGCAGATTAATATATTTTGGAAATTAAACCACAGTTCCTAAAAATCAATTTACAAAGTTATTACCTACCAAATGCTTCACAAGAGCTAAATACTAGAGATTTTTTTTTTAATGAAAAATTTTAAGTAAAACAGCTTACACTGCCTACATCACACGCTCAAAGAACTGTGGAAAGGAGAAATAATTTGTTTCTTAAATACATGGCCAGCATGATTTTGTAAGAATTTATGCAATGTCATAATTTTCAAGTAAGGGTCTGCATTTGAGTTCACTCAGCATCTACTTCTATAGAGAGAAATAAAGTCATCCGGGAGAGATGCTTTTCTTTTAGAAAGGTGTGTAGCACAATATCTGAACTTTTATTACTTACATACTGTGATTATAAAGCATTACTTGATACAAAAAAAAAAATTCATTACTTAGAACCTTTTTCTTAAACAAGGCTCCTCCCTAATTCTGAGTGTTTGGTTGTTGTTGGGTTTGGTTGCTTGGTGTTTTGGAGGTAGAAAAAAACCGAGTATGCTCAAACATGTTGCTGTTATCTAGCAATCTGAACAAGGCTTCCCTCCTCAAAAGTTTTTACACCATATTACACAATTGTACTTCTCTACACTTTCTGCCATACCACTTATTTGATGACAAGCTTTTTATTTGTTTTTCCCTGAAAGGAAACGCTCCTCCTACAGCCCAAGTTTTTCAGTAAGGTACAGACTTCTTGTGTGTGTATATGTGTAAACACATAACCAGAAATTTCTTGTGTTCTGTGATCATTCCTGACAACTAAAACACACAACCCACAAAGCAGCAGAAAACTAAAGTTATTCTGTTTGAAGGCCCTCAATACATATGCTAACCTGTGACCTACAAGCTCAGCCATTGAGATGTAGATATTTTCCTTCACTATGCAGTCATTTATTATTTCTATTAAAAATCATCCCCAACATGCATTTAGTTCTATAATGGATTGAACACTCCATACCAGGTGTGTTGAGACCTTTAATTAATTGAAGTGGGAGACACAAGGGGAAGTTCACTAGGTATTACTGGAAAAAAACCAACCACCTCTCCAACTTTGCAACAAAAGCAACTCTTTGAATGGCAAACCAGAATGTTCTGATCTGCCTTAAGTTCACCGCTGTTTTTATGGTGAGAAACAGATATACCAGCAACTCTAGTGTTGTGTGCACTGGTTAAGTTGTTTTGACATAATTCTAGTGAAAATCACAACAAACAGCCTGGAAACATTCCCTATTGTCTCTGTATTTGAATGTGATTCCAGCCCCTTCGAAAGAGAGGCTGCTACTTGTGGTTCAACATTACAGCAGCACAGATGTGCCTCAGCACTGTGGTAGGTATCTACTACAGACAACCTGTCCAGGAAGAAGCCTCATATGCACAGACCCTAATCCTCAAAGAATCCACTTTATTCACTCTGGTATCTTCTGAAAGTCAAAAGCAATCCAAGAGATTGTTGCATTGATGAATTTTTGATACAGGTGATCGACAAGCAAATAAGGGAAGTTGTTCTGCTGGACCTGATCCCTACAAACAAGAAAGAACTGGTCAAGACTAAAGTTCAAGAGCAGTTTTCCTTGCAGCTTTCATGAAAAGAAACTCAAGATCCTGAGACAAAAGCGCAAAGCAAAAGTCAAGATCACAATCATACACTTCATCAGAGAAGATTTTGTTCCCTTCAGGCACCTGCTTGGATGAATCCCAAGGCAGATGACCCTGGAAGAAAGAGGGGTACAGGACAGCTGGATAATTTTCAAGGATCACCTCCTCCTAGCTCAGGATTTCACCACCCTGACCAACAAAAAAATCATACAAAGGCAGCCAAAGGCCTGCATGAATGAACAAGGAGGAAAAAGCCTCAGACATGTACGAGAAGTATATATAAATGGAGGAAACAGAGGTGTGTCTGGGAAAACACAATAAAGATGCTCTCACACTTGCCAGGTTCAGCTGAAAGGAGGGAATGCATGTTTATTATTTACAATCTCACATTCATATACACGTCCCAACTCCACAAGGGATTGGAGAGCATGTCACTTCCTTCTCAATCCCACTGGAGAAGAAAGGTGCTCATCAAAGTTCTCTTATCACAAAGGGAATGAAAAACAGAAAATACCGTTAAGTAAACACTGGCTATTATTTACATGAACTGTGTGAAAGAATCTGACTTCAAGGTTAAAAACAGAAGGCTTTAGCAAAAACCAGGGCAAAGCAGAGGTGTCCAGGAGGAGCATGAAGACTATTAAGCATGAAATGATGGTGTCAGGAAAGCCAAACCCCCATGCAATTGAAGCTGGTGACAGACAGAGAGTAACAAGGACTGCTACAGTTCTAGCAGCAGCAAAAGGAATGTGTTTGGTCCACTACTGAGTGGGGAAGGAGAGATGGTGACAAAGGATACAAGAAAGCCAAGGTACTCTGTGCTTTCTTTGTCTTGGTCTTTACTGGTAATTTTGAGCCCTTAGGACTCCTAAGCCCCTGAAAAAGGTCGGAAGGAAGGATTTGGCTCTGGTGGAGGAGGGTCAGGTTAGGGGGCATTTAAACAAACACGACACACCCTGCAAAAAGAGTGTGGGACTTGAGATACATCCATGAGTGCTGAGGGAACTGGCCAATATCATTGTGTGGCCACTCTCAGCACTCTGAAGACTCGTGGCAATTTGGAAAGCTTCTTGAGAGGTGCCGGAAAGCACGCAGTTCCTCTCTTCAAGGAGAAAGATCCAGCAAATTGCAAGCCAGTCAGACTCACCTCGGTACCTGGAAAGGAGATGAATCAAATCCCTCTGGAAAGAATTCATAAGCACTTGAATGAAAAGAAAATTATTTGCCGTAGTCACCATAGATATGTGAAGAGGAAAACTGCTTAAACAACCTGACAGCCTTCACCGTTTTGAAGAATGAAGGTGCAGGCTTCAAGTAAGACTTCTGACACTGTCTCTCACATCATCAGGCAAACAGACGAAGGGCTGGTTGAAGCAGTTAAGCGAACAATGAGCTGGATCAAAAACTGAACCACAATACCCAGAGGATTGTGATCAGCACAAAGTATCAGCATAAGTTACATATCTTTGGAAACTGCACAGGAGTTCACAGTAAGCCTAGGTACTGCCATTTTCAGTTTTGCTGTGCAGTGCTGTTTGTGTATCAGCATTTCCACTGCGTATCTCCTCTACTTTCCCCGAGAGCCCCATGCACTGTTTGAACTAGAGCACACAAATTCCCTTGAAAGGGTAAAACAGCTCAAAGCAATGTTACAAGATAGCTTCTGAATGCTGTAATTTCAAAGTACTGTGAGCTGCTTTGCACATATACTCATTATTTTAGAAAAATGTGACAAAGAATTTTTCTGCCAACTGCACCTTCAAGAAGTTTAGGTAGAATGTCACCACTTTAATCTAGACAAGACCACAAGATATGTCATCCTAAAGTATGTCAGGGCCTCTAACCAACACAGGTGGTCAGACTTATCTTTCTCTATCTAGAAAAGGCTATTTTGTTAAAAAGAACCTCTTAAGGAAAAACTACATCTCACAAGCCTAAGCAAGAACTGCTGCAGGAGTATAAAGTCCTCTTAAGGAAATTTCCATCCACTAATCTGCTTGCTTTTGTGGCAGGAGAAATAGGGTCTGTAGGATGTTCCTCCTCCTAGGAAAAAGCCCTCATGATAGCAACCCTTGAGTAATCTGGGTGACAGCTCTAGAGCAGAGCTGACACAGTGCTCTGGGGCCAAGATTTGTCTCAGGAACACTTTTTGTATCCAACAATCCCATTAATTTATGCCCCCAAGACATTTAAAGAACTTACCCATCAACAGGAAAATCAGACCTCAGAAAATGAGAAGGGCAGGCCTTATAATGCATTTTATCACCATCTCATTTGTCCATACTATACACAGCATGGGAGAAACAGCAGGAGGCCAGCATAGCCTAAGGCAGGTTACCTACAAGAACATCCTTTAAGCAGGTATGAACCATTGCATTACATGATTTAAATTCACTCCTTAAGTCACACTTCAATGTCTCAAAAAAAAAAAAAAAAAAGGAATTACTTTGGGGTTGGGCACAGTACAGCTATCAGTCACCTGAAGAGTAGACTGTTCTTTCTTACAATACCACTACAGCAGGTGAGCCAGCAAAGGGCTGAAATAGCACAGCAGCAGCAGAGCAACGGAGAAAAAAACCCTCTGATTTTCTTACTGTATTTCTCTGTAGTACTGTGTAGTGAGGGCACATGGAAAGTTAAGTGAAAGGAGGGGGTACTTCTGCATTGGACAGTGGTATTTCACTGCCAGTAATTTGTTAGTGGTCACTGTGTACGTGTTTTATAAAGCACAAGTGCAGCAGGCTTTTCAATCAAATACGTGCTGCCACTTGTCATACAGGCACTGCAACTGCCCTGCTGAGGCAGGAGTAGATAGACAGAAAGAAACACCATTACAGACATTAAATTCCACACTGCAGTGCTTACATCAGAAAATGAGAACACAGGATTAAGGTTCCTACCCAAGCAGTCATTACATGCCCTTTTTTCCTACCAGATTTAAAAGTTAAAAATTATAAGAACCACCCCCAGTGAAAATTAACTAGGTTTAAATTAATTTGGGGAATGAAGGCTATCTTCACAAAAAAGTCATCCCAAAACCCACAAACCAGAAATTTTATCCTCAGCTGTATCCTCAAAGAAAGTGATGAGCCAAGTTACCTGCACTTAATTTCTTCCCCAAGCTTTTCAAAGCGTAATTTACTGCTCTTTTTAAGAAATGCTAATGGAAGGGGGAAAAAAAATCCATTTGGAAGTTGCACTCATTTCAGAGATCAAAGCTAAGATTTCCTCCTCGTTCCTATCATTACAGGGTTAAACTAGGCCTTTAACATAGTAAAAATTAACAGAAACACATCCTTGCACAGAAAACCAGACATCAAAGCTAAGTTTTATATTTCAAGGCGTAAGAGACACCAGGAAGTTGATCTTGAAAAGGTGGCTACTTAGACAAGCATCTTTGCAGCCTCCCTCCAGTCCTGAAGGGATTCAGTCTTCTTTGCTTTTTGACATCAGCAGATGGCTGATGATCTCTCAAGCACACCTTGGTTCACTCTACACAAACCAGCAGCACCTTGCACTGGCACCTGGGACCTTTGCTCTCAACTCACCATAATAGTGAATGATAATTTGATCTCACCTGCTTTATGTCTTCATATTGCTTATTTGACATGTAAACACTTTGAGGCAAAACTTACCTTCTCCTGTAGGTTTGGATTTGGTTTTTTGGGTTTGTGGTTTTGTTTTGTTTTTTTTAATTAGCACAATAGTACAATGCTACAATAATATAAACAACAGATTAACTTGCAGCAAAGGGTTAGCTCAGTCTTGCTCTGGTGAAGAGCCAGCCAAGGGAACAAGCGGTAATGACTTCAACTTAATAGTATGTGAAATTAACTTATGCACAGTTTACAATACACAAACCTTATTAATATGACAGCTACTCTTTTTAAGGTCATTACAAAATATTCTCTGCAGGAAAACTACACAGCTCAAGAAATTGTGTGCTCTTTCTTGGAAAAACTGGGCAGACAATAACTGTAAAATAAAATTCCCCAACCTCTAGTTGAACACATCTTTTTATTCCTCACTTGACCTTGTAATAAGAGACAAAAAAATGGGTTGGCTTTGCATCCTCACAGCTAGAAGCATGTGGAAAATATGTACCAAAGACATTTTGTTTCATGAAGATAGAAGGTGATATTATAATAATTTGTTAATATTTGTGTGATCCATGAATAAGCTGTTTTACCTCTTTTACGGGTTCTTCATCCAGGGCAGCATCTTCCACCACACTCTAGTGAACAGAGAAAAGAGGAAAAGTCCTGTAAATATACATTACCAAGAAAGACAATTCTAAACCAAGACCTAGCACAAAATACAGTCAATTTAGTTTTAGACAGTTAAGTTGCTCTCAATTTATATTACTATAGCAGGCTTGTTCAGTTCTTCACACTCTGCACAGGTAAATTACCCTTTGAATCCATGGGGACCTGCTTTCTCCAAGATACAGAAAATGTTAAGAGAAGAAAGCACAATTAAAGAGCTATTGAAATTGCTGATGAAGAGTTAAAGCCAAATTTGTCATAGAATGGATAAAGAGCAAAAGCTTATCACTGAAAAAAACCCTAGAGAAATGGAACAGCATTTCTTGCTGAGAAGACAGAATATATGGGTATATATAGGACCAAATTTTCTAAACACTCAGCTTCCATTTAAATGTTTTGCTCACCTAAAATCCATTAAGTAGTAAAGAATCCTTTGGAAAATAGCTAGAAAGGTTACGTAGAGCTTGATCACACAACCCTTTCTCATGAAAAATATTCCAAAGTCTGTAATTCACTATCCTATCCATCCAGCTTGAGTGGGATCAATAACTTTGCCTACTCTCAAAGAAATTCTAGAACAGTAAATATCCCAATTTTCTTGCTTACTTGTCAAACACAATTAATGACCTCCTGAGTCAACAGGTGAAGGCAGCAGTATTTCACTCTAATCTTCCTTTACACAAACATAATATAGAACATGCCCTCGATGCACTCTTCCTTATCAAGTGATTGATTTACTATAAAAGCTGTCTTTAATATCTGCAAGTCATTCACCTGAGTCATGCACAGGCACTCATAAATGCCTCTGTTTTAAAAGGTTTTTTGGCATTAAGGAAGGGAAAGAGAAGGAGGTCCATATGCATCAAAGAATTAAACTGTCTCCCTCCTTGTCTACTATCTGTGAAAAGCTTCCGTGAAAAAGAACAACTTGCAGACAATCAGGAAAACATTTTATCCCACACAGATTCAGAGACCATGACAGCTCCCTTGAATCAGTACAACCACCAGTGTTTAAGCTGCATTCAGCTCATTAAAGAGTAAATGTTTCTGCTGTTTGAAAATGTCTTCATGGACAAGAGCCCACAAGAGATGAAATTAATTTCTATGTGCTTTTACTAGATTTGAGCAAACACTACTTTAGTAAATCTATCTACAGCACAATCTAAAATGGTCTGAAGTTACAGTATATCTTTATTGTGTTTAGACACAGCAATAAATAGAGCCAATAAATGGTGCTTTATCTGTTGTTCTCATCTAAACTGCATGAGTTTATGCCTGAAATTCTTTAACCCTCTAAACTTTTTGTAAGTGAAATCTCAGCAAGTGATAGAACAGTGTAGCTCAGCTATGCTATTCTTTCAAGCAGGAAATGAAAAAAAAGCACCAACAAAACCTACAAACCCACACATCTGATTAACTATCATTGCAGTGGGTCAGTTACACTTGGTAAGGAGATCCACATAATTTCTTCTGTAAGAGAGGTATAAATAGCAAGAAGTGACAATACAAAGACGCTGTGCCAGGCAATGTACATTGGGCTTTAGTGAAGGATTTACCCTATGATCTAGGAGAGTTTTTCCCAGAAATGGACAGCAGAAAAAGCAATGACTGAATTGCTTTCTGTCTGGACCAGAAAGAAAACACTGGGCACACACAAAGAAACTGATTTTAGGAGGAAGGGAAGGCGGAGGAAAAAAAAACAGGCATGTATATGCACTTTGAATACCAGTCAGTGGAAAGGTAGACTTGGGAGGGGAGCACCATTTCTATGATGTTCAGCAGGAAACTCTTCACCATAAATGTAATTATACAAGTCTTCTCATTGTGAAAGTGATTTAACAAGGTGTCAGCTCACTTCTCAAACAAAATCAGGAATGATACGCAGTTTCCCAGATATAACCTGTTTATTAGCACTCAGATTCCTTGCATCCCACGAAGTGGAACAAGTGACAGTATTCAGAAGTGAATTACATTATTTAAACCTCTGCAAGCCCCTTACAGCTTGTTTTCAACCTAGGAGCTGCAGAATGAGCTGTGCTGGTATAACGCACCACATTATCACTTCTGTTGTATTTTTTACATGTACAGACTAACATCTTGCATGAAACCTTTCCTGCCGTTCAGCAATTCCTTTTGAGTCAAGTGTTTTGTGTTCTCCATAACCTGTCTGGCTCAGTTACATTCCCCTCTGTCCCTCCCACCAAAACCCTGTTACAGTAGTTCAATCAAACAAGGGGATGGGGGGCTAAAAAATAAACACAACCTCCCCCACACCTCACAAGTTTCACTCTTCTATATCTACCACCTGTTTGTTACAAATGTGCATCCTCTGCTGCAAACAATTGACCTGTAATACTTTGGGTTTTTTGCACTACTCAACAGTCCCAGAAATACTCAGGACTGGAGTACACAATGAATACCTCGCCCCATTACAGTACAAAAATCACAGAATAACCCAAGCTGGAAGGTACCCACAAGGACCACAGAGTCCAGCTCCTGCACAGGACAACCCCAAGAATCACACCATGTGACTGAGAGCACTGTCCAAACACTTCTTGAACTTGAATGATGCCTTTCTTGACACACGATAACCTTGGATTGCAGGTAATAAAAACACTACAAGACAAATGACGAGCACACACAACACGGCAGCCAGCTAATTATCACAGCATCGGGTTTCCAGTACGATCCGGAAAGCAGAGTCTTGAGCTAAGATGTAATGGGCAATTGGGTTATCAGAACGCAAGCGAGGTCCACGGACCTATTCGAGCCTCAAATTACAGATCACATACTTCACTTTTAAATTTGAGCCTGAGTCCGACTCAGCCCGCTTTGCGGGTTTCCATCTGTTGTGCACGCTCTCTCCTTTCCAGCCAGCCCAGTCCCCCGGGGCACGGTTCCGACCCGGGCCCGGTGCCGGGCGGGCGGGAGGACAGGACAGGACAGGTGAGGACGGGACATCCCGCATCGCCCGGGCTCCGCGGCCGCCGCTCCAAACCGCTCGGCGTGCGAGGCAACAGGTTCGCGAGCCTCGCCTGGCTCCCCGCGCTCAGCAGCCAGCAGAGCGGGCGAGGGATGCTCATCACACCCCATTTCCTGGGGTTTGGGGCACCACCGAGGTGGTTCCCCCGGCGGGAAAGGGGGGCCGGCAGCACCGCTGCGGCCGCATGCCCCCGCTGCCGCTCACCTCCGTCTCCATGGGCTCCACCTCTATCCCTTTCCATAGCTCCAGCAAGTGGGCGATCGGCATGCTGGGCGATTCCTGCGTGAGGACGGGATCAAGCAGAAGGAGCGCGCGTCGGCCGCCGGTGCGAGCGGGAGCGGAGAAGGGAAGGCGTCAGTGGGAGACGGGGCACCGCGCCGAGCGGGACCGGGACCCTCCGCCCACCCGCTCGGCAAAATGGCTCCGCGCTGCCCCGGGGGAGCCGCAGGCGGGGCGCGGGCGCTCCGCAGGCGCCGGGGCAGGACAAGNCGGCGGGGCCGGGGGGCGAGAACGGCGCCGGGGCCGAACTGGGGCTGGAGAGGCAATAGGAAAATTAGCCAGTGTATAGCCACGATTTATAACGTCGGCATCGTGGTAGAAAGTGCAGCTAACAGAAGGAGATCTAAGGTTTACAAAGCTCCGTATTATTCCAGTGTTAGAAAGAATTATCTATCTCTTCCTTTACTATTTTATCTCTGTACTGTGAAGCCTGTAGTAAAGTCTGTTTATTCAGATGCCCTTTCCTCCTCCTTCAGATCTCAAAGGATACTACAGCCTTACTATAACAAGCATGAAAATATACCACATGCCCAGCTGCAGAGACCATGATTTATGCAGATGTTGATTTGAATTCTCCTCAAATTTAGGACAAAACATGCATTTTAACTTGTTCAGACAACTTCATCCACGTCCAAAAGGTTTTACTGTTAAATAAATGACTGCTCTTCAAACAACAATTTTGAAATGAATAGTCAACATGCAGGGTGCATTTTTCTTCTTTTCCATGCTCAAAATGCCATCATTTGCTTCCATATAAGCAGTGCTGGACAAATTCAGAACAAGTTTTAGTTAACAATAAAAATTCTTCTGCCAGTCTACAAAGGAACACTTAAGAAGTGTTCCTCCTCCAGTCCCAACTCAGGTCCCCCAAACTCTATTTAACATGAATAAGCTGCCCTGTAAGTCCAAATGCTAAACTTGGTTAGGAAAAGCAAATTCACTAATCATAATAAAGAAAAAAAAACCCAAAACCAGACTGCAAACAGATTCACAAACAGAGCCATTCAGATGCTGCTGCAAGAACTCTGTTTAATTCTGTTTTAGAATGTGAACACTTTTCTTGACATCTGTGACAACACTTAAGTAACAACTTGTAACACCAATTATGGAGTTTCATCTGCTTTACAGATTGAGCTCACCAAAACAGCATAGTGGGAGTGATGTCAGTCACATAACAGACACAAAACTGAGGTCAGAAGCTGTAGTACTGTAGCTGTAACATACTTCCCGGCTTTTGTGTCCTGTCCCTGCTTCTTCCCCAGCAACACATGAGAGACAGAGTTACCACCTTTAACTCGGCATACAGACGCTCCCAAACAGCCTCATAGCACCAACAACTGTGAGGACAGAGCCAGGACCAAACACAACAAATTCAGAGCAAAAACCACAGTTGTTTCACAAAACTCAGAGACCTTTATCAGTCAGACACACTATCCCAGAGAAAATACATGAAGACTTTACATGATTATATCACACGCCATCTTGATTTTTAAAACCTGTTTAACTCCAATTTACAGGATCATATTTTAACCTTTGAGATACAAATCTTGGATGCTACAGGCTGAGAGGAAGAGCAAAGCATCTGTGACAGCAGGGAACTGGGGAGATGGGACATGTCCAGATGATCCCAGGGGAGGAAACTCCAAGGTTTGGGGTCATTGCACCTGCAGTCAAGTTAAAAACATGAGCATGCAGATCTAACGTTTTTACTTATTTTCCAAGAACTTCATTTAATTCTTGAGACATATGGTTACATACTTCCCTAAATATTAATCTGTTATCAAACTGGGACATCAAAACCCACAAGTTTATTCCCAGATCTGTTTGGTCACTCTAAGCATGCATAAATTAAAACCTGGTAAAAACAAGTAATAAGATCTTGTTATTGCTTTAGCACATATACTTCTGTATAAGCATGGTACATCTATTATATAATGGACTCACTTTACTTATTCAGCACCAATGTATCAATTGGACCCAAATTAAATATTCAAGTTTACTGGACTAACCAAAGCCTGCATTCCATACATTTCTTATCCCTACCTTACAAAGAGCAGAAATTTTTGACCTCAGCTCAACAGAAAATGTGGGTTTTGGTGATTTTTCCCCCTGCTCTTCATTTTGCTACATTTACTTGAAGTAATCCCACTGAAGGCTCGAGAATGATGTTTGACTAGAGATTTTGTAAGAACAGGGCCTCCTTCATTAATATGTATACCTGATTTTATTCTTCATGAATTGAGTGTTCTGCAATAATCTTCAGTTGTGAGAAAAAACATTTTTGTGTGTCCAGAAGTTTCAGATCCCTAAATATTTGGCAAATTAAATTCCTCATCTAAGAGACGGGCGTATTTGTAATTAAGAAGAATCAGAAACAAAAGACTAATTATGTATTTCTAGAAATAATTGTGTTACTATAAAGGGACCAGTCATTTTCATTACAGTAACATCTAATGGACAACAAAGACTGACATTCTTTTGTGTGAATAGAGTAGCAGAAAAATCCATGCTTCACTCCCCAAGCTCCTCTATGATCCACTTAAAGATATTGGGTCAGAAAAAGACTGATTATCACAAAATCAGAAGTAGTCCACTTCCAGAAATACCTCATTAGGAGCAGAATAAAGAAATAGAGGGGAAGGGGGGGGATGGAACATTAAGGCAAAAAAAAAACAAAAACACACAAAAGAGCAGACAGAAGTTCAAAGCAATTGGTCCCTGAGGATACACAAGAAATCTGGTCAGAGCAAGAAGTAGTTACAGATTTTTTTTTTCCTAGGAAAAAATATTAGTTAACCACATTCACAATTTAGCAGAGGTAATATTTTCAGATATGCTGGCTAGGCGGAGAATTGCAAGAAGATTAGTTCAACTTGCACCAAAAGAATAAAAGCATTTTTATCTCCTGTGTAAGGAAGCACTGGACTACTTGCATTGTGATTTTTCATCTATTTTTACCTGTCTCCTGAGTGGTAGCTAATGGTTGCTGCCAGATGCAGAGTGGGGGATTAGACACATCAATATCCTGCTGGGTTACGGTAACTCCTACACTAACAGGAGATACACAAGTACAGAAGAAAATTTCTTAAGAGCATTGTGTATAAATTACATTAAGATACTTTAATAACTTACATGTCCACTGCTTTGTGAAAAAGGAAAGTACTATTGCCCCATTTGATGCACAAAAGGGAAGAAGCACAGAGAAATATTATTTTCTGTCAGTAGCTTAACACACTGCTAGGTTCATGAGTTCGGTGTTCAGCTGAATGCAATCACCTTACCCCAAAACACATGCATTCTTCTGCACACAGCTTGAGCTCAAAGCTCTCTCAAAGCTTGAGCTAGATAACTTTCTGCCTGTCCAATAGCCAAAAGAGATACTACTGACATAGAAGTCAGCAAAAAATCCTCTCTCCTTCAAAGGCATCCAAGGTCCGCCTCTGCATTTAAATGCCTCTTCCTGGTTGCCACAGCACAAACATCACCTATTATCAGGCTGGCTACACTGCCGGACCAGCATCATCTGCCCAACTTTTTTTCCTTTTCTAAATTTCAGTCACGTTTTCACTCAAGTGAAAGCTCCTTCCCTGCACATAACTTTTTGGGACAAGACTGACCACTTGCCTGTCTGTTCATCTGCAGCTTTACACAAGCAAAATTTAAGCTTTGTGTTCAGTAACTCCCAGGCGAACAAGAGCTACATGGAACATTTTCTTAAAGGATGGAATCCCCCAAATGCCAGTGCTGAGAAGACATCAGGTCTCTGGAGTGTTAATAGCATCAGTAAAAGCAGAAGGAAAAAAATTGCTAAGAGCAAAGTAGTAACACTTCCCTGTCCCTTTCACATGCTGCGCTGGAGAGCACCCATTAAGTGCATTACTTGTCTGATGCCATTTTTGGCTGCTAAAGGCCTCCTCGAAAGCCTTGAATACTCAACTGCAAAAGACCCAACCACTGATCATCCCTTAATCTCCAGAGAAATCAGACGGTACATTATGTGAAGTTCCCCCAAAGGTCACTTAAGAATAAAATCAGAGCAGAGCACTTGCAACATTTCCTGCAGAATAATTCACTTTCCAAAGGCACAAAAAAAGGAGTTTCTTTGGTCCTTTCCAATGATTCGTGCTACATACTGTAGCCAAAAGGATGGACCAGGGCAAAAGGAGCTCTGTCCTGCAGCACATAAACACACATTTCAAGCAAGCAGTTATCTTTTAACCTCTTTATTCTGTTGAATATTTGTACCTATGGAATAAGCACATAGGGAGGGATCTTTTATTGTCCTTTCTGTGCTAAAGTTCCTTCTAATGTCCTAAACAGAAGAAGACCAAGGCACATTGAAAGAACGCTTCAAAATACATCCCTTGACAATAAATGGTTGGCATAAACTGGAGGAAATCACCATAGAAGACCTGCTGATAGGGACCCTGTGATGAAAAAAACACTGCAGGCCACACACAGCAGGAGAAGGTGACATGCACAGACCATGCACAAGCAGAATCTCAACAGCAAGAGAGGTCTGAGCATACGCCAGTGATGGTGTTAGAGCCACACAGACCACTATCATCATGTATATCCATCACGATGACATATCCATCAGCTGCCACTGTAGTTTACCATAAAATGCAGCCTTATGGCAGGGAAGTGGAAAGCATGGTCCTTGAGGCTAATATGGGACTTTCATTATACCATCCCAAATGTGAAAGAAACATGCTGTGCATGACTAGTTTCCTATAATCTGTGCAGTCAAGCTTGTGTTAGATGGATGAAATCTGTGGCAAATGGGTAAGTGTCAAGTGCTAGAAGTAACTAGTAAAAGTAGGGCAGGTTTTAAACTACACAAGATCCATTCTTTGATGGAGGGAAGTCTAAGTTGCCTATATTTTATGGTTTTATAATAAAGTTACCGAAAGTTACTCTTCCTGGTTGAAAGCAAATAAACAAAATCCCTCACACTACTTTTTATCCATGAGAGCAGCTGTTGAAATGCTTTAAGCTTATTCCTAAACAAGATGAATACATTTCTCCTCAGCTTCTTTGTTCAGTGCCTCAGCATTAAGTACTTCAAGCTCAGCACTTGGATAGCTTACCATCATTTGTGCAGAATCTGAGAGAAGCACAAAACAGTATCTACACACTGCTAATTGCACCAGGCACAGGGGAAATTTTGTTTACTCCAACAGGAGAGTCATCCCTAGCGCTGCTAAAACAATTTACTGTTTAGTTGTGAAGTACATGCCTGAGAAACACAAGAGGAAACAGTGGCAAATAAGGCATTTAGTATCAAAGCAGTGTGCATCTGTCCCCTGCAGAGCTCACGACTTAACACTTCAAATTAAAATAATGTCTGCTGAGTCCCCTGAAATAAGAAATGCTCAAAAACTGGAGAGAAAGTCACCTTAACTCCTAACCTCTGCAATGCTCTGGCTTCACCATTTGTCTTTAATGAGAAGGTCTAGACTGAACATTAAAATCAATATGCTTAGAGAGCAACAATGGTAATTAGACTCCTTCAGTTTAAAGGGGGCAACAGACAGCTATAACAAGCCAGCCTGGTGCTTCTGCAAAACAGGGATGAAGGCTATTAGGAGCTGTAGAAAAAAACCCCCACTTTTCACATCTGTTAGTTATCTGCATTAAGACTGCAGGTACTTGGCACATTCCACATTAATCAACTCTTAATATTAGTGAGTAGTTAAATACTGGAAGAATTAACTTGGAAAACTGAAAACCTATTCAGATGTCTGCAGCAGACCAGCTTCCTTCAGTACAGACATGGCTTAGCTGAAGTGCCCAGTTGGGATAATTGGCCAGAACAGCAGAGACCCCGGTCTGTTCCTGCACTGACCTATCAGTTTAGCTGAGGCACAGTGTTGGGTCTGGCTGCACAGCCTGAGTGCCTTGGGGCTGGTGAGCCAGTGTGGAATACTGGAAGCAGCACCAAGTGGCATCGCACAGCATCAGCCAACCTCCACAATCCACTTGAGTGCCACCTACACAACCAGGTGGTGACTGGTATTTCCACAGGCCACGTGGGTACCTGCATCATGTTTGCACTGCAAGCCTGCACAGCTAGAAAGCCTGAGCTGGTTTGCTGACGGTTTGCCCGAAATCCAAAGCCTGTTAGTCTCCTTACCGTGCAAGGCATTAACCACTCACAGAGCTGAGCTGCCAAACAGAAGGTAGCCTTACCTGCTACATTCTGCACCTAATAAAGAAAAAATTAAAGGCCTCCTGTGGCCAAGATGCTGGCCCTCAGAAACATTTACTCAAGTAATCTCCTACACAGCCTTTCCCTGTGCACACTTCTGGGATATTCTTCATCAAAGCTGTTACACTCCCCATTACAAACTGGTAAACATTTAAAGATGTTCAATACAGATAAGCTGTAGCAAAAGCTTTCCTGCTTTCCTACACTAAGTTTTGTGACTTCACATTTTCATTTTACAAGCACAGAAGAGACTGTTTTCCCCAAAAAGCACTGTATACAGCTCTTCAAGGAGCAGCTCACAATGCCCTAGAGCAGAGATTTCCAAGGACACATTCCCATCTCTGCCAGTTCCTACTGCAGCAGCAGTACCCTGGCTGAACAAAGAGGTTTCCACTTGCCTGCTGCACACATCCACTTCTGTCAGAGGCTGGAGAGCTGAACACAACAGCTCCAGCCAGGCTGGATCAAGGCTTCTCAGCAGCTGCAGCACAGCTTGAACACTTACCATAGCCAAAATGAGGGGATGGAACAATCACATTGCCCTCAACTCAGGGCCAGGAAAACTAGTTTGGAGGCAATAAAGCAATTCAGGATGATGGGGGAGAATGTTTGACACTTCACTTACTCTACCTGACACACTCACTGCATCCAGAGACAATACTGCTCCAATATATCCTTCCTTACCTCCCCAAAAACCAAGGAAAAGCTCTTCCCTGTCGTCTCAATGCCATAGGAGTGGGGCACACAGCAAAAATAGCGTAGCTGCAACCTAGCCTCTCCAACTGCTTAAACATTTCCTTACTAAACAGAGCAGGAACAGCTTTGCTACGTCAACTGGACCATGCAGAGGGGCAGAAATACCAACAGGAAAAGCTAACAGGGCTGCATCTCACTGGGGAGGGTGTGGCTGCACTGAACAGGATAAGAGCATCTGTGTTACTCCAGCATACACAGGAGGAATTGTCCCCAAGAAATAAATTTAAGTCTTCCTTAACTTTCATTGACAAAACAGACTATTTTCATACAGGTCGCTGTTTCTGTCAGTAGTTGTATTTAGAAGTCCAAGCAAATCGTCAACCTAAGTACATAATGAAAGTGTTATTTTCTATCTAGAACAACATTCTAGTGACAGAATTCTCAGGAACTAATGTTTTAATATAAACTGTCTAAATTAAAAAAAAATAGAACTAAAAAGGTTACTTCCTTAATTTTCTTTCTATAACAGACTAGGAAACATTGTGTAAGCAGGGAAGATAAGAGAGCCTAAAAATACAGAGAGAGGACTGTAAGCAATATTTCAAGCATAATTCAATAAGAGTAACATTATGTGGAATAAGATTACACATCATAGAAAACCTCACAGTAAGCTACCCAGTAACTGCGACACAGACACAAATACTAGTTCATTTGTGGGCAGACTTTCAGTTTCAATCCTGCTAGAGATGCACTCTGCTTAAACACATGGAATAACTGAATTATGGCCTTCCTAAAAGAAGATCCATTTTTCATTCAATGTTAGGGAAAAAAAAACCTAAGTGTCAAGGAAATGGACTTCACTAGTTTCAGGATGTCTACTCAGACAGAAAACTCTCATCAAACCTATATACAGACACAAGATTTTCAGCAACTGCAAAGATATTTGAGGAAACTATGGAGAAACAAGACATATCCATTCAAAAGATGCACACAGAGCCTGAGGAAGCCACACTCTTGAACAGAAGAAAGGATCAGAATATTTACAATTAATTTTGAAAGCTTGTGCATGCTGCTAGGTTTTCACTAAGTAAATCATGATCTCATGCACTAAGAACAGAGTGAATGAAGCACCCACTGAAGCTGACATAATTCAGCTTCATAAAATCTTTTTCAAGGCGTCTAACCTACAGTCTGGAAACTAATAAATGCTATCCAACATAAACAGTACCAATCTTCTTATCACAGGAGCTTTGCAACATCAAGTGTCTTTAGTATCAAAGGGAATTATTACCTTTCAAACAGAGCAAACATTCAAATCAATAAAGACTACAGAAATCACACACACAAATTAAATCAGAAATCAAGAATTTCTAATCCAAAACTAAATAGGCAGTATGATTTCTTCCCCTTCAGTTGGTTACATTTGTCTTTTTAAAGATGATTTCAGCCTGAAGATGAGAAAGAAAAATGGAGTTACTAAACTCTGCAGGTGCTTTAAATCCAGTTCTGGTAAAAAAACAAATCAGACCCCAAACTGAGTTAATTTCTCCAGTGTTTTGAATTTTAAGCAGACAGAAGTAACAGCTTTTTAGTTTTGGTATTTTAAGCATATGACATGCTGTATTTTCATTACTTTTTCCAAATGAATACCACAGTAGCTGCTTATTTTTATAGACAAGTATGAGATAACTGAGATTCAGTCTTGAATATCTGAGCTCAAGAAATGAAGTATATTATGGGTGATGATTAAAGGTTTTTTGGTTGTAGCCCAGACTGCATCTATCAACTGTGCAATTCCAGAATGAATTCCACCTCATCATGGCAGTTGCCATTAGCAAAGGCAAGGACAGAGGGGAGAGCTGGGAGCAGAAAGCCATAGACCAGAGCTAAAATCCTCTCGTGCTGTCAGACTGAACAGAGAGCCAGGCTACACAGCACAGCTGTATACCACCCCCACATCACTCACATTTCATATTCCTTTTGGGAAGGATTTAAAAAAGGTGAAAAAAAGCAGCTTGATGGACAAGTTAAAATCATGCTGCACAAGGGACCAAACCATTTAACACTTCCAGTGCCCACTAGCAGAGAGACACCAGCTGTAATAGCAACTCTTTCCAAAATAGACATTAGAGGTCAAGCAAGTGCTTTCAACAGCAACATCACTGAGATGAGCTACATGCACAAACCAGAATTCCTACCTACTGGTGGGATGGAAATGTACAAGGCTGGGATAGGTGCCCACAGGTGGGCCTGTTATGCCGCACAGCCAGGCTCCCACTCCACAAGGCACAGCAGGAAGGCCCAGACAGGAACAACAAGCCTGCCTATACACTTTCCATACCATTTACTGCTTTTCAAGATGAGTAAGTCAGGAAGTTACGTTCTACCAGCCTATCTCTAGGTGCCAGTCTTCCCCCTCCCAAGAAGCAGCAAGGAAATGATGCTACTCAAAGCCACTTTCCCACCATCACAGGTCAAGGTGCAGCAGTACCACAGCCCCAGGAGCCCGCAGGGATGGTGTGCTTCCATATCCACCATCCAGGCAGTGTTGCTTCCCCAGAGTACAGCAACACCAGCACAAACTGCAGAAGACACCACAGCCACAAAGGCAGAGAAGGCTTCTGCATACCCAGCCTGCACTAATTTATAGCCCCTCCTTCATGTAACAAGGATCACCTGGGTGAGGGTCACCTGGAGGAGAGCCACCTGCTCCTGGCTTCCAGAGGGAAAGAAGTCTATTTCTGGTGTTAGTGCTAGGAGCACTTTCCAGGAATGGCTTTTTGGCAAGAATGGAACAGTTGCTTCCCTTGACCTCTTGTTGCAGGTCGGACACATATCCTGCCCTGAGCAAGGGCAGAGAGTGTTTGTAGTGGAGGAAATGCAAAGTGCAGAGAGCCATGTAGCCTCATACCTGACCCACAGGGCTGTCAGTCAGATGTGCACTGGCTGACTGATATTTTGATTCAAATGCATATTAAATTGTAGTAACTTACTGACAGTGGGGTTTTTGTTGCCAGCAAGAATTGTTGAGAGAAAGAGGGTACAATAGAATAAATGCCAGCTAGTAAAAAACCCTGATGTTTTAAGAGATGGGTTTCCCGAGTTTTCTTTTATCATCCATTTGCTATCTTTCCATCAAGAGAGTTTGAAAAGCTCTGGAACGAGTATAATATATTATTTGTTCCAAAATTAATGTTTTTCTTGACTGTAAATAAAATTAAGCCTGCAGTAGAATTTTACATTTCCCTTATGTTTGATGTTGCCTTATAAATTACGATTTCTGTGTTCTGCTTCAAGAACCATTATATTTCCCTAACTTGCTTTTGTATTCCTGAAAAAAATGTAATGCACAGTTTGTAAAGCAAGGCATGAAAAGTAAAAGCTTGCCAAACTTGGTGTATGAGTACTGATCAAGAAAAGCTTATTTGTATTAGAAAAGAAACACAGTTGTTCTGCAAGAATAGCTGAATTTAATATCATAAGTTACTTTTAAAGCAGCTTAAAAAAGTTTCAAGGCCTCATACACAGGTGACCAAATGAGCCTGAGCACCAGCTGGCCAAAGACTTAAAAAAGAGACAAAAATCAGACCAGGGCTGCAGCTGTTCCATAGAAGTACTCAACCAGAGATTGCAGGGTGATGGTGACCAGAGGAAAACCTGTCTTAGATTGTGCAAATGAAGCACAATTCTCCTTGGAAAAAGCAGAATTCTGCAAGAGCAGTCATGCTGCTAGATTTAAAAAAAAAAAAAAAGTTGAAAGTCCCTTGGCCTCATTAGAGTTTTTCAAACAGACATCCTCTATTACATACATGGCTGCTATTACCCGCCAGACCTGCAATTTGCTTTTCAAGCTTTGGCAAATTTGTATAAAACTGAGGTAACAGCAGAAAGAATAAAAGCAAAATGTTCAAGTTTAGCTGGATTGCACAGTCTCTCAAGTCAATTCAAATCTGGAACAGGGTGATAAAAGTCCCTCACAGCATTTTTGTCTATACTCAATAAGCAATAAAACAAAATGCAAGAGGTAATTCCTCCCTCACTCCCCAACTTAACTTATCCATATTCATGTTCATTCTCTCAGAGGTCTAGTATTTCCCCGATCTCTAGCTTCATTATGCCTCTCTGGGTCTTCAGGGTTCAATTAGCTCCTGCACAGAATGATTGCCTTCAGCTGATTTTTGGAGGCTGAAGTTGGGAATTAATACTGAATGTTCAGCTGTTCAGCTAACCTGGACCATCCTATGAGTGCCACTGGTAAGGACTTCAGGGCCTTTATAATGCTGACAGAAGTCCAATGCACCTTATCGCAGGAACTCCATGTTTAAACAACTCTTCTCCACAGGGAATATCCCCTAAGCCTTCTCCAAGAGCAGACTGTGCTGATCTTTTTGGAATACAGCCTTTGACTGGAGTGAGAGCCATCTTTCCGCCTCTGTGGGCTGTGCACATGGAACTGGCATCTGGAGGAACACCACATCCACCTGCTGTCACCCTCGTGCTTCCCAGGTGGCTGCCGGGTGTGGGCTGCCTGATTCCTCGTGTAACAAGTGCACAGGGCCTAGGCCATGCAGCCCATTGCTGTGGAAATTTTAAATAAGGTGCATTGAATCTCGTTCCATCTTCTCAACTAAAAAGCATTTTAAAGTTTTTTCTGGAGGCAATTATCAAGGTCAGTGAAAAGGAACTGGATTCTAAATTGTTCATTGCAGAACCACCCCCCTTGTAAGATTAAAAAAGCAAACAAACCAAAAAGCACACAGGAAGACAGAAAAATAGTGTTGACCTGTAACAAAATAATTACAAAATAATGAGTATCCAGATTATTGATATGTGCTTCTTACTGTATCTACAGAGCTTACCCCCAGTACTTTTCTACCCCATACTGTACTCTTTTATATTAAAATGTTTTCTAGGAAGCAAACGGACAGAGGTGCATTGCAGGCTTTGCATTTCCTTTTCAGTGCTGAAGGTCCACTGCCACCCTTTTGCCTTGGAGACACTTTAACCCAGACTTCCCACTCTGCACACCACGTGTCCTTTATTGTTATTTTCTGGATGAAGAATCACTGCAGTCTTGCTGGAAAAGCTGCCTAGCCTTTCATAAAATGTTTGAAATTTCACCAAGGTGAAGAGGCAATTAATGACTGTGTGTAGTGTCTCAATAGTTCAGCAGATGGATAGGAGTCCCAAGACCTAGTCCTGTCAGCACAGTGCTGATTTGTGCAAAGGGAAACAGCAATACAAACGGTTGATACAGTCCAAACCAGACTATTCTGCCAGATGAGGGACTTTCATGAGTGGTGGGAAATGTGAATCCTCTTGGGCAAAAAAGGGAGCTAAATAAAGGATCCCTAAATAAATACATTCCAAGTGAGTGTTTAACCCCTTAACTAAAACAAAGTGTCAGCTCATAGGGGATTTTTTAGTATTTGTGTTGCTTTTTTGCATCATTTCATTTGTTCCATTTTTCTAAGGGTATTTGTACTTTTGGAAGCCATCGGGATCCTATGCTTTCACTCAGCATTAGCTGGAGTATTTTTCCACCTCTCTGCATCAAAGGTGTTACTCTGTCTCACACGTCCTCACAGTTCTTACCAAAGTGGTCACAATTCAAGTATCTGTTTAACTTCCCTAAGTAGTCTCACAGAACCGTATCACACAGTATTACATTATAGTAAAAGCAGGTTTAGATCCTACCTATCTTGGCTTTGAAAATGAACCTGAAGTCTGAGTAGGATCATTAGGATCAGAGTATATGGCAACTAGAAAGGTCATAAAATGATGGTAGTAAAAGGTCATTAACTGCCAGAAGTGAGCAGGAATTTCTGTCAAGTAAAGAAGGACTCTTCAACCCACTGTTCAATGCTAATCAAGTGAAACTTCTATGTAAATCATCTTTATCCAGTCTGAAATTGGTGTCAATGTACTTTGGATTGGGAATGGTTTTACACAAGCTCAACCTTTCCTAGACCTTTCCTGGTATCATAAAAATACAACAAAGGAAAATTATGCTTAGGGATCCTCTAATGATTTTAAATATAATTACTTGCTGGAGGATTCTACAAACAGGACTTGAAACTGAGGGTTAGAAGTTCCTTTATCGTATGATTTACATTTTCAGTGTCAGACAGAAATACAGCAAGAAAAATGCATTTTGTTGTAATGACCTGCTTGACTTCATACAGACCCTAACACACTGCAAACAGAAACATTTTTTTATATTATTTTATATAGACAAGTCTACATCTTGCACAGATTTCCTCAAATGCTGTAATATATTAGCATAAATCAGATTTTTTTAAAAAATCTTTTTACACTTTAGAAGTTTTCAAAATAGGAATAGAGACTCATGTTTGTGCTGGAGGGACTCTTCTGATGTATGAACCACTACTTCTAGAAATCCATTTATGTACAGATTCATAATGTCTTAATGATCTTTCTTGAAAAAGAAGCTCTACTAATGCAATGAGACTCTCTTGTTCTACTCCCTTCCTATTCCACCTGATATTCTGTGCCGACCACTATGAAAATAGCAAACCTTTGTTCTTGTTGAGATGCTTCAAGAATTATACTTTTGCCAAGATAATGATTAGCCCTTGTGGTAACCTGCTGCATATACTGGAGTCAGGAAGTGACCTCAGGAGTCACCTGTACAACCTGACCTGGTTTCACTCCTCGCATTTGAGAGTGAAGAAATACAAAGCTCCCTAGTAAACCAGTCCTGTATGTAAAGAATTGTAGCTTTGCAGCTGAACAGGACTGGTCAGACAAATAACCTTCAAATGTTTCAGCAGTTTGTGCACTTCTATGAAACCAAATCTGGAATTACATTGACAAAAACTTCATGCTAGCAATCAATATCTGCTATACATACCATTTCTAGCCCATAAACCTGTAGGAAAAGACAGTTTCACAGAGACCAGAATTACTTTGCAGATGGCATAGACCCAGTTATAAAATTCCTGGACACGTTTTTTTCTGCCTAGTTTGTTAATTGCATTGATACACTGAAGAATGAAACTGGCCCTTTTCCTTTTCCAAATAAAGGCACAACCAGTCTTTCAGAAATTGAGTTTGTCTCATTTCCCCAGAGCTCATTAAAAAGTATTCCACTTAATGCTTTTGTTGAGGGTTTTTGCTTGTTTGTTTGTTTGTTTGTTTTTTAATGACAGTTTCTCCTATGTGCCTGTCATTTTGCAATGGTTTCCACAACAATTCTGCAATGCTTAGTATTGGGATACGTGTTCTTAGGCACCTTGTTCAATAAAGTAGATACACATGGCATTATTAAGTATCTCTAATTTATCCTTTGATTTTAATACCATAATGATGGCTGATCTGTGTGTTGTGTAATGTGGAAAAATTATATTTGCTGTAGCTACTTTAATAGTGAAATTGCATAATCTCAGCTTTTAAATTGTTCCCAAAAAAGTAGTTTTATCTTTGAATTTTGCTGTTTTCCAAACCCCTAAGTTCTACCTCATGATTAAAACCTGTTGTTTTAAATACTTCCTTTTACTGCTTCTACTGGAAATAATCATAAATATGTTTCTACTGCTTAAGTATCTGCTGGCTTAAATGTGCTAGAAATAATTATACATTTATCCTTTCTATAGGTCACCAATAACACCCCGTACACAGCTCTGAATCATCATTCAGTTCAGTTAATTGGGGTTTGAGAAATGTTATTTTCTCACGTCAGGATATTCTGACCTGAGTAATTACTGGCACAATTTCCCCTCTCATATCACAAACCCCATTATGAGCAATAATACAGCTCCACAGTAGCCTGCTGAAAGAAGAAAAAATATTATCTATATTGAGTAGTATATGAGACAGTATTATTTTCAAACAGTGTCTTAATCACCTGTCTGTTATCACCGGAGAGGCAAAGGCTTACTTGAGTAAGTGTGATTTCTCAGTATCATTAAAACCAGAAAAATATTGTTTATGACAGCCTAAATAATTTGCAAAACATTCTTTCAAGCTTTGCTGCAATTTGCCTTGCGACATTACTGTGGCATGGTTGATTAGAAGTTTCCTACATAAAGCAATTAAACCATTTCTGTGACTGCATTATCTTGCCCTATAACATAACCAAGTGGCTAAGTCACATAGGTAAAAACAATCCCAGGCAAACAGCTGCCCTGACTTAGATGTGTATCTAATTACTAGACCTCTCAGACAGCACTCTCCAAACAGTTTTAAGAGAAACCATTTTCCTCCTTTGTCTCCTGCTCTGCTTGGTTCCAGCCAGAGAAATCTGTTCCTGATCAAAGATACAAATTCCACCGCAGATCACCAGGGGAGTCAATTAACTACTTTTGGTTTGGCCCAGCCTATTTGTTGCAGTCATGCCTATTTCACAAAATAAGCAAATAGCTCTTAAAAATTTCTACAGTTGGTTTACTTCCTTCTCACTGGATGTAACTGACTGGATAAATCCCTGGGAATCTGCCACCTGTTTTCAAGTCTCTAACACTCAGAGACCTAGAACAAGGAGTAAAACATCCACCAAGAAGACCAGTCCCTCCCAGTCTCAAAGTACCGCCTCGCAGTAGCTCTCAAAGTGCAGAATTTATTTCAAAGAAAATCTCAAACCTCTAGCAAAGCTCTAGGGGAAAAGGCCCATGTGCATCAGGCTTTGCAGACAGAGGCTGCAGGGAGGATCTCAGTCTTTGGGAGAACTTGATAAAAGAGCTTATTTTGCTTGCTAAGTAGGAAAACTTGTGAAGTTTAGGAAAGCTTTCTAAGGGGCCAGTGTTCTTAGTTGGTGGGTACTTCATAGAAAAAAGCCCTTCAGGACGACTGACAGCACAGCTTTCCACCAGATCCAGCGTACGAGGTTTTCAAGGACAGCAATGATTCATCTCCACATGGGCAATGCACGTTGTCTGGGGGAATTGGAAGTCTTGTAAGAAGTGTTTCAAAATGCATGCTGACTTCCCTTGATGTTACAAATTAATGCATTTTGAAAGCAGATACATGGCACATTATTTTCAGACTGTTTCTCCTGCAGTCATTTTATTTGTAAAACAGCACCTGTAGGAACAAAACATTGTTATTTATAACTCTGTTGTCTGTCACATAAACAAATCCTCTGCCAAATCCCTTACAATACTGTGCAACAAAACAGAGCAAATAATGCTGCAAATCTAATTTAATACAGGCAGCACTAAATGAGGTTCTGGTCATGGCTGATTTTACTTCTCTGTAATCTGCAGCAAGTCACTTGGGCCTTTGGTTTCTTTCCCTCTCCTGTAAAATCAGAATAGGAGGGGTAATGTAAACAAGGCAGAAGTTCAGATTGGAAGTACAAGTAGTCTCAGAATTTCAGAACTGAATTGTCTGAAATGCTAATGTTTTGATCCAGCTACAACATAACAAAGCACAGCTCTGCACTGTGATATTCTTGGAACTGCAAATATCATGGCTGCATTAGGGATATTTCCTGGTGGTTGCTGAAGTCTAGAAAAGGCTCACTGGGAAATAAAATTCAGACTTGTGGAAAATGGTTGGCTTGGAAAGTTGTTCTCCCAGGACAGAAATGCAGCCAATGACCACAGTAAGGACAACTGAGATTCAGAAATGTTCTGGATGAATCCTGGAACAAATCAGCTGTTTGGCCAACCTGGACACATCCAGTATGTCAGCTAGATTGATAGTCTTCTCTTCAAATCCCACTTTTCACTTGACAAACTGGAAAAGGTTTCTCAAAAGTAAAATGTTTCCCAAAAAGTCACAACTAGCAAAATCTGGAATTGCTTATTGTCTCATATAAATAACACAAACTGTACAATTTTCTCTGTTTTATAAACTACCTGGAAATGCTTCTGAGAGCAGGCCACATGGTAGCTAATTCCAGAAAATATATAGAGTCCAGAATAAAATTTGGTTATAAACTGTATGGTGCAGTCAGGCTGCATCATGGCATGCTCACTATCACAGAATCTTTCCATATAATTCTCTGTGGAATAAGGAAAATGAAGAGAAAACTTCCTATGGAAACTTTACTACTTCTCTAAGGCAAACTATTTCATTAACACGGTTTTCTCTGCAAACCCTTCTGCTCTGTTACTGGAATGCAAATTCCAGTTGTCTTGTAATACCAGTGTCCTTTAATAAAACTGAAGCTGACTGTGACATTTCAGGAAATGTTCCTGTAAATTATGTCTTCATAAAGAGTGACTACAAAACTCAGTCTCAGCCTGAACATGAATGGTGCCAAATAACCTAGAAGAGAAACACACTGTTACTGAAAGCAGGGAGATAAAACAGGAGCTTTATTGTCAGTCATTTGTAATGATGCAAAGGTTAGTGATTAACAGAGTCTGATTGTGATTTGTTCAACTGATAATAGAAATTTGCCTTAATGCAATAGGACCACCAAGTGCTATAGGTGGAGCCAATAGCATTGGGCTCTTGTGTTGTAGAGAAATTGAGGGGGAAAAATATGTTAAGAAAGTTTCTGAAAAGCAGCCTCAGCTTGGTTTCTTTCTCTAAATCTAGCCATGATACTACTTAATATTTCATCTGAAATCCTTGGATAAATGAAAATAACTTTATTCCAATTCCTCTGCTACACAGTATTAGTACTACCCCAATACTGTTAATTGGCTTTTGGCAGCTTTATTACAGCTTAGTCAATCTTGTAAAAAAGATAAATATAGTACAAAGCTTACAAAGACGGGTGGTATTAAAATCATTAAAAATTGCAATCATAAATAATTGAATATCTGTGTTGTGTACTTAACAAGTGGTGTTTGAATTACTTATGTTGCTGAGCTTTAAAGTACAGGAAAATTCCCAACATTTTCTAAGTTAAGCAAACATGATGAACTAAGCATATAAAATCTCACTACTTTTTCTGTGTTGTTGTTGCTTTGTTTGTTTATTTGGTTGTTTGGTTTCGTTCTCTCCAGTGTACTTGAAGTCACTGGCTTCTGAATCGGTTCCTATTGCATTATCTAAAGTAAAGTTTTGTCTCCTTCTGGCCATCACAATTGCAAAAACTTAAAATAAATTGCTAAGAAATTGCCAGTGTGATATATTTGTCACGCTCACTATCTTATTTCACAATGACCTATGATCACATGGTGCATTCAGATCACCACAAAATATTAGGATTGCAACAAGAGCTCATTAGAAACTCTTTATAAAGAAAGCAGTACTTTTATAGAATAACAAAGCAGCAGCTTTTTCTTTCGAAATAGCTAATAAAATTTTCTTCTGAGAAACTGTGATAAATATCTGCAATTTAAGTTTGTGTAATTCTCCCTGATTGACTGTAATGAGTTTCAATTTGTCTTGTAAGCCAAATACTTAATTGCTGTGTTCAAAATGACATCAGGTTATTACAGTGCTCAGTATGTCTAAACCAAAAAGTTATTAACTAGCTGATTTGCAAGCCTAAAGGGACTTCAGCATATCTATTAGGTAATACATTATTTATAATTTAGGGTTATGGAATTAGCTCTGTCTGGCTCTCTATGGCTTATAAAATGAGCTGCCAGTAATTAAAATTTCCACCACTGACCACTAGCAACTTCCAGCAGAATTCAGCTGGAGAAGGGGAAATGCTCAGAACACTGCTTAGCAAATTTTAACAGATGGACGAGAAAAAGCTGGTGTGCTTCTTGTGAAATTTGGGGTAATCTAGGCATGAAGAGCATAAAATCTCATTTTTATGAAACTCTGCTTCACCTGGCACCTAGTTCTGCCCAGTCCTTCTCACCATTTTATTCTGACATTCCCCAGGCACCTGGATATGTGCTGGGTGAGGAGGAGGAGTTTCAGCACCCAGTGCACTCCTTCCTCACCAGGTAGCTTATTCCTTCACCTACCAGTTCTTGGGGCAGCTTCCTGAGTCCATGTCACTTATCCCAAAGGACAAAATTCATAGCAAAAGACAACACCCATTGTGGTTAACATACAGCTGAAAGTGCCAGAGCTGTTTGCAGGAGTCAGCAAATGAAGAAGTAGTCCCAGCCACAGGAGAAGAGGTCCCTTGTACTCTCCCCTTGGCAGGGTCAAACAGGGACAAAGACTTCATTTTCCTCTCTGAGCATCGAAATCTCCAGACTGGGGGCTTTTTTTTTTTTTTTTTTTGCACAGGGCCTTCTCCAAGTCTCTCCTTGTGAAGCTGTGAAGAAAACTGGCTAGATTATCTGAAGTGGGGAGAAGCCCTGGGTTCTCATCTCTGCTGTTTCAGCGAATTCTCCGGAGGCCTTTTGTAGCAGCAGAAACCTCTTTGGGGTGACTGGAAGAGTGTGACTGTGCCATATGACTAAGCAGTGCTTGTTTACACTAACCAGTGCTGTCTGGGCTCCTGCCACGCGTGCCATACCTGGTTTATCTCAAAAGGCTTAGGAAGGGCTGCACCAGCGCAGCAGGACATTCCTCCTTGCCACCCTGGGAAGAAACTGGATTTAAGGCTCGGTCCAACTATTGCAAGAGGCATCTCTCCGCAGCGCCGCTTAGTTCACACCAGGTAAGCAAAAGGAGCTCAGATGCTTAAACCAGAGGTTTGACCACTGTAGGGATCAGATGTTCTATTATCTCCAAAAGCCATGATAATTTAAGCATTTAGACTTTAATTACTTATCCAGGGCTAGGGAGGATGAAATGGTCTTCTCCAGACAGCAAGTGCATGGAAGTCTTATTTAATTTGTGAGATTTAAAATTGTCATCAGATTTCAAGCTGAATTTCACTTGCAGGCGGGATAATGGCAGAGCTAAGGAAACGTATCCCGATTTCCCTGTTCTCCCGTCTGCCCGGACAGACCAGGCTATACACGCCATATTTCTGTTTAAGTAATTGTGGAGGCCCCAGACTGTTAACCGATTTAATAAATATCCATTTTCCCCACCTTTTTAAATTCAGTTTTTGAGATATTGTTCTTGTTTAGTTGTGAATGTGGCAGAAAGTCTGTTAATCACCTAGGCTGGCCAAAAAACAGGTGCCAAACACGTAACAAATAAAGGATTAAAAGCTATCCATCAATATGCCTACCTTCTTTCAGACTTGCAGAGTTCCTTGCAGCCAGAATCCTTCAAAGTCATAGAGGGGGAAAAATGGGGAGAGAAAATAGGTGTTTATTTTGAAAATATTTTGTCCGTGAGATTTAAGAGATTTTTCTCTCTTACAATATCTGTGCCTTCAATTACTCTGTGAGATCAAAAGCATGGTCAATTCATCCCTCAAGTCACTGAGGATAATGAAGGGAATTGGGGAGAAAACAACATGGGGCATTGGAAATGAGAGGCTAGTTTGTGTCCCAGAGCCATTTTATTACAGTCATCATCCTGCAGTAGGCTTCAGAAATGACAAGCTGCTCACTAAATCTCACAGAAACTGTGAGACTGAAATCTCTGAAGATATCCAGGGGCTGAAGAATAAAAAATAAGTCAGGGCCAGCTGTTAATGTATAAAACAACTGCCTCAGTAGGATATGAGTATTCCAAGCCTCAAACATCTGAGAGTCTGGGAGACAACAAAGTGGTTCCCACTTCACCCATCAGTCAGCCAGCCTCCTGGCTAATAAATCCTTGACAAATGCATACCCCAGACATTTAGCAAATATCTGCAAATTAGGGTTTATGAGGAGGGGCAGTCCCTTCACAATGTTCTTTTGAACATAGGCCCACAACATCTGGCCCTGGGAATTGTTAGCACAAGTCATCTAGATATGTGTAGCATTCATAACTTAACCTATGAAATCTTGGTAAGGGAGATGGATCTGTGGAAGGCTGATGGCCTAAAATCACACCAGTCAGGCAACATGACAGCTCTTCTAGCCTCTGCTAGAAGTACACACCTCTTCTCCACTCTCAGCTGAGCACTTTGGAAAGGGAGAAGTCCCTCCAAGGCTGACAGCACCAAGTTTTACTCAATACTAAGCACAAGTAAGTGATCTAATGGCAGGTACCTGCTGGGATGCATCATGCTTGTTTATAGAGATTGGAATTGTTACAAGATAACTGCTGTGCTTTTAATTCTTGCTAATTTTGTTTTGGAATGTCTCTCCTAATTTGCATGCAGAGCACAGGTCTCTAACATGAACAATCATGTGAGTTATAGGAAAAAACCTAAGCAAGCAGCCTCTTTTCTGGTAAATGAGGCTGTGCTCAGAAAAGTATTTCTTACAAAACAGCACTACGGTATTCTAAAGCTTGCTTAGGAATTTATAACACCTTAAAATTCTTACCAAATATGGTCATTTTTGCTTCTTTTGTTTTATAAAAGTTTACTGAAATATCAGTCCTTGAGACTGAGCATTGCAAATGAATGTCGGCACTGTGATTTTCATGCTGAACGAATTGATGTATTGATTTACACCACCAATCTGTGGGCATGGTGGGGTTTGGTTGCCCCTGCGGGCTATTTAATCCTCCTCCAGTCTGTGATACTCCAGTGTACTTTGGGGTAAGGAATAATGAAAATCACAGCACAAACACAAAACAATCTGCCTATCTCCCACATCAGGTCTCACTTAGCCTGTATACTAAACCTCTTACTCTCCAAAGCACAATAAACTTAAATCCTTTCTAAAATTAATTATGTATATCAACTCTGGGTAACCAATTGCAACTTCATGAAACAGGAAATATTTACAGGAACAGGAGGCATGCAGTGACCCTTGTGAAGGAAGCTGCCGTATCAGCATGACAGTCTGAATTTACAATAAGTACAACCTTCTTCATCGATTGCTCCATTCCTGGGAAAGCAACTTGCAAAGTCCTGACAATTTCCCTTTGCATCATCAGTACCATCATCAGGCATCAATAACACTGCTAGCAGCACCATTAACCTTCTGTGGCCTTGGCCTAACAGTGCCCAGTGCCAGATCCAGAGCACAGCTGATTGAAGCACAACCACACCAGAAATGAGGTGCCCAAATTCAAGAACCCATTCCAGCCAAAATCCCTCTTCCCGACCTGCTGCTTTGCAGCTGTAGATACCTAGCCTGTCCCCCTTTGTGGGACTTGGTTTGCAGCATACTGACATGCTGCATGGACACTGCAGTCCTGCCACCACTCCTCTCCTTCCAGTCAGCAGCAGCTGGGGCACAGCACAGCCCAGCACTCTCCAGCCACTGAGGGTGCAGAGCAGGGACACAGCCAGAGGCCTGTGCCACCTCCATTCCGGCCTGCAGAGGTAGCTTTGCCCATCCCTTGGGCAACAGCAACCAGCTGCTGCCCCCACTAAGAACAAGAGTGATGGGGACAAGTCCCCTCTGCTTCTCCCATCTCCTGCTGCAGTTGGCGGTGGCAGATCAGCTGCCTGCTGGTAGGGAGAGACAGATCTGCCCTTAAGCACAATGTACATACACGTGGGTAGCTACCTCATGAAACTGAGCAGAAGCTGCATTTTCCAATCTCCTATTCCACCCCACCATAATCTTGGCCGAAGCTGGGCTCCTGTGGAGCTGAGAAAGGCTCAGCACAGGACATGAAGAGACCAAAAAACAACAGAGAGAAAAGAACCTGCCCATATACCAGGAAGAGGGGCTGTCCTTGGAAAAGGGACACACCCCTATGCTCTAATCTACATGCCAAGGCGTGCTTAAATATTTTGCATGAGAGAGCACATGGACAAAGGGTATAAACAAGCTAAGTCCCTTTGTGGAGTTGACTAGTGTTTTAAACCACCGAGACTGCACACACATCTCTGCTGGAATTTAGTTAATTTATTCAATGATGCAGAAAAGAATACAGGACGCATCCTCCCCAGGCTGTGCTGAATTTTCAAGGCTGACAGAATTTATATTGCATAAGGAAGTGAGTGACACTTTTCAGAACTGAAGTGAATTTTACAGCTCCCAATATACCTCTGTTTACTCCTTGTATTTAAACTGCCTTAACCCAACTCCTGAAATTATATACATTCTGATGGAAAGCAACTGACAAGGCCCACAACTGGCTGTGAGCCATTGCTAGAAAGAACACAAAAGGCCAGGCAAGATCTTTGGTCTGAAGTGGTGATAGCATTTATTCATCTGCTCTCCTCACTGCCCACATACAGACCTTAAAGCATCCCTTAAATAAATCACTTAATGCTTCATAATGTCTTGGCACATCTCTGTATAAAAATCAGTCAGTAGCTTTTAAAACATTTGTATCTTCCTAGAAGTTAGGCAGGTGTGTTTGCCAAAACCCAAGCAACATTAGTCATATACATATGTGTTTTAATGCTACTAAATGCTACTAATGAAAAGTTCACCATAGAAAATTTAAATATTTAATGTGTAATAAAAAGTATGTGGTTGTGTGGTTTTTTAAAGGCAAACAGTACTTCAGGTATGTTCCTTTAAGTGGGACTTCAGAGTATGTGAGGTTATTTCAGCCTACCTTTACTTTTTCTCAGTCAGTTTTTACTCAGTTGCAGGCTGCATGTTGTCTCCCTCACTCATTTTGGATTATGCTATTTTCTTCTCAAAGTTTCAAGACTTACCAGCTCCTTCACATTTCTTTCATTTGAAAATGAGGCTGAAAAATGCATGGAAGCCATACTATCTACTCTGCAGCAGAGTTTGGTCATTCGTGCCTCTTGTGTGTATCTGCTGACTCCCTTTGGCAAGAGCCAGCTTTACCTTTGAGCCTCTCACTGTGAAGGCTGTTAGTGTCTGTGTGACTTCCTTGTAAAGTCTGTGTTGGCAGTTACTGGCTTTTCTTAAATTAACGCATTACACTTCAACTGCAGAGAACTCATATTCATGTATATTTTACTTCCCTAGACATTATTTGGCATTATAAAATAAATTTCAATGTATTTTAATATATTTCATATAATTTATCCTGCAACTAAAAAGAAATAGATTATTGATTTGAACTTCCATTAAGCGTATCACACAGAATCACACAGAATCAACTAGGCTGGAAAAAACCACTGAGATCACTGAGTCCAACCTATGACTTAACACCACCTTGTCAACTAGACCATGGCACCAACTGCCACATCCAGACTTTTCTTCAACACCTGCAGGAACAGTGACTCCACCAACTCCCTGGGCAGTCAGTGCCCAATCACCCTTTCTGTGAAGAACTTAATCCAAATGTCCAACCTAAACTTCCCCTGGCACAGCTTAAGTCTGTGTCCTCTCGTGCTGTCACTGGCTGCCTGGGAGAAGAGACCCAGCCCCACCTGGCTACAGCCTCCTTTCAGGCAGTTGTAGAGAGTGGTAAGGTCTCCCCTGAGCCTCCTTTTCTTCAGGCTGAACACCCCCAGCTCCCTCAGCGTCTCCTCACAGGACTTGTGTTCCAGACCCTTTATCAGCCCTGCTGCCCCTCTCTGGACTAACTCCAGCATTTCAACATCCTTCCTAAACTGAGGGGCCCAGAACTGGACACAGCACTTGAGGTGTGGCCTCACCAGTGCCAAGTACAGAGGGACAGTAACTTCCCCAGTCCTGCTGGCCACACTACTGCTGATACAGGCCAGGATGCCCTTGGCCTTCTTGGCCACCTGGGCACACTGCTGGCTCACGTTCAGCTGCTGTCAGACAGTGCCCTGTGGTCCCTTTCTGCCTGGCCACTCTCCAGCCACTCTGTCCCCAGCCTGTCGTGCTGCAGGGGGTTGTTGTGGCCAAAGTGCGGGACCTGGCACTTAGACTTGTTAAACCTCATGTCGCTGGATTTGGCCCATCAATCCAGCCTGTCGAGGTCCCTCTGCAGAGCGCTCCTACTCCAGCAGAGCAACACCCACCCTCTGCAACTCAGTGTCATCTGCAAATTTGCTGATGGTGGACTCAATCCCCTCATCCAGATCATCAATAAACAGGACTAGGCCCAACACAGATCCCCGGGGGACACCACTAGTGACTGGCCACCAACTGGATGCAGCACTATCCACTCCCCCTCTCTGGGCCCAGCTGTCCAGCGAGTTCTTAATCCAGTGAAGAGTGCACCTGTCCAAGCCATGGGCTGCCAGCTTTTCCAGGAGTATGCCATGGGAGACAGTGTCAAAGGCTTTGCTGAAATCCAGGTAGACAACATCCCCATCCTTCCCCACATCCACCAGGCAGGTCACCTGGTCATAAAAGGAGATCGGGTTGGTCAAGCAGCCAAATCCAAAATCTGCCCTTCCTAAATCCAAGCTGGCTGAGTCTGATCCCTCATCTGTCCTGTAGGTGCTGTGTGATTACACTCAAGATGACAGTGCAGGATGTCTTTGCAAGAACCATTGCTACCATTCATTGCTTCCAAGTTTGAGTTTTGAGTCTAACTGTGAATAGGACTGAGGAATTAAAGCAACTGCAGAAAAATAGGCAAACCCAACAACTGCTCGTTTGGCAGACCACAATAAATTCTTAGCTGTTAAATAAATATTTTGAGTTTCAAGAAAGGCCTAAAAAACTGACATAAAAAGGTAACAGAACATTAAATGAAAGGCCATACAGAAGCAGGGACAGTCAAAAATGAGAGCAAATGTAAATGGTTTCTAACTCCCTCAAAAGAACAAACTTGTTTCTAATACTGCATTTCATGTTTTCACAGTAATATTATTCTAACAAACAGATGGTTCCTTAAGCCATAATGGTCTTTCTCTGAAACACAATTTGAGACACATAGATCAACCCAGCACTGTGGGGAAGACGTCATCAAAATTTGGTTCCCTTTGGAAACATCCAACTTCATGGCATGTTACTAATCATTATGGGGTAGAGATGCAATATTGCCAACATCTGTACTTTTTACTGAAAATCCTGTACTATTTATTGTTTCATCTATAAAAAACTTTCTTGGAACAAACCGATTATGTAATTATCTCTTTTTTTTATATAAAAGTGCAGACACTTACATGTAGTAATGCTGAATGCTCAAATACAACTAAAAATTAGTAACAACATATTTCTAGGGCCTAACATTCTCCTATACTAACATGTAAGCTCTAGCATTAGTTGTTCCTCCAGACTGTATTGAGCTACTGCCACAAAAATAACCAAAGAACAGGTAAGGCTACAAATACAGTCTGCCTGAGATCTTTTAGGCAGGAGAGCCCAAACTCAGAGAACATTATTACTTCACTAAGAAGTTATGCAAAAGTTGTCTTTGGTCCACTGTGATCCCTCAGTGAGGAAAGGTTCAACATCTCAGAGGACACAATCTCTGTTCTGCACTTCTGGAGAGCAATTACACAAGGCAGTGGGTATTACACCTGGGAATGGACCTCCATACAGGTCTCAGAGTTCTTTTTTTTACAGTATTTTCTTCTCAAGAAATCTCAGAGAGATGATAATCCTTTCAATACAAAGAATTACTTGATTTCCCTGACTCACTGGTAAAAACCAAAAAGCAGGTAAAGTGGCAGACTTAGCTGCCATGTCACACTGGGAAGTCACAGTTCTCTTTTAAACATTAATTCAAACCATAAGCAAGCCAAAAAATCCAGACCAAGCTGTAGATCAGATGCTGATCCCATCATGTGGGCCACTCTCCTTTAATAGCAAAAGAACTTTGTTTTCCAGCAGAAATCTTCACTGTAGGCCTGTGATAGGGACAGGGTGTGATATTACATAAGTTTGGGTTTTGTTGCTGTTTATGAAGTTTTTCAAACTCTTATGGCTCCTTTGTGATCTTGGACCTCCGAAGGATAATAGGTTGGAAGAGTATCACTGCAGACTGATAGCTCCGCAGTTCCAAGCTTCAAGTGAGCCTGCACTGGGCTGGGTTCACCCTCCGGCGCCGTGCAGTTTATCAGCTGCAGTTCTTTGGTGAAGCAGAATTCAATCTGGCCAATTGTTTGTGCTTTTTCACCCTAGAAACATGAAGGGTAATATCAGCCTCATGGGGTGAAGAAAATAAATCAGTTCTTCAGCTACACTGCCCTATGTAAAGAATAGAATAGTGATTATTTGCATACTTACCAGATGAAAAATGCAAAGGAAAGTACAAGAGGCATCCACTGAACAGCTTATAGTACATACTGTTACTCAGTACCAATGTGGGGAAGTGTAACTAGTAAGCCTCGTTATAAAACGCTGTGACACATTATCCTGGCCTTTACTCATCTGCACAGAAGCTGTTCACTTTAATAAAGAGCTGTGGCTGAACTCTGTAAATATTGAAGGGTACAATGTGATCAGAGAGACACTTTTCACCAACTCCTCATAGGAATTGAGGCAAATAAATTGAGGCAGGACAGGAATTGAGGCAAATAAAATTCTCCATATATGAGAACAGAAACTAAATTTTATAATAGCTTTTATAGAAAAGAATACAGAACCAAGCTGTCAGAAGGAGAAATGTCATTTTTGGACTACAGGACAGGCTAGGAAGAAAAATACTGACCATGAAAAAAGCAGGCAGACATGTAGGATTTTCCTGGGGCAAAAAGATTACAGGAAAATCCCCTCAAATGCTCAGGTCTAACAAAATGTGGAAAAAAGTTGGTTTTGAAACAATTAAGGAGGACAAAAAGATACTTACAAGGCAAAACTAACTGTGGTGAGGGTTTTTTTTTTGTTTGGAGTTTGTGTTTTTGGGGGGGAGGGTTGTTTGTTTTGGGGCTTTTTTTATGTTTGGGGGTTTTTAAGAAACATAAGAACAGAGAGTGTGTCTAACACATTTCAAACATCAAATACCTCCATCATGCATTTCAGGCATGGATGAGGCTAGGAGTCTGAAAAAGGCCTATCTTCAAATAATTGAGATGTACTTTTTCATTTCTATTACCCAATACCTTCAGCTGTTAAGTACAGGAGACCCAAGCTGTAAATTACTTGCATATAACTGGAGCAGTATCGCAGGTGTACTAAAAGCAAGGGCAGAAGTACAGTGAATAGAGCTAGAAACTGGGGTTTGTGTTAGTCTGTATTTCTTTAATGCCAAAAGGTGGGTCACTGTACAACCCACATTCAATTAATATTCCTTTGTTCCTTAAAGTGACTTATAAACACATTCTAAAAATATTGTAACCTACAGATTTTTTTCAGGTTAAAAAACATGAGCACAAAAAACTCAGAGCATTACTATAGCAAATGAGTTGACAACACGCTCCAATAGCAACTGTATCTTAGTAAGTTTTCATAAATTGTTGCCTGTGTATGAGCAGTAACTCTGCCAAGTGTTTTGTAGTAAATCACCTTTAACAAACTGAGATAAGAAGGAACCACTTATAAGAGTGAAAGCTAAGCTTGTGGGTTTTGTTTTTTGATTTATTTTCTATAAGTGCAGAGTAACCTAGCTAAAAAAAAGGAAAGAAAGAACTCTACAACCTACACATATAATTGTTCATACTACTATTTTGTTCCTTCAAAAGCACTTTTGGCTCAGATATGGTGACCTATACTTTACAGCACATTTTCTCTGTGTACCACCTTCTCTACTGCAACATGATGCACATGCACAATCGTTGGCAAGGAAAAGTAAAAAGAAATGGAAATCTGAGACATGATTGGCTCAAAAGGAAGGACTACAGTGACCCTGAACCAAAAGGAATCTCAAAATGCCTTCTTGTACCTCTTCAGCTATGGGCTTTCTGGAATAATCTCAGAGACAAGCTTCTGAGCTGCTTTATTTCAGAAGGATTCTGTTCACTGAGTAACTTCTTCATACAGAACACAAGAGTCACCCAGCAAAGGGACGGCTCCTGCTGACAACAGCACCCTCACCAAGGCTGACAGTCACTGGCTCCTTTCAGCTCACTCTTGCTGGCTTCAGTAATTTGCCATGCAGCAGTGAAACTTTAGCAGGCACGGTGGAGAGTGCTCCGCTATAGCATACTGCTGGCACGGTGGTTACAGCATTCATGCAGGAGATGCAGGTTTAAATCTTTGAAGACAGAGATCTTTAAAACCTAAGTCCAAGAATCAAACAATATCTAAATGCAAACAGCTGTATGCACAAGGGACACCTAGACCTAAATTTCACCATACCGAAGATTTTTCACTCTATTTTTGCTTTATTTTTGATTAAAAGTGCTCTTAAAAAAAAAAATAATTTTTTTTTTTTGGGGGGGGGTCCATTTTGGGAAGTTAGGGGAGTTTTACCTCTTCTGGAGGAAGGCATTGGATCTTTGGTGTTACACCATAAAAATTTGTAAGAGCTTCCTTTATAGCAGTCATCTGCAAAAGTAAAAAGCTTACAGAAATTAATACGTCACAAGCACATCTTCCAACAGCTGCCACACTGGTTAAGCTCTCAAAAACTTTTATAAAAAGCACAACCTTAAAGAACTATACTATTTTTAAAAGATCATTTGTTATATAGAAATTAGTTGACTCCTACTGAAAAGAAGTACATGCACATGATTTTGTTTTATAAAAGGTTGCCTCTTACCTTGTAATATGAACTGCTTGGCTTTATCCCAGCTTTCAAGAGACAACTGAAACAAAAATAAAACAGTTTTCCATGTTTCCTGTATGCAGACATACCTTCATAATCATTAGGTAAAACAGATAATCTTAAGAACCTGTCAAGCACTACAGTGATGGGAGCAAGGGCAACTTGTCTTCCATTCTTTGCCAGCCTAGGAAAGGCCCTTTTCTGAAAGGCCACTTCCCTTCTAACTTGGCAGGGTCAGGATGAACCCTTTCCTGCACCTTAATCTGAGGAGCTGGAATAGTTCTGTCTTCAGACACAGCTAGGGGAAAGGGAGTTTCAGAGTGCTCTATTCAGTGCCAGGAAGGGCATGCAGTTGAATTGCTCCCTTTCCCCTGCCTTGAGACATTCCCCTGTGCTCCAACCACTGCAGAGGGCACAGGGGCAGACTTGCGAGGCACCCTCATATTCAAACACAGGATGGGTTTCCTGTGGTGGGAGACACACAGCACACTGGGAGAGGGATACAGCATGTCAGTCTGGGTCAGGGCAGAAACTTTTCCTAACAAATGTGTTTTTGAAGAGGAAAAGTTGGTCACATTAGAGAAATGAGGTAACGCTCAAGAACCTCTAGCCTGTGTACCCCCTCCTTCAGGTTCAGTCCTGAGAGGAGTCCACATCTCCATGCTGACATGACTCAGGACATAACACATGATGAGTCTGTGAGTCTCAGCTTCTTCTGTAAGAAGTGGGAATAGTCAGTATCTTGCAGGATTTAATCCATAAATGCTGATAATGCTCAACCCTTGCCTTCCAAGGTCAGTTTTGGCACAAAGAAGACTTCACTCAGCTGACTAAAGGACAAGCTGTTTTTCACTGTCATTTTACACTGGATCCAAGGAGGCAAATAAAATAGATGATCTATTAATTCTTACAGAACTCTGCATGATGTCCCTTTTTAATAATTTGCTTTTTGGAAACAATTTTTTAATCACTGTCATTATTATTTCCCATTCAAGTATAAATGATATACAGTGAGAACATTGGCTGTCTTTTTTTCCAGTAAAAATAAAATTAATTATATTCATTTTCACAATAGATAATAAGCTTTGAGCAATTAATTTCAACATGCTTCAGTCTCTATTCTTTTGCAGTGTTGCACATGCTGATACAGAGTCACATCATCGGTCACTGTGCCATCTGTAAATGTTTTAGTCACACCATCACAGCTACTTAGGCAATTGACTTAGACATTATTAATTTTAACAGTGCATATGACATGCTCAAATACTGTATGTAGAAAAATCTGCTACAGTTTTGAAAGACATCTACAATACCGAGGTGGGAGGGAAGAAAGACTTATTTCATTGCACATACGTAAAATAAATGAGACTTTGTCTAGGAGATTGCTTGGACAGAACACTGGCAGAGCATAAACAGGATGGGCTGGTTTGGCGTTTCTTTGGGGTTGTTTTATTGAGTTTTTTAAAGGTATGTTTCTTGGTACAAAACTCTTTCCTCTCTCAGATACCGTCCTCTTATACAGCCAGACAATTTATGGTCAACAAGTCTAAGTCAAACATCCTCTCACCCATACCAAGCTCTGATCAGGAAAGGACTCTAACCTTCTGGCATTCACCTGCAGCCAGAACACATACATACAGCACTTGGACCAGCCACAACATTCTCATCAAGATTTTGAATCTGGAATGGCCAGTGCTTTGGAACCGTGAGGAGAAATCAGCCCCCAGGACAAAGCAAGTGTCACACTGGGGTTGTCAGAAAGGATGGCAGAGGACTGAACACCAGTGCTGCAGTGACTGAACACTGCCCCGTTTAACCTCCTCTCTTGCTGTTGCCTCTCAGCCTTTTCCCAGGATGTTCTGCATGATTTTGCCTGCAGTTTGTCCCTTCTGCTGAGCAGAGCACTGTCTTACAAACAAGTGTTTGGGGCTCAGTATGACTCAGAAGTTTGGGGAGTTTTGTCACTTGATTTAGAACATTACAGATACCATAGCTTTTGGTATCAAGATACAGCCTGTAAAGCTTCTGAAAAAATTTACTGTCTCACACTGTGTAGAATGATGGCTGGTTTACCTGACCCTGAAGTGATCAGAGACTGCTTCTCAGAGTAACAACTCTTCCTCTGAACTTTAGTACTAAAAATAATTTACACTAATACTCATTTCCCCTCCACCATCAGATTTTTACACTTTCATTTTAGGCTAGATTTGAACGTTTAGAAACTGTTTGAAATAAAAGGCAGATCATCAAGTTTATTTACATACCCATTGAGATCAACATACTGGTAGAGTTCTAAGGCTTTACCAAAGTACTTTTTCTGAGAATTAAGGACCTCAAGTGTGGCTGCACAAGTGCCATGTTTGTCCCACTCATGTTTCCTGTAGGAGAAAAGCAAAATATAAATTTTAGAACACATTATTTGCAGATATATGTGCTGTACAAGCTAGCCATTATACTGAAATCAAATATCCAAAAGGCTACACAGGTAGGACACTGCACTCACATTTATCACACATGTAAAAAGTAAACCCAAGCAAGATCACTCCCACCACTTCAATTACAGCAACATCTATATATTAATGAAGTAAATAGGTATCGTGCTCTTATGATACAAAGCTCTCTCAGTGTATTTACACTGAGATATTTAGAGGTCAGAATGTGAAGAATTTGCCTAGAAAATTACTATCTCTAAGCTTTTTATAAGTTTTAGTGGAACCTTTTGTGTTAAATGCACTTTTAAAGCACTATTTTTTTTTTCTGAACTCAAAGGACTAAGCTTTATTTTGGGTGAAACAGTGAAATTGCATAAGCTGCTAAGACAAGAATTTAGCATCAACTTTTATGCTGGCCTGCGGCAGAATTTTCATAGGCCTCCTCTCAAGTCTTGCTTCTAATCCACCATCCATTCTCCTACGAGCAAGGAATAGAGAGCCAAAGAAAGAAATTCTTGCAGTGTACAGTAGACAAACTCAAACAGGACAAAAATTGGGAAAAAGACAAAAATATTTCTATCAGTTCTAAAGTACATTGAAAGACTAAGCAGTATAATCTTAAGTGACACTGCCTGTGGATGCCTTTTTTTTTTTTAATTCTTTTCAAATTTTCACAAGCCACTTGTACTATATAGGTGTCAGTTCAGCAGATGGACATAAAGATTATCGAATCACAAATTCCTGCCATCATCACAGCATCCTGTGACCTTATGATGCCTTAAGTACATCATCAAAAAGCAGAGAAGAAGGACAACTATTATTCCCTTGAAAGCCTGCCTTGGAATTGTCCATTCATATTAAAACTTCAGCTCTTTCTTAAGGAATGAAAACATCTTAAAAGAAGTTATGTTTGGATCTAGAGAAATAGTACACTACTTCTGAACAGAGAATTAATAAAGCAACTGTGGTGTCAGGAGATTTGAGGCAGGGGAGAAGATGCTTTACTGAAAGATTTTCACTGTATCTTCCCAAATTTAGCCTTGTAGAGAGTTCTCATCTTGGCTGTAACATTCAACACAAGTGCATGTCAAATGAATTGTTTATTGCCTGGGAGAGTCCAGTTTCCACGGGCAGATTTCTCCACACGGGATTTCAAATTACTATTGAGAAAAGACACCACAGTTTCAAAGTAAATAGAAGCTCTTTTAGGGGTAAACTTAGCAAGAGATAGAGCTAGCTTGGATTAGAAGCAGACAACAGGCAAATCCAAAGGGCTACTGAAACAACAGTAAGCTGGAGGCAAGGCTTTGAACTTAGGATGACAATTTTAATTCAGAAAATATATTCCGTGCATGTCTGTAAAACTAATGGTGAAGTGCTTGTCTTCTGAAGGCTTTCAGTAGTACTGTTATTTAAGTCCTGCTCTTTCTAGAAGGAAGGCAGAAATAGAGGGCCAAAGATCTGCTGGCACCTAAGAAGTCTATTATTGCTACCATGGAACTGCTCTTGGAGTGGTTTGGTGCAGTCTGCACTGACAGTGCCCATGCACCATCCTCTGCAGCAAGCCAAGAATGCACCAGGCTCCAGTGCTTTAATCAGTCCTGTGAGCTTCCATGATGGACAGAGACCTCAGTCTCCACAAAATACTTACTGAGACTTTAAGATGATACTCTTCACAGTGTTAATTTATTTTGCAGCACAGCCATGTTAAATGAATAAATAAATAAGTAAATAAATAATTAAATAAATAAATAAATAAAAAGATACTGAAAACAGCTGCCAATGGTCTTGAAGGCCTCCATCCTTCTGCACCTCTTGCACCCACGAGCTTGGTGGTAGCACAGAGCTGCTGTCAGTAACTTCACTGAACAGAGACGCAGCTACCATGACAGAGAGCATTCTATTTCTCTATTTTCTCTTCTATGAGGAAGCCCAAAAGGAAAGCTCTCTCAAGCCCAGCAACACAGTGAAACTAACTAGGGAAGGAGATCTGGAAGCTGCTCTTGCAGCTAGCTGTGACACCCCAGGAGTGCTACTACTGTTCAGATTTGATGTGTCAACAGCAGCTGTTTTCCCTCCCAGGGGACAAAGGGAGGAAACATTCTCTCACTAAGTTTCATTTCTCTAAAACTTCTGCCATAGCCCTCTCTTCAACAGCTGTATTTTACGAGAGAACAGATTTATACTGTAAATGAAACTAGCAAGACAAACAGCTTCAGTGGCCTCCTGGACACTTCTCATGCACAGCATCTCACCCGAAGAATTACTCAGTTGGATTTTTTATAAAGTAATATCCAAAATGCTTTTTAGAGTTTTTTTGTACTCACCAGAACTGGGTGCGATTCAGAGACGAGTGAAGCACATCAGGCCAGTAGTGTCTCATGTCTGACATAAGATCCTAAAAATAACCACAATTAATAAATTCACCTACAGCGCTGAGAAGTTATTTCTAAAACAATCTACATATATTGATCCATTTTTTTACAACTGAAGCCTCATCTTTCAGCGTCCATAACTGAAACATTTAGTTGAAGAAAAATAAAAGGTCTTTTTCCCCCACATTCTGAAAACACTGTTGTTGGAGGTAACAGGTACACCTACCTAAGTATCTGAGCATACTAATACTGACAACTGCCTCAAAGCAGGACTTCCCTTCAACTGTCCCTGCAGAAGTTGTTCAATCATGCTGCTTTTTACATTTGTCGGGTCAAGTCTCTTATCCCTGGTTACAACACGTAAATGAATTTTGTTGAAATTAATACGTTGGGGTTTTTTAAGTAGAAAAAGAATAAAAAAGGACTAATGCTCTAGGAGAAAACACACAGAAAACAGTACTCTGAACTCTTACTTTCTTTGTTCTGATTTTGCAGCAGAAAATATTAAGAGAGAGCATAGACTGACTGAATCTTTTTCTTTTCACAAGTACTTTTTACCACTGCAGCTCCAGCACTTATGCAGTGGTGGACCTCTAGATTTTTTTAAGGAGGATGTAGCTGAATGAGCCAAACTGCATGTTTACAAAATCAAGTAGGTACAGCTGCTAATGATCACAAGGACTGCAACTTCAAGTTAGTACCAGAAGCACTTAAAGAATTTCTGGAGTCCTTAAAAAAACGTACCTCTCAGTAAACATTAAGAGTGATTTATAAACTGCAGATTTTTCATTTAGGATGTGCGAAAGTAATTGCACTTAGCTCTGCTTGGTATGTCTGGCTTTGTTTTAAATACCTTGATCTCGGTGACATTGAAATGCCATGTCCTATTACAGTCTTCAGCTCTGTCAGGCCTAAGGAAGTAAAATAAAATTGAAAAAAAGATATCTCCTAACTCAGTAATGGTAACTAACATTATCTCATTGGCCTGAATTTTGAATATGCAGGATTATAGCTGGAGATTTTACTTAAAAATGCAAGTAAACCATCAGAATCTACAGTGGTTTAGAAGTAAAACCTTCAAGATATGGCCGAAAGATTTCTCATGAAGATTCAGAAGATGGCCAAAAGATTTTTTCATTATTTCTGTTTGGCCCTTTGGTCCCTTTCATTCTATGTAAAAGTCATATGGGTGTGCCCATGATTTAGAAGAGTCTTGAACATGATGTCACTGTTGTCACTAATGGCACTGACCTCCTAAATTGCTGCACCATCTGATGTTTTTGCAAGTATCCTCAAGACACTCACTGGGAATCTATCCATAATGCTGTTCACTTTTGAAGGAGGTACAGCTTAAACTGCTGTACTGTATTTAACCTGTATTTGTCAGGAAGATTTTTGAACTGCTGCCATTGGCACCAATTCGAGTGAGATGATTCCTTTGAAGCTAATTAGTTTCTCTTATACTTTTGCAATATTTGTGTGGAGATGAGATACTTGTGGCATACACAAGCTTGAAAATCAACATATTAACAAATTCTTTTTACTCAGAAAGACAAAAAAAGAAGGGAAACTATAGTTCCCTTTCTGCTTGAGACTATTACTGATCTTATGAGGAGATGTATAAATAAAATTCTTATGAGGCCAGAGGATTTCAAGACTTCAACGAGTCATGAGATACAGAAGTGTATTTCAGTTCCATGTCAAAACATAGGTTTTAATTTTGTTTAAACAAGTCATAAGGATAGATTAAGATTGCCAAAAAATCCCACAAAAAAACAAAAAAACCAAAACAAAACAAACAAACAAAACCACAAAAACCAAAAAAAACCCAAACCAACCAACCAACCAACCAACTCCCCCCCAACACAACCAAATCACTAAACATCCCAGTACAAAATTAGATTTTTCCGTTCCAGGCTGAAATAAAACCACTCTATGATCATACCACAATCCATGGATTGTCCAGTACTCTGGAGGGTCATGACAATCATTAGCATTCATCTGTAGGAAACAAAAACACAGAATATTTGTTGCATGTGTCCAGGAATAAAGGTTTAAAGGGAAAAGTAAAATCTCATTCACTGATGGCCCAAGATTCTAGTGAGACATACTACCTTTTACTTCCTAAATTAGGAACTGGTGAACTCCAGTTACTTGAAACTGTCATGGATTGTGCCACTTAGGGACCCACCGGTATTCAAATTTTGAAGTAGATCAAGTGAATACCAGGGCATTCCGGACAGTGTAAAAGGAAGACAAAAGGACAGGTTCTGAGGTAACAGGAAGTAGCCTGATCCATTCTAAATGAACAGAGCTTTATCGGCATTTATATTATTCCAGGTGGCAGCTGTCTGTATTTTTCTCATAACCACATCCTTTCAAGGAGTGCAAAACCATTAAAATAAAAACATGCAAAACAAACTATAATATTAGACAAGCACTTTATGCTTAAAGATCTTTAAGCATAGAGGAGTAGTTTTATCATTGTATTAAAAGTGAAAAATACAAAGAAGAGATAAAATATATCACTTATTCCAAGTAAAATTGACATATGTTTTAAGGATTTTGACTTGAAGGACAAGAATGGAGAGAAAAAGAAAGACTAAATACCTTCCCACAAAAACAAAAAACCAGAGCCTTCAATAGAAACTGTTGATAATACAGGAGAAATAGCCTACACATTAATTATTGTTTAGAGCAGAGACATATCCCTGAAAAGAAAAAATCAAAAAAATCCATGTCACACATCACAGAATACCATTACTGTATTTTCCCTGATTATTATTCTTAGCAATTAGAGCTCTTTCAAGTAAACACTTTTTGCCATTTACTAACAACCTCCTCAGACGTTCTTTTCCCATAATAATAGCTTTCCTTTTTGGCTCTGTCTTAATTATGCCACAATGCCTTTTATGTGATGCCAGAGCAAGAGCAGAGTGTAGAGAAGAGCAGAGACAGGCCTGTAATCTCACTAATTGCCTTCCACATGCCACAGGCCAGTGGCAGCAAATCTGCAAGTTCTGCAAGACTTTCTTGTTCTGTGTCCATTTCCTTCCTCTTCTCTCTTGCCACCAACAATACAAGCAATTATACCCAGCAACAGCTCTTTTTCCTGAAAGGAGTATTTTGAACAAACACACACTGCAAATGCCTAAACAATATTGCTCCTGTCATGACACAAGCTTTGTGGAGCTGGAGGGGTTTGGCTATCTAGCCCAAAGTACAGCAAATTAATAGTCAACAGCTTGCTCAAGTGAGGCAGCAACAAAAACAGTGCAAGTGTGCTCCTTATTCAATCTTTAACTGCAGTTCTCAGACATGCTAATGGAACACTCAGAGCATTTTAAATTTGGAATCAGTTCTCCCCTATCATGGCACTGACCTTCTGCTTGGTGTTACCCTGTGTGCTGGCAGAACTGCGAGGTCAGTGCAACATTTAACACATTCATTCATACTCTGCATGCTTTGGCCAGCTTCATTCAATCTCCTTTTTAATTCCAGCCTTAGTTATCTTCCCAATATTCATTTTAAATCAATATTATAAAAAATGCAAATGTTGGTCTGTAAAGCTGGGTACCCCTGCTTGCTTGTGCAAAAACACTTCTTGTCAGCCTTCCTGTTTATCACAGACTGACTGCTGGAAGATTAAATTCAACCTCAGGCAATCACTGACTTGAAACAGAGGTACAAATATTTATTTTCAAGTGCGCATTGGACCCCAGAAAGCCCTATATACCTAGATAATTTGAGAAAGAAGCATTGTTTTCTCCTGTTTTAAAGCTATCTGATAATCAATCCAAATGAACCATATAAAACTGAGCAAAGTGTGTGTGAGTGAGGCTGTAGAGCACCCACCATTGCTGAGAGGGAATGCTACAGCAGAGGGATTAGCCTGGTTGTAACAGCAAGACATTGCACAAACGGCATGTGCCAGAAGTATGGAAGCTTTTATCATCTCTGAAATGCCAAAAAGTGAAATACCATCAATCTGTCACAGGAGTGTTACCTGCAGAGCTGCCCAAGTTACAAATCCCTTGGTACAGCAGCTGGTAAATGCGAGAGAGTACTGCTACTGGATCACATGCAGATACACCAAGCTGAAATAAAAAATCAGCTTCTGGGAAGTGAAATATTTAATCCTGCTCTTCCTTCCCACCATCTTAAGTAGGTCATCTCTTTAATTAAGATAAATTATAAGTTATTTTGCAATGAAACATAGCAACTGCTAAGAAAAATCCTTGCTTTCCAAACTCTTGTGGAGAGAGTTCATCTCTTCAACTTCTTCCCCTCAAACAGTGTGCAATTACTCCCCATGCTCCTTCTCCCCATCCCTTGGGTAAAACAAATAAATAAATGAACCAAATTTATAAGGTTGCTGAAAAAACCTGGGAGGCAAATAAAACAAATTTCCTTCTTATTGAACACCTCTAGCAGGAGCTGATAAGCTAAAAGCTTTCACAAGTTTATCCTTACAGAATATAAAGACCCATAAAACCATCTAAACCAGACCTTATTCACAGAAAACTTGTGAAAGTTGTAGACATGTTATCTTATGAGTTACATGGACATTTGGGAAAACATTTCTTTTGTTCCAGAACAGGCAAGAGCCGAAATTACTTTGACACACCTAGCTTAATATAGAAAAGAAACAGCAAAGAATCAAGCAAAGATCAAAGAACTTTTTGATCTAACGCTAGATCACAATAGTGTACTGCCCTCACTTTAGTCACTTTAATTCTTTCTGTATCATGTGACTACTTCTATTTTTACCAAAAAAGAAGGAAAAAGTGTTTCTATTCTTCATTTAAGCCTTTGCTACAAAATTATCGCCAAAGCCTGAACTTAGGAAAATTTTTTATCTCATATTAAAAAATAAAAATTAAAAAAAAAATCATCTGTTGCTTAACATGACATCCAAACTTGAATTCAGACTGTTCTGTTCATTACTCTATTCTACTGCCCTTTTTTAGACTCCTTCCTTTGACCAGCACATATGTGCAGAAAAAGGCAGATGACAGCAGGTATCATTTCCTTGTTGTCCTTCCCATTCCTAATAGAGAAGGAACTGAATAATTTACAAACTTCCACTGTATTTTCCACATTTCACACACACACAAAAAAACCCAATCACACAGAAAATTTTATCTTTTGCAATCTCCAGGATGCAAAAGCTGAAATAATAGTTCTCCTTTTAAGTTCTTGAGTAAAAGATCTTCACAACTCCATAAAAAGGGAGTAGGAACGTCCCTCTTCTTGCACTTGAGTTGTTCTTAAGTCACATTGATCTGTTACTGATAAGTGTAGCACGCATTAGTCACAAGCACAACTTTTTATGGGAACATGAAATTCATAGTCACTTGAAGTCTGTGAATTTAGCTTAGATATCTTTGCATAAGACACAGTCACATGAGATTAATTATATGGTACTGGAATTTCTAACCATATTATGAGGAAGAACATCTCTCTTCCTCCTTCACCCTTTTCACTGTAGTAGTCAGTAACTAGGTCCTGGGGTTATCACTGCTTCCATGATACTACTTTAGTCTAATGGGCTAGTTTAGAAGATATGATTACAAAACACTTCCCTATTTAATTGCGCTGATCACACTCAGTATTAAAAAGAACCAGCTGAATGCTTACTGTTTAAAGCCCAGGAAGAGCTGGGAGAGATGTATTCTCAAATTTCTGGCATGCCCAGATCTGTGCCCTCTGAATTTTAAAGTAGGCCTTTCACACCTTCAAAAGCCTGAAAAACTTTTCAAGCACAGATAGGCAAAACAGGTAGGAATTCAGATGCGGCTCATCCACACACCTCTCAAGGACACCTTATGTACAAAAGAGTCTATAATCAGATTCTTTTATACAGGAGGCATAAACTAAGAAGTACTTTCAGAAAAAAAACTATCTCAAAGCTTTTTTCCATAAATGATATAATGACTTTTGCTGTTTCTTTCACACAGCTTTTTCTTTTCAACATCATGTCAGCAGTTTTAAACTAAATGATAACATTAAAATATTTACACACTGAAACAAAACAGTTATCATATATAAATACACCAAACATGCAGAAGAATCTACCGACTTAAAAATACTTAAAAGAATTCCTGAATATAGGAACTCCTCCTATGTAAAACAAGAAAGGAATGTTACAGGAATACAGTTGAGATCTTCTTTCTTCATATAACTGAATGATGGGAAACTAGGAAAAAAAGTCACTTAATATGATTTAATTACCCTTTTTCTTCATGTCTTTGAATGCTTCTGTCCTCCTCTTACTACAGAAGATCAATAGAAACCAATAAAGTGTAAGGATGCCTTCATTTTCTGATGCTCAACACCTTCAATTACTCATTACAACTAGAAGGTTATGAAAGTTACTTGTCAATTTATCAACTGCACTACCCCAGAATTCAGAGGCGGAACCAGCATAAATACACAGTGGGAAAACTGGTTTGTAGGGGTTTGTTCCGGTAATAGCAATAGTACACCTTAGCTGTGCTTTGACAGACCTCTGTCAGAAGTTTGGGGTCATTTTGGGTTCACACCTCTCAAATACAGAAAAAAATGCAGAAATACTCACAGGTGCCTGCCACACCTTTATAGCTCTCTTTCCTGACTGAATCAATATTTGACAACATTATAGAAATACTGGAGCCCACATCACAAAACTAAAATCTTATGGTGCAGCAGATAGTTCAGGTACTGATCTGTTTTTAGTCAAACAAAGCAGGCAAAACTTCCTATAGAGTCTGATGAAAGTCTAGGATTAAGTTTACAACTAACAAGATGCCATAAATTCTGTAACAAGCTTAGTGTACAGTACGCCCTACACTGACTACTGTATCTGTAACACACCACAATCTTGCCCTGTTATGGCTGCTCTGGAGCGTAGGGGAAGTAGCAAAAGTTGCATCAAGATCAGCAAAAGCCTTTATAAAGGCATAAACAAGATTAAATACTCAATGGGCTTTATTCAGTCTGTTTTCACACATTTATTATCCAATGCTACCTTTGTTAGCATAAAAGAGAAACACAAAAGTCTCACCTTACATACAGTCACTGGCCAATGATGAGCAAAATACAACTTTTTCCAAGGATGAGGGTGGTTGTCACTGGAAAGAGACAGACATTTATTTTTCCTCAAGCATTTTAAAAAGAGAAACACTTTCAGGCACACACTCCAAACACAAACTAACAAGTCACAGAGAAACAGCATATTTGGAAAACTGCTAATATCCCCCACTGTTAAACAAATTCTTCTTCTGGCACCCTATCTCCATGGGCTTTCCATTTCTTAAGTATAGAAAAAACACATTGTTCTGTTTTATGTTTAGGAGAGCACTTACTGGCATGCCCTTAAAACAATAATTATTTAAAAAAAATAGGTGTCTGTTTAGGATGCTAAGAATCTTCTAATTCTTCTTGATAAGCATATTATCAAAAAAAAAAAGCATACAAGCTTCTTGGAACTGTAACTACTCTTCTAAAAAAGAAAGACTACAACCACTCACAAACTATGTAGTTTACACTGCAGGAGATGCAACTGGATCTTGCAAGTGTCTCCAAACTTCTTGATTAAAAAAAAATCAGAATAAAAAATAAGGTACAAACTACAAATCTCAAAAATTCTGACTTTCTCAGTTTATAGGCATTTAACTCAAACAGTACATTTTTAAATGCCTACTAAAAATTAAGTAATTTTTAAACATTTAATAACTGATAAAACTGTGACAAAGTCTTCAGGTTACCTCCAGAAGAATTTAAGGAGTATTCCATATTTTACAATATGGAATTTGTAATATTTTACAATAACATGCCTGTGTCCGCGGGGACACAATAACGAGGCTCTTACACTTGCTAGGTTCAGCAGAAAAAGCAAAATGGATTTAGTTTATTGACACTACATTATTCTTATACACATTCCAATACTTAAGTAAACATCGGCTCTATTTACATAACTCTGTGTGAGAAAATCTGACTCCAAGGTTAAAAACAGAAGGCTTACAAAATTTCAGGGCAACAAGTAATTAAATAGAACAGTGTAAGGATAAGAAATCTATAATTCACAGACCCACAAGCACTATCTTATTCCTAAGCAGAGGGGGGAAAAAAACCTCAAAAATTTGTTCAAGAAGTGTTGGAAGCCTGTATCACTTCTACAGGAGCCTCTTCCAACAGTTTGGAGCAGACCTATTCTGATTAAAGTAGAAATAAATAAAAAACCTGTTGCATCAGACACTACAGCAGATATATTTAGCTATTAAGCAACCAAAGTAATTAAATAGAACAGCAAATGGGAAAAAATAAACAGAATTGTAAATTATTTACACTGACAGCATTCTGTGCAGAACTGTCAAAATAAATTGTTATTCTCCGGAAGCTAATAGCCACTTGTCAGTCATTAGTTCTTGCCAGAGGATAGAGTACCAAAAGAAAAAGGGAAAAAATAAAGAAATAAAAGACAAAGCAAATTCTTCTCAACCTGAAGACAACCTAGGGATGCTTCTGTGTTTTATCATGTCTGTTTTTTCCTCTAGTCTTTCTGCTTTGCAATGGCCACATTTTCTCTTAAGCACTTACATTTATCTGTGGTTTTCTATATAACTTGGGAGAATAGCTATAGAATTTACCAGCATAGGCACAATGAAAGTTATTAACACTTTTATATGGGTCTTTACTGTTGCTGTAGAAACCTGAATAGAGGAATTATCCTATATTGCAGAGCAGTTAATTTCCTTGGTTTTAAAAAGCCCTTGCTTAGAAAAGATCTTTCGTTAGATTTTTCATTAGATCTTTCATCTGTATTTGAAATAGCAGCTGAACTTCTGCAATGTCAGTCATGCCAGAAGGGGTTCTCCTAGAACACACTTTTTGGCTAAGGGTGGGTCACAAAACTGTACTTATGAAACAGAGCAAGTTAAGCTCAGAACTGGAATCCAAGGAAAGCCATTTTCAATACCTATGCAGCTTCAGAGATATGTCCCCTTCTCTGGACCTGAGTTATCCTGCTCTGCGCAGCTGAGGAGTGTGCCTCTAGAGCTGACTGCTGCCAAGATGGCCAAGCCAGAGCCCAGTTCCTGGGGACTGAAGAAACATCAGTAAAGTGTCTAAGCTACCAAGCAGCTGCAATGTAGGCACTGGAAGTTCAGCACTGAACTGAGCACCCTTACCCATTCTCTTGCCAAAGCACTGAAAGGAAGTAGAAAAGTTTATTTCCTCACATAACGCAATAGGAATTTCAGCTTTGACCACAGAAGGGTGTGATTTAGGGTGTGGTTTCTCCCATGACCTCTTGGTATTGAAGCTTGGATTTTGCCAAGGTGCAACAACCACCAAAAGGTTGTACAGCAACCTGATACAGCCTTAGCTGGGACATCATATGAAAAAGAATTTTATGTTGTCAGAACTGAGAAAATAACAAGGGAAAAAAAGATGAATAAAAAAGTAAACAATGCAACAGTTGGTGCAGTTCATGACACTGGGATGATTCCAGATTTTTTGCTATAAGTCTCAAAATAATTTTCAATTTATATCATTACTACACCATAACTCTACATGATTAGTCTACAGAAGGATTGGAAAAGTTTTAACTGGAACAAATGGAATTTAAGTTTTCCCTCTTTCTTCATGCTGACACATTAATAAATCTGAAGGTTTTCTCAGGCATGATCCTTGCTCCTCCAGTTAATGTAGATGCCTTATAATAAGTCACCTAAGGGAAGAATAACACATCAAAAATAGTACATAATAACAAATTTACATTAGAAGGTAAACCGTTCTGATCTGCACTTAAGAATGAGTTGTCAGACGTTTCATTTTAAAGCACAACTTACCTTTGAGTAAAAGTATCTGAAGTACACCAAGAACATAGTGTCATGGAAAACCAAACCAGAATCCAATAATGCAGCTTTGCAGGTTTCATTTTGTTATCCAAATAGCTGTAAAAGTGTTGAAATAAGAAATCTGTTACCTATCCAACACATTTAAATGTTAAAATGCAGAAAAACACTACTATGTCAGAAATAGCAGGTAATGGTAACTCTAGATTAGATTTACAACCATGGGTAAAATGAAGATCTCTTTCAGGGCTGTGCCAGATTCTCCAGGTTGTATGGTAATTTTCATAAATTCTCATCAAGGATGAGATCACCGTTTCCTATTTTTTCTTTACTTGCACACAGTCCCAACAGAGCCATCTTCCAATTAACAGAGATCCATAAATCTTCTACACAACTACACTTTATGTAATTGAAGACTCTACTTGTGGTCAGCTCAAATGCCCGAAGTGATTCATTAAAGAAACTTTGAACTTAACATTGAATATTTGTGTTGGATTGGCCAAGGCCAGTATTAGAAACTCACAGGAAGCCAAGTATGATGTCCAAAGATGAAATTCTGTCTAAATGCTAGTCAACTACTAAACTGATATTTTTAAAAAATGCTGCTAAAACCAGATGAGTTTCTGTTCTTGTTATAAACTTGAGATAGCCTCTATGAAACCATGCACAATTTGCCTAATACCTCATGGACCTTAGAAGTCAGGGGATAAAAAACCAAATGATCTTAACCTTCACCAACAGAAGGACTTTCACTTGGCACAGGTCAAAAAACCCAACTGCCTCCTGTATCCGCCAGCCATTTCACAGCATTTCAAATGGTACCTCCTAGAAACAGGTGTACATGCATGTATTTACATGTAAGTTATTAAAGTCTCACCAAACCTACTCCCCAACTTTCTCCAAATGAGAGCCCTACACTACAAGACACTGAGTGTCAGCTAGGTGACCTTTCTAAGATCGCTCACTACACAAGTTGTATCCTTCTTTTCTATGAAGGTTTTTTAAATGCATAAATAAAGCCTGTTTTGACCCCAGTAAAGACATGGCTGATTCAGCCATTAAAGCTAACTTAAGAAAACTCAGTGTAATTCTGATTCACAGCTCATTATAAAGAAGAGCCCATTTTCCCACAGTTATTATGTGGCTCTGGACCCAGCGTGCAGAATCCCACAGTTCTGCAAACGCCGTGCCACAGCTGAAGTACAAAGGAGGGAGCCTCCCCGATTGCAAAATGTGAGGGGATTTCAGAACTCGTGAGGAGCTTGGGCAACAATGGTAACCGTTAACCAGCTAAATTTATCACAAGGTCTTGCTAAATTGTGAGGAAGCTAACACCTTTAAGACATTCCTCTATTTTGTAAATTAATGCCTCTCTAAATCATAATGGACACATTATCAAGGCATTTGGCCTAACAGAAGATAGAGTAGGATAAACATTAGTCGGCAACTAATTAATTTCCTAATCTAGTTTCTTAAAAAATGCCTGAAGGAATTTCACTCACCATTCAAAATAAGAAAAAAAAAATTATTTGGACTGTGCTATTTGTATAGAAAAGCAAACAATAATGTAGAACTAATCTTTAGCATAAGCTAGCTAAAGCAAGACATATGCTGTATTAAAGAAATTGATATATTCATACAATATATTTTAAAAAGTCACACATAAGTAATTAGCTGCTGGATATTCAATTTCCTCACGAGTTCTGCACCTTAAGTGATCTCAAGTCTCATGATTTGAACAACGGGAATTAATGATGTGAGATTCTGCCTTACAGACCCGCTTAATGATTTCATCTGCTATTATTTTCAACTGAAAACCAACCAAGCAAGATTACTTTTCTGCATGAAAAACTATCCACCCAAGACAAAACACTGAGAGATGTAGAGAGTGTAAGATTAATGTAAAATTCTGCCCTACCTATAAAAAGGAGGAAGGTACCACTTAAAAGACATCACCAAAAAAAAAGCTGCACTCTACAAAGGTGTAGAAGAAACACCTTAAGGAAGTAGATTAGGAAAGAAAAATAACCCAGCAAGCATTATGGCATTTCTTTTGATGTAAGTTGGTAGGCAGAAAGAAACTTTTTTTCAGGGACTAAGTTGCAAAAAAGCATAAAGGCAATTATCTATCTCCTTTCTCACTGGACTCTTACATTTGATCAAGTAACCACCAAGAACAGAGGGAGCTTAAAAAAATGCTGCTATCAGAACAGAAGGAGGTGCTGATTTATTCTACATATTGTTCTGAACCCTGGAACCAGAACACAGGGGCAACAAAGACACTGAGCAGATTTTAACGTCCCCAGTCTGTAAAGTATACTTTTTTCCACTGATAAACAATACATAAACTCTCTCTAAGGTTTTAGCTCAGAAGACAACATTGCACCTACCATAGCATTGTCATGTCAGACTGAGTGATTTATTCAAGCTGACCTCTTATTTGTCTGTGACATTGATGGCAGAGGGTGAAAAGTGCATCAATCTCACCTTAAAAGCACTTAAATGATGCGGATTTGAGGAAATAAACATCCAAATAAAAACTGTATTAACAACGAAGATCTATAAAGCACATTAATTTTTAATAAAAATTCCTTCAGTTTACTAAAAATTACACTAGATTACCACAAACACAAGAAAGAATAGATTTAACAAATTTTACACCAACTTTTCTGTAATAAGAAACAGGGATTTCATATTATGAAAGTTAGTTATAAAAAAAGTCATGATGTTCCAAAAGACTTCATAATGTAAAACACTTAGAATTTCAAAACAAAACCTGCACACATACATAAAATTATTATTTAAAACTAGGCTAGCAACTCATTTTCATTATGGATAAAATTCCAAAGCATAAGAACAGCTTTGGGATGACTCTTGGTTTACTGTACCTAGAAAAGGAATGCAAAACATGTCTCTGTGTGTGTCTTAGTAACCCGGTCAGGTCAAGGTCACTTTCAGTTACGTTAGCATTGTTCCGTGCTGTTTTCAAAATTACCTGCCCAGGCTTATCAAAGGCTAGGGAGAACTTGTAATAATTACTGTGGAAATCCTCCTTTAACACATTCACTATGGTTTGAATTCTAATATACCATCTTGAGGGCACTGCTGATGTAGCACATGCTTCTTTTGGACACTGGCAATTAGTCACCTCTACTTTATTCCTTTATTTTCTATTTTTGCTTTTAACAATTAACTTGACTCGCAAACCCCTCATTAATGTTAAATTTCCTGCTCTACAGTTAAGATCAGCATGTAGAATCAGAAGAGAAGATGCTGCAGTAGAGCACTCAAGCATCAGAAAGAAATACCCATGGTTATGGCACAGCATGCACGCAGCTAAATGCTGCCAACAATGTCCAGAGATAAGATGTAGGACTGTTAGCCTGGCATCTAAAGCCAAAAATGAACACCCAAGGCTTTGGTAGTACCCCAAACAAGTCAGCATGCACTGCCTCTGCCACAACGAGTTAGACAAGCCAAGTCACAACACTGTATGCCAGAAGCATTAATTTAATATATAACAACGCTCTCAGCTCCGGCAACTTTTATCTCCGCAGTCCACTCCCAGCTAACCACTCACTCCAAGCCCGAGTGCTGTCCCGAGTAACTTTAAAAACTCTCTGAAGTCTTTTCATAGGCAATACTCACGCCCAGCGCCACAGCACGAGTTAAGCAGCACCTCTCTCAGAGCGCTCAGTGCGATGCAGAACTGGCCGCCGCGGCTGAGCGGAGCCGGGCTGAGGCCGGCGGGGGCAGGTGCTGCGCTCAGCCCCGCCGGCTTCCTGGGGAAGAGCCGAGCACGGCGGCACCTCGCCCCCCTCGCACACCAACCAACACACGGCTCTGCCCTTAGCACCGATGTAACTCCCTGACACCAGAAAGCCTCTACTCCAGATAAACAATCATTACAGAGGCGTCTCCACACACTGTAAAGACTGCAAATCACCCGAGCACCGGAAGCGGGAGGCCTCCAGGCGACAGGAGGATGCCAAAGCTGATGTCAAGTGTAAAAAAAACTATTAACAGTTCTCCTGCCGCCGGAAAATGCTGCCATTTATTTGGCTGACTTCGATTTGCTACGCATGGAATGTATGGCATAAGAAGTGAAAGCTAACACGATTCGAGCCCGTCTTAGGCCTGCAAGTCCCACCTTTGCACTTCGCGGAACTGAGAATCTCAGCGGCAGAGAGCCCCTCTCCCAGGCAGAAAAGCCTACTCAGAAGGACGTCGGGCGGGCCGAGCCGCAGCTCCCTCCTGCCCGGCTGCCACCGCGGGAGCGCAGCCCCACGCCGGGCAGGGAGCGGGAAGAGGGAGCAGAGGGAGGCCGGAGCAGGGAAACTCTCAAATCCGACCTTCGCTGCCTCGGGTTCAGACCTCACCGCACCTCAGCACGCTGCACATACCCACCAGCCCGCGTTACCTTCCTCCCTCCGCCGCTGCCCGCAGGAGTTGCCCTGCGCCCGGCCCTCTCTCCAGGGCCGCGCACGGCCCCGCCTCGGAGGGCGGGCGGAGGGCGGTGGCATTGCCTCTCACCGCAGCGGCTGCCAGCGCCTCGGGAGGCCGCGGGAAGCAGCTGCGGACCCACGGGCCCGGGGAGCAGTGGCGGCCCGCGGCGGCCCGCGGCATCCCCGCTGCCTCCCTGGAGCATCCCCGGAGCATCCCCGCGGCCAGCCCGGCAGTCCGGGAGCAGGCCCTTGTGAGCGCGGGCAAGAAAGGAGCGCCGGGTGGCAGCGGGCTGCCGAGGAAGTAATTTGTGTGGATGGTTTTGCTCGTCCTGCTGTTTTGGTTGGTTCTTCTTTAGCGTATTTAAGGGATTAGTTATGATGATTTCACACTAAGCATTTGCGCGGCACAGAGGTCTTCGAGAGTGCGATGGGGACTCCAGATAGGAGACTACTGACTAATGCAAGCCCAGGAGCTGACACAGGCGTCTCCAAAAAGAGAAGTTTGAAATGGTAACAACTCGTGTTTGGGAGAAGTAGGAAGTTTCTGAGGAAGGAGCCCCAAGGGATGAGTTAGGACTCGGTTCAATATTTTCTCAGCGGTATGTTAAACTATGAAACATATTCTGACCTCTCTTTCTCAGCCGATGCATGAGTCATAAATACAACGTGTGATTATTAATTTCTATTACATAGTTTTGAACTACTATGTTACAACTATCCTACATTAATGCACTTAAAAAATATGTGGGCAGATCTGCTTCCACAAGCAAAACAACATTTGTTTTAAACAGATTAATTACAGTCTTTGTAATAAGGTCTTTGTTCAAAGTCTCAGTTTTATTAACTGGTAAAAAAATTTTAATTATGTTTATGCATTTACATGGTAAGGAGGATGAGGCAGAACTAATCACTTTGACTACCTTTCTGTGGAAACATGAAAATGTGCTGGATGGAATGAGCGATCCATCTGTTGTTGTCTAAGAGGTATCAAAAGTTTCAGAAATTTTCTTGAAGAGTTAAAAATAGAGAAGCTCTCCAGATCCTTGTAACCAGTGCGGCTCGTCCTGCCTCTGAGGACATCAGGGCTCCATTTGCCACTGAAGTCTTTGTCACTGCCCATTAAGTCAGTAGATAAGCACACCGAGTTGTTCTCTCAGACTGATTTTATCTTTGCAGACTAGGGGTGAAAAGAGTGGGTTGTACTGCACATACTCTCCAGCCTGCAAGGTCATGTGCTCCAATGCTAATCCTGTTTGAGGTGCAGTAAGAATTTGCTCTCTGAGGCTGCCAAATTACCGCTTTGCACTTTGTGAAAACTAAGCCCAGTGACAAGTTTCGCATTAGAGTGGTTACAAAGAGAGATCCAAAGCTACTCTGAAACAGTGTAGGCCTTTAATATATTAGGGCAAAGAAGCCACATTTTTATGTTACAATATCATAAAATAGTGCATCTTAATGGAGGCTGTTATTGATTGTTTTTGTGAAATACGGAAAGAAAATGAACAGCTACGTTGGATAACTATCTCCTTAAGACTTTCTATGTAATATTTATCTGTCTACTATGATCTTTTGTTTCTCTATTGACTCTTATCTCCTGATCGCTGCCTATTAGCACTCATGATGCAATGAAAAAATTAGGAAATGTCAAAATATTTGAAAAGTTTCTTTTAAATTTCACAAAAATTGCATTCTCCTCAGAAAATTCTGAACAAATGTGGTAGTATCATAGATATTTATATTTTTATATGTTGAGATGTGTGCCCTGAAAAAAAAAACCCAAAATGAGTTGAAACACTTCAAAAGTATAAATTTTTCCAGCTTTCAGCAGTTTACATTAGGATTTAAGAATCAAGATAGAGACTTTCAAATTTTGTCTCCCTGATACAATGCATTGTTTTGCTTTGATTGTTCCCACTGCACAAATAAAACAAACAAATCCAGCTAGACTTTATTCTTAAAAGTGTGATAAGGAAACATTTACATTACTTGGAGCAGATGTACAGATTTTGGAACATGTATATATTCTCATGTCCTAATTTTAAGTCAATAGACTTGGTCCGTGGATTATTTTGAAAGCTTAAATTTGATTTAAATTGTGTTAAGAGCCTATAGTTGTGTGTTTCTATGATTTCCACAGAGTTAGACATGGGAATTACATATATTCAAAATGGCAACATTTCTTTCAAACATGAGACAATCTGAGGCAGTACCTTGCAATAGGACACTAGACTGTGCTTTGCTGCCCTCAAGCTGATGGATATTTAGCTATATAATAGTCTGGTATTTTGCAGAGCTCAAAAAGGGTTTTCTCTAGAATGGATTCAAAATATTATACATGTATTTGAAAGCTGGAAGGCACTGTCGGTGAAATGCTGAAATGAATCTTACAAATTATAAACTACCTTTGAAGTCTACTGATTTTCCTTCCTTTGCTCTATCTTTCCTTTATCAAATATTTTGTCAAGTGGAGATCTAGTGGACAAATAAAAATAACTGTAATACCAGACATTACGTTTCTCCATTTGCTATTTGTTTCTGTTTCTGACACAGTTTTGAAAGAATTGTTGTCTTAAGTGCTTAAGTACAGTGTTGTGGGTTTTCTTTAACACAGTTTTGTACTGAAGTGAAAGACTGCTAATGTTTCCAAACTTCAGGACTTCAAAATGCAACACTATATTCTTTGGGCAGCTGTGGGAACGGGCATAGGGCTCCAGCAGTATCTCCCATGTGTTCAGCAGCAGTGGGGCGGAGTGATGGACATCTGTCCTCACAGGCTTGGCCGAGTCTTTAGAGCATCCCTGAACAGTCGGTGCACATGTTTTAAAATCAGCCTCCAGAACGCCTTGCCTCGCCCGGGCATACTATCCCTTGGAGCATTCCTAACTTACAAAATTATTTGTCCTATATTGAACTTCTCTTCACAAAAAATAGTAAGCAGTTCAGCATGGAAAAAATGCCAAAGGTAGTGCTGCAGAGTAAGCATTACAATTTACAAAGCTTTATACCTTTTGTTTTAAGGAGCAACAACGAACATTCTTGTCACAAAACAAAGGCTCCAAAAGCCCCTTTTGGTGCTGTTCAGCGCCAGGTGCCCTTGTGGGCAGCATAGCAGGCGAGCGAGACCTTGCCCGGAGCCCGTTGTTGCCCTGGGGTAGCTGCTCCCCTCAAAAGCTGCTGGAGCGAGCTTGGCCCTGGAACGGGGGCTGTTCACCCCTTCAGCCCGACTGCAGAGCAGCTGCAGCTGCCAGGTGTGGGAGAGGGTGGCTTGAGAGTGTTGTCCAAGCGCTTCTTGAACTTTGACCGGCCTGGTGCTGCGACCACTTCCCTGGGGAGCGCTAGGGCGCCGGTTCCAGTGTCCAGCCACTCTCTGGATGAAAACATTTTCCTAATATCTGACCAAAACCGCCCGTGACTCAGCTTCATGCCATTCCTTTGGGTCCTGTCACTGATCACCACAGAGAGATCGCTGTGTGCCCCTCTGCTTCCCTCACGAGGAAGTTGTAGACTGTGATGAGAGCTCCTCTCAGTCTCCTCCAGGCTGAACAGACCAAATGAGCTCAGCCGCTCCTTGAATGGTTCCTTGGGTTCGAGTGTGGCGGGAGAAAGGGAGGGACAGGGAGGATCCCAGGGGCGCTTGCGGGCGCGGGCGGCCGCGCAGTTCAGCCGTTACTGCCGCCCCCACTTTGAACTTCCCGCCCGCCGCCCGCGCTGCCCGTTCGCCGCCGCAATTTCCAGGCTCAGCGGGCGGCAAAAGCGCCGCGTGGCCGCGGCCTCTCCGCGTCCCCTTTCGGGGCGGTGCTGAGGGCGGCCACCGGCCGGGTCCGCCCCGTTCCCTCGGGTCCGCCCTAGGCTGGTGCCTCCGGCGGCGGCGAATCTGCCGGGCCGGTCCCGCCGCTAGCGCGGTTTGGGCGGTTGTCAGGGAGAAGCAAGATGGCGGCCGCGGCGGCAGAGGAGGACACGGAGCTGCGGGACCTGCTGGTGCAGACGCTGGAGAGCAGCGGGGTGCTCAATAAGATTAAGGTGGGCGAAGAAGAGTCTCCCGCCGGCGGGGAGCGTCAGCTGGCGCTGACGGAGGCTCGCGGCCCTTCGAAGTGTGGGAGGACTGAGGCTTCCCGGGCTTCGTCCCCTCTCACTCCCGCTTCCAGCCGGTGTTCCCGGCTGGGGCGCTCCCTCGGCGTCGGGGCCTGGCGGTGGCGCCTGCTTTCCCCGTGGTGTTCCCCGGCCTCTCGTGTTGGAGCTGGTACGAGGGCCCGGGGCCTGACCGTGGCACGGCGCTGCCCCGCGGCCGCGGGAATTCGGGATCCTCCGAGAGGGCAGAGGGAGGGCAGCGCGGGGCCGCCGCAGGGAGCCCGGCCCCGGCTGTGCGCGTTCGCCCTCGCAGGTACCATGTGGGAGCAGGAGCTCCTTTGCTGCTGCCAAACTGGCTGGAAGCGATGGGCAGCCAGGTGGTGCGGGACGGCGTGGGTAAAGTTAATCGCTGCTTCGATACGGAAAGCCCTTACTGAAAATTTCAAGCGGGAGTTACTGTGGGTCGCTATTTAAGCACTTGTTCTTCTTGAGTGTGGGTTGCTTCAGCTGTGCCTTCAAGGCTTGCTAAGTCTGGAAACTGTCTGGGGATGCTGCCTGTTTACAGGGAACAAATAACGCTACATTAAGAAAATAAACGGAAGATAGTGGAGTGCACAATCCTTCTGAGTCTTACGGTGCAGGCTGAGCTGTTCATCGAAAGAGTGGGAAAATTGGTTCCATGGATTCTTGTTCAAATTAAAAGCCCCCAGCATTAATTATTGTGTGTAATAGAGACCAACACAGGTATGGAAGCCTAAAAATAAATGGGTTTCCTTCAAGGCTAAAGGAGAAATGAAGTGTAGCTTTCAGGTTAAGGATGGGGGTGTTTATCCACAGTGCTCTAAGTCTCCACAGGTGGATGGTCGTTGCTGATATTTCAAGAACAGTTCAACAGTTGAAGTGGTTTATGGAAGTGAGAGCATCTTTGTGTGCGTGCTTTCAAGTCTGCTGCATTTTGAGCTAGTCATACTTTTCAGCAAAATAATATTCAAAACCATGTTGTTCATCAGTTTCAAATGGATTATCCTTATATAAGTTCTGTAAGTGAATGAAGATTCTAGCTCACGTAACTGTTCTGTGTAGTGAGACCTTTTTTTAATAGATGTCAGATAGTTCACTGAGCTTGTGAACTGTAGTTTCTTAATTCCCACCTTTGTGTAGTATGTAAATTTTCATACTATGGTTGCCAGTTCATTGAGTTTTGTGTAAATATATTTGTTGTAGTTCACTATTCTATAATGCTTAAAGTGTGTGGTATCCAATATTGTATAAGGTGTCATAAAGGCAAGCTACCAAATGGCTTAGAAAAATACAAACTGTGGCCTCCTTGCCGGATTATGTCTCTCTTTAATACAAGGTGTTACTGTTTAATAACTGGTATGTTTATGGCTAAGGCTGTTGAACGGAGGAATTCATGGTGGTTTTTTTCTTAGCTGTAAACCTTAACTGGCATGTGAGTTTGATGACTGTTGATTGGTAGTGTTAATAACTTACAGAATTTGTTCTTCTATTACGTGACAAAAAGCCCATTGCTTGAAGAATTAAGGTTGAACAAGGCTTCTTAAACTGTCATCTTTTAATTGAAATTAGATTATACCACCCATTAAAAGAGTTGCAGTCATCCTTTTATTAAAATTAATTGAACATAATTTTGTTCCATAGCGTTTATCTATTATGTGTCAATATTTTTTATTATGTGGTAGAACTGAACATTTACATGTTATCAAAACCGTGGCTCATTTTATACTTTCAAATGAGTACTGACCGTTTTTCAAGATGGATGAGGCTAGAAAGCTATAATAATGTATTTGTGATTTATTGAAGTAGCTACATTAAGGAGAAAAATATGTGGTCAATGTATAGCTGCATTGGTATGAAGCACTACAGATAAAGACATCTCTGGAAGGATTAGAATTCAAGGGGAATTATTTCAGTGGATGGAATATACCCAAGTGTCACACATTTTGTAACATGAGAGTAATTTTTAGGAAGAAATATAGTGTTACAATTTAGTTCTCTAATAAAACATGATTTTATAATATGTTGCAGTTTATTAGTTTATTCTTATTTCGAGATTAATTTCTTGGGTACATTGTTGATGTAAATTACTTAGCTGAAAAAATGTTACTTATATGACATTTTAAAAATTTGTACATGATTTTTGTTTTTGTCTTAGAGTTTGAGCACTGTAATATTATGAAAACTGGAAGTTGTATAAATGTGTTTGCTGCTTGCAGTTGAGAATTTCCTATATTCTCTAAGCTGCAGTATGTGTGTGTATATATATCTACACACACACACGAATATATACATAGAGTACAGATGTATACTTACACAGTTTGTTAGTTGTTGGAATTAGTCTGATGAAGAAGACAGCTTTCTAATGAATTCTGTAAACAGAATATAATTGTAGATATTTGTACTTCAGTGAAAATTATCACTGTTTCTGTGTGATAGTGTACAAATAGGGGTGTTCTGTCTTGAAGAGAATGTGGTCTTTCTCCTAGGGAAGCTGTCGTCATCTGAGCAAGAGGAGCCATTATGTTTGTTGGTTTTTTGGTTTTTATCTTATTTTGTTTCATATCTTTTAACCTCTTCTTTTGGAATAATTTAAGTTTATATTACCTGAATTTTGCATCTTCTCTGGAGTTTGCTGTTGCTACAGTTACATGAGGGGCATTAGCATCACTAATGTCATATGCCTAGTAAAGCTTTTGGCCAGCTAATTTCTTACTAATTTGCTTCAAAACCTAGACAGCTGAGGTACGGGTAAATGATGCGATGTTAGAGAGGATAAAAGTACTAGTTTTTAATATGAGCTGTTAACTGTATGTGCAGAGGTCAGTTAAAATGGTCCTGTTTGCTGTTGCGTCTTCAATCCATGTACTATAATGAACAATGCTTTTAAATGTCGTAGAATTATTAACTGTCACAATGAGCATGCTGTGCACTCATGGAAGTGTAAGCTCCCATTTTCTGCGTGTTGTGATGTGTTGTTTGTTTTAAAGCAGTTCATACCAGAAAAAGCACTTATTTCTTGGATTCAAACAGAATCATTACCTTTTTTTATGTAACATTTTTTTCTTTTTAGTTGTATAAATCAAGTAAAATATAACCATTTTTAATTGTTTCAAATAAACTAACTGAAATCCAGCATTTAAATGTCAATATGGTCCTCATAATATTCTCAGAGAGGAGTCTAAGTACGACTGGATCCACTCCTAGTCCCAGACTTCGTTCATTTATGTCTAAAGAATTATGTGTGCACAATCAATCTTTTATGTCACTTAGCCAAGATTTGAAAGTTTAGCAGGCAGTGGGGGAGAGCATACCCACCACACGCTCAAGGATGAGAACCCTTACAGATTTTGCAGATGGAGATGACAGGGAAGGTACTAGTGAGTAATATTGGTGGAGAAGGTACTAGTGAGTAATACTGGTGGAGAAGTTGCTGGTTATGGTTTGGCACCAGCCTTGGATTTGTGCTGCATATATACTGGTATAGGTTTTTATCCTGGTGCAAACAGGTTTAGCCTAGGTTGATCACCAGCAGTTAAACAGCTCAATGTTCTGCCATGTCTCTTTCCAGAGCGATGCATCTGCTCTGTTTCTACCAAGGTGTATGATAGTTCTTTTGGAGTTAGGAAGTGGAGATGCTGAAAGTTGTGCAGAAAGGTGCCCATGTGCCACTGAATTTTACACATACAAGAGATTGTTTATGCTTGGCCACACATGGGGCTGTTCCACAACACTGGAGCAGATGGCAGTTATACATTCCTGTGCTTTGCCTGGAAGATCTCTGAGCATTACCCTGCAAAATCTTACGTATTACTTCAATCATTTAACTTCCCTAAACACACATTTAACCACACCATCCACTGATGCACATCTTGATAATGATTTACGAATGCAAGCTTGCAGGAGATTTTGCACCTCCAGCTGGCCCGTTGTAGGTCTCTAAAGTAAGTGTCTCCCATACTGACACTTGCTGAACTTGCCTACCCCTTGTTTCTTAGGGAATACATGAAGTTGCCTGTATGGCTTCAAAAACTGTGTGTTCAGCTGCTGAAGTGGTTTGAGAAGAGTGGTAGCATATGCTTTTGGCATGCTGAAATTGATCTTATGGTCTGCTAATGGGTCTTGGATGAAAAAAAAAATCCCAGGACTTCCTCTGCAAAAGCTGCAGAACTCTTAAGGGTTTGTAGACACGTTGAGAGATGCACAGAGCAGACAGCAAGGCTCTGTTAACTAGCAGACAATGTCATACTCAGCTATGCTATAGATACAAAGCAATTTGTGAAGCTAAAGTGCCCACTTTTTAATCTAGTATTCCACAGCATTTAGAGATTAGTGTTGGGAAACCATTGCTCATTCATATGAAATACTGCCCCAGGAAAAGAAAGTATGAATTGAGTTTGATAGGAAAAAAATATTTGCTGAGATCTCTTTGGAAGGTTTGGGATATTGGGATTGCAGATGAATTGTGTACCTGTACCAAGGAGACAGAGTGCAAGGAACAAGCCATATCCAGAGTTTGTGCTTATTGTAAGGAATCATCTTGGTCACTGACGTGTCTACATGCTTTGAGGTGTAGAAATGAGTTTGAAGTTCACAAGTTTTGTCTTAGGAAGGTCAGATCTCTTGTTTAAGTCCTGGACAGATGTATTGCAGCGCAATCAAACACAAATACTACCAAAGAAGCTCTGAGAAATTCAGTGGACATGCTAAATATTGTGCATTTTGGAGTCTGCAAGTGGTAGGTAGTTACAGGCTACAGGTCATCCTTCAGTCCTGAATGGTCTCTATCTCATCCTTTCACTTTTCATCCAGTATCTATGTGAGATGCTGTGGGTGGCTTTACAAGCATACTACTATATCAGACCGATAACCTTGTTAATGTAGGTCCTTGTTGTCTTCCTATTAAGAGCACATTTCCAAATTAGATAGGCATTTTTTGAGATGCCACCTAAAAAGTGTGTTTGGGGAGTCTTGACATAGTAAGAACTGTTACCCCTTTTCCAGGGAACTGCAAATTGAGGGAGCTGTTTTCCTGGACAGTACTTAGGGTACATGCAAAAGGCTCTCTGTCTAGAATATGGTAAACTTACCCAGGTTCTAAAGAGGGATACTGTAGTTCAGCGCAGAAAAGATGCTTTTTTCATGGGCTGCAATTTTTGATTTCTAGTACAACAGCAATCAGTAAAAAACAGTGTTGTCTGATGAGCTGTAAATGCCTGAAAGGAAAAGGGGAAATTTAGTTTTGTTTCAAAACACTGACCCATACATTTCTCTCAAACACAGACAGTATTTATCATATACAACGTTAGCCTTACTTGTTTTAGCTAAGCTCAATGAAACCAAATTGCTGTTTCATTGACATGAGCTCTTGCCTGATAAAACTACTTAGGGATAGAAGAGAATGGGTGTCTTTCACAGTATGAGAAAGAAGTCTGTAAGCTTGATGGATGTAAAAGTGAGAGACACTTACTCCTTAACATCTGTGTCTGTTGACATAACCCTGTTTTATTGAAGACTTAGAAAGAATATGGGTGGGGAATTTAAATATCAGGCTTTTGTCTGCTTTACTACTAGATGGTGAATAAAATTCTCCACAGTGTATTTGGATTATGTTGAAAACTGCGAGCAGAATGAGGTAGTGTGGAACGCGGAAATGTGGAAAATGACAAGAGCAGGTTGTAACAATGTATGAAACACAGATTGGGCTGATGCCAAGGGGTACTAGGGCAAGGACAAATGCAGACCTTTCCTACTCATTAAAAACAAAAGTGTGAGAAGAACACTGTAAATGGATTAATCTGTGTAGTTATATAAACCTTCAAATCTGCTGGTGGGAGCAAATTGCTGTGGCCATACCTGTTGATGGTGATCTTAATCTGTGGTGTTCAAATTCTCTGTGACTGACGTCAGGTCCTGAAAAGCCTATATGACATTGTCCATCCTACTGGTGTAGTGTGATTCATCTTGTAGTAGGGTGATTATTCCTTTGGCTTCAGCTTTGTTATTGTTGCTTTTTACTCTCTTCTGCATGAAGTTGAGAATTACTGCTTTAACTTCACACAAATTCTTGTGTAAGGTTCTTTGTCTAATTTATTGAGATGGTATTTTGAGAATATTTTGCTATGATTTGAGCAGTATCCACCCCAAAGGACAATGGTCAGTGTGTTGTTGTAGTAGTTCCTTGTGGGGATAGTATAGGAAAGTGTAACTTCAAACATTGGGATGCTTGCAGGATTGGAGGGTCCATTGCGGGGCTGTCTGTGGAAAGGCTTTAGGGCAGTATTCTAGATAATGCAGGTAAGCTAAAGGGAGATGTAAATACCAGTGGCATTGTCTTCTGGTGATCAGCTCCTGACCTTAAGTTTATTAATTGAACACTAAGATAAATAAAGGTGAACCAGCTGTTGACAGGAAGTGGCAACATCTGGGAGAAATTGACCATGTGTCATTAAATAAATAAGAAGAGGAAAAGCACCTCTGTTAGTAATTAAAAGCCATTGGATTGAACCTAGAGGAGTGGAGCAGGCAAACAATCCTAGTTAAGAGGAAAAAGATGTGACAGTTGTAATATTGTTCCAGAATCTCAGAACAGGTCAGACTCTGGATTAGCTGATGTACTGGCAGCGACTTTCAGACAACTTTATTCTCCAGTCCCATGATCCAGACCCCTGGGGGGATTTACCGCTACCCACATGCATTGGCTGCTGTGTTTTATTTTGAACAGTTGTAATAGCCAGTCAGGAATGCTTTGGTATTTTTATTATCCTCTTATGTAAATATATTTGGTTTCCGTGGCCTAAGTGACAAAGAAAGCCTTGCAACCGTTTCAGGTTTATCTTAGTGACATAAGACTAAATGAACAAGTTATTAGCTGTTGGTGGCAAAGTTAAATGAAAACTGATTTTGTAAGAATAATATTTAAGTTAATGGGGTGTGTAAAAGGTCTTACTGATTGACAGTTGTACCTCAACACCTGAAAAAAAGGTAAGAATTATGAATAAATTAATTGCTTATAAGAGGATTTTCTGATAGAATGTTGTATCCCAGCAACTGAAAAAATGTGATTGCAGTATCAGTATGACTATTGCATATAATTACTGTAAGCATTTTACTCTTCTTTTGGTGAGAAATCCTTTTAGCTTTTTGCATTATTTTTTGTCCTCCAAAAAGGTGTCCAAAGAGGGGGTTCCTTAAAAAGAAAGTATTTATTTTTCCCATGATAGGTGTTTGGGTTTGGTTTTTTTGTTTGGTTGTTTTTTGGGTGGGTTTTTTTGTGTGGTTGGTTTGGTTTTGACCTTTGGGTTTTTTTTGTTTGTTTTTTTGTTTGGTTGGGTTTAGGGTTTTTTGCTTTGTTGGGGGTTTTTTTGGGTGGGTGGTTGCTTTTGGTTTTATTTTTTTTAGTGGGAGGGAACAGTTACTTCATGTTTAGTACCTCTTGTAATATATATGAGAAAGTCCAGACATTCTTCATATTGGTCTTATTCTTAGTTATGGAAATAAATCTTTCTTTTAAATTCTGATTCTTTTTTTCTTGAGAAAACTTTAATATACTGTCTTTTATGGTTTATTACTGCAGTCTTATCTACTGACTTACTTCAAAATGTCAGATTAAGAGTTGATTAAAGTGGCACACTACTTCATCACATGTATGTTACTCATTTCACATGTTCAGTGAGAAAAGTAAAAAAACTATAGTGCTTACAAAAATTTTTAAAAATTAGGCAAGGCTTAAGCTTCAATATTCAAAGTAGTCCTTAGAAGAAATCTGACTCTTTCTAATAATATATTTACAATCAAGTAGGTAAAACATTACGACCAGGCGTATTTGAATGACTGTGATCATGTTCTCTTCCCTTAGAAGTTCTGGGGTTTTGAGTAATCTGACAAGAAATCATAGGAATTTGTCTATCTTAATGTTTAGGTTTTTGTAGGTTATTACGACCTATTTGTTCATATTTCCTGAATGAATTGTAAATGAAGGGTAGGTGTTTTGAAGCTGCCTGAGAGGATGTTTAACTCTTGGAAGAAACTAATAAGAGATAATGTAGGTACTTTGGAATCTATTTGTGTACAAAGAATAGGAGATAATGTAGGTACTTTGGAATCTTTTTGTGTACAAAGAATAGCAGATAATGTAGGTACTTTGGCATCTTTTTATGTACGAAGAAATAACTTACAAGAAGTCTTGTATCAAATTATGCTGCCCCCTTCTTGTTCTCAGACTGGAAACTATTATTTCTCTGCCTGAAGTCACGTTGCCTGTAATGTTAAGTGTTTTAATTGCACTGATATAGATTACAGTCCATGCCAAGTTGCTTGAGGAGAAACAAATAGCTGTAAAGCTACTTGCTAGCTCTTTGCATCCTATGTGCATAGGAAAAACAGTGCTTGTAGAAATGCTATGTTTTGTTTTTTATTTGACAGGCGGAGTTACGAGCAGCTGTGTTTTTGGCATTAGAAGAACAAGAGAAAGTAGAGGTAAGAGAACCTTAAAAAATAAATTGGAAAGAAAAAGCATCCTTCATGTAAAATTAAATATAATAGCTTTAATACTTTCTATTTGTGAAATGTAACAAGATAAAAAGATGTATTTCTGCATAAGAACACCAAAAAGGACTATCAGGGTGTTTCCTGATGTTTGAAACCAGGAATTGTTAAATAGCCTTTTGAAATTATAATTTTAAGTATCTGCCTCTGCTGGGTTTATATGGCTTCTGTCCAGTTGACCAGAATAACTAAATATTTTCTCCATCAAATGTATCTTTTAAAAAAGATATCTATTGACTGAGATTTTATCAAATCAGAATAATGTCTTTTGAAATTGAAAATATTATACTGGGGTTTTTTGACAAGTGCATTGTGAAAGCAGTTTAATGCAGTAAAATGCCAAGTATGCTAATGCTTATGGTATTTCCCATAAGAATGTTGTAGGCTTGCTTCAGGATAATTTGCTTTGACACTTAAGGATGAACCCTTAATTAAGAGACAGACTACGTACTGATACTTTGGCAATAAAATAATATTAAGGGAATGAGATACTATCATGACTGTGTAACAATACTGCTGTGGTATACAGATACCAGTTTTGTGACCTCTTCTGCTGCCAGCTTTGCTTCATTTCCTCTGCCTTTCCATTTTCTAGACTCGAGGAGTAGAGAGTGCTGTATGTCCAGTCTCTCTGCTTCAAAAGGAGAGGAACGAAAAACTGTTCTATTTCTCTACCTCTGTTCAATGGTTGTGCTCTTTCTGGAAAAATGCTTAACTGAAACAGACAATATTGGGATGTTAGTAAGGAGGGGAAGTAGTTATTCTGTGATATGAGATTCCATATTCTAGAAATTTAAGATAGGTGAAGAAGACATGATGGAAGAGTAATATAGAAGAACAGTACCATCTCTTTATGGGAAGCTTCAGCATATTATAGAGCACCCAGAGATCAACTTCCCACACTACCTGGAGAGTAATAGCAATAGTTAAAGTAACCTCAAGAGAGATCTGTTACAGTACATTTCTCAAAAAGCTTACATGTATCATGATATTTTAAATTTACACTCTAGACACTGGTGATAAATTAATACTTATGACTACCCTGAATTCTTAAATACTAAGCAAGATTTCCTTTTTTCAGGTAGCACTTTCTTGTGTGTTAGCATTTGCAACTGTAGTGATAAATACCTATAACTGATCCTCTTCTTACCCAGGCTATCAATTCCATCTTATGAATGGCATTTAGAATTTGTTTTGAAAAATCCCAGAACGATTTTGACAAACCCAGACATAGCATATTGATTTATTTTTGTTTAAAAATTGAAGAGGGCAAATCTAACAAGGGAGAAAAAAACGGTTTTCATAATGCCTTTGAAGGTCTTTTAATTAGTAGAAGATTACAATTGATTTGTGTACCAGTAATTAGCATGGACCACACTTCGTCTGGAAGATTTGTAAATTTCCCTTTTTTTTTAAAAGGTTGGACTGAACTGCCTTAAACTTTGCACTATATTAGAGAAGCAACTTGGGAAGTTAGCTGCTTAGCTTACCTCTCCAGTCATTAGATAAATAAAAATCTGTATGCTATTAAGAATTTTGGTGAAATTACTTTAGCTCCAAGACAAAAGCTACATAGCTTTTACTTGTAGTTGTAGAATTCATGCAAAGGTAGATTTTTAAGAGGTGAATTACGTGGGCAGGACATCATTGTGGAGCAGTGTACACCAAACACTAGCTTTTTGTGGTTTTCAGTTTGTTGCTAGTATGTAGATAACATTAATTACTGTTTGGTTTTTGCTTTTTGACAGAACAAAGCTCCTCTGGTAAATGAAAGCTTGAAAAGTTTTTTAGGTACAAAGGATGGTAAGTTCTTTGTTTAGTATATACTTCTCAAGATAATAAAAATAATAGACAAAGGATTAAATCTTTGAATCTTATTAACAGTACGGTTTCCATGACATTAAGTATACTTTTGTTTCTTTCAGGTGTCCTAATTACTACTGATTCAGAATAGAGTTAAATCTATAATTTCTAAAGTTAATATCGCTGAAGTTGCAATAAAAACCTGTTGCCGTATCCCGCAGTAGTAGGAGGGAGGAGATAGAGATCCAAGAGGCAGGGAATGGTGCAGCAAGTCGATTTATTAAATTATTTCCCAACTCTTTTATAGACCTTTTTCTTCATAGCCTAATTGGTTAAAGGATCAGCCACCCCCTTGGGGTGATTGGCTAAAGTTCTAAAACATCCATTGTGAGAATGTTTTCCTACTGTACTATAAACAATCTGCAGGTGTTCGCAGTTTACAGAAATTCTACTGATAGCTTCTATGAGAAAGAAAAGTTTCACACGGGACAGGAGAGAAGCAAGAAAAGTTCTTGCTACAGCATATTTGTGTCCACAAAAACCTTAGTTTTTAACTAAGGTGATTAATGCATTGAAATTAGTATTTCATGATGACTTATGGTTGTGCTAACTCAGGGACATTCTAGACCAATAGAAACAGTAACCAGTGAAAACTGTAAGTAGAGGTACATATACGTAGAGGTACATATAAGTAGAATGCACATATACGACAAATGTTGAAATGATGTTTTTAAAAAACAGCTGAATAGTTAAAAAATATGCTGCACATGAATTTTGTAAGCAGTCTGTATGCTCTTGCAGCATTACTGGTTTAAATGATTTTGATATGACATCCAAGTTCGAAATTAGGGAGTTGGTATGCAAACTTGCTATGAGGTGGTAGTTTGCTGAATGTCTGAACTGTGTCCATACTGAAGCCATGTGTGCTGGTGTTGTTGTTAAATCTTTGAAGTAAGAGGTGTTTATATCTGGTGTATTTTAACTCTTCTCATTTTCTTTTTAGGTCGCTTGGTAGCAGGTCTTGTTGCAGAATTTCTACGGTTTTTCAATCTTGATTTTACTTTAGCTGTTTTTCAGCCTGAATCAAGCACAGTAAGATATACCGGTTTTGTTTGAATGCTATGCTCACTGTTTGAAGTGCATGGCAATGAATGCAGAAGCTATGGCAGATTTGCTTAAACCACGTACTTGTTTTTATTAAAATATTTTTTTTATGCTTTATTTGTAAAAAATACCTAGTGTCATTAAGACACTTTTTTTGGGAAAGTGGGCTAATTATCAGTATTTCTCTTTAACAAAATCAATGCTAGATAATAATTTCATTTTGAATTAACAAGTTGATAATTTTTGTGGAATCATATAATAGTATACGAATCCTGCATACTCCTGCAATGTTTTGCCACTAACTTTACTATGTCATAATATTAAGTAGTATTACATGAAAATTCAAATAATGTCAGTCATCTACTCTTAGAGAAATTTCAGTGACACAAAGGACTCTGTGCAGATGTACTTGACAAAAAGTAGTTGAATAGAATAGTTTAGTGGGGAGAGACATACGATGATCACGTGACCCAACTGATTGCTTTAAGGCGTTAGATACTTAATTAGAGAGTTTTCATCATGTTTGTCCCTTTGTCTCTTTTTATGATATAAATGTTTTAATAATAATTTTGGGTTTGAAGCAGTTTCATTTCACTGCAGATTTTTTCGTTACATCTCAAGTACTTTTTTCTTGAAGTCAGTTTAAATATTTAAGATATTAAAAATCCAATTTTTTCAAATAGATCAATTAGTTGACTTCTATTTCTTGGAACTTCGTGTTTCTTTTTAGGGGTTTATTCAAAGAAAATCCCGTACAACTTTGTTCTTTGCCAAATATCCTTAGCTGAATTAGTTGCTAATTTATTACTAGAACACATCTGTACAAAGATTCATGTTCATGCTACCAAATAGAAACAAAAACAGCCACGCTTTGTGTTGTGTTGCCACTCACTCTTGGGAGCAGTGCTTCATTTGCATTGTAGAGGCATCTCATGCTCTTTGAAACACTCCCTTCTGTTTTCCAGTAAGTGTGTCCATTTCACCTATTGCAGTTCATAAAGGAAATTTGACCGAAGTTAAGTAAACTGGCCAAGACTGCTGTGTGTAGTGCTGAGATTTGACTTTGTCTTTCTCTACTAGCCCCTGCCTCTGAGCAGTTTCTTGTACTGTCTGTTTAGTCACCGTTTCAGTGTGCTCCACTAGTGGTGGCTCACTTCAGTATTTGCTTGACCAGTGTTCTGATAGGAAGTGTCACTACATGATCATAAGAGATCAAGATAAACTGGTGCCCTTTGCAGTGTTGCCATCTGGTGCCCTTTGCAGTGTTGTGCTAACCAACCTGGATTTGCTGTAACATTCTGCTTCTTCTTGTAGTGTGAAGTTCAGTTTGAAAAAGTGGTGTTGGGGTTTTTTGGTGGGGTTTGTTGGATGATACCAAATTACTTTCATCCCTTTTTCTGTCCAAAACCCTGTTGTTTTTCAAGTGAAACAGCGACTGAAAGTAAGTGTTGACCTATGCAAGTGTAGTTCTATATACACAGGAATGGCAACTCCCCATCATCCACGAATTTGCTGGAACCAGTGGCTGGGTGTCCTTGAATTCACTTTTAAATGTGATAGGCTAAAGTAACTTGGCCATATAAATTCTTAAATCCTAAAGCATGCTATTGATGGCTTCTTGCATATTTAAAACAACTTTGCATGATCTGTGACAAGTTCAGGTACAAATCAGAAGTAAATTATGCAATAGATGGTATCTAAAAGAGGTGTAGATGTGGCTCTTAGGGACATGGTGTAGTGGTGGACTTGATGATCTTAAGGGTCTTTTACAACCTGAGTGATTCTATGATTTTATTGCTTTAGTCCACAAGCAACAAGAAGTCATAATTAATCACTGTTTAGTCAAAATAGAGCTGTGTTAAATAAGACTTCTTTATATTACAAAATATATATTTTGATTTTGACAGTTATTTCTATGTTGTGATTCTTTTTTTTTTATTGTCCCCCAGCTAAATGGCCTTGATGGTCGAGAAAACTTAGCTCGAGATTTGGGAATTACAGAAGCAGAAGGTACTGTGGGTGGTCCCCTGTTGTTGGAGGTTGTTAGGAAGTGTCAGCAGAAAAAGATTTCAGGTGGTGGAGAAGTAAGTAATATTAACTTGGAATTTCTTTCTTTATAATTCTTTATAATTCTTTATTCATTTTTTTTAATGATGAGAAATAAATGACGAACACTTGGCTATTGTTGTACTATTATAGTGTTTCAGATCTTTATTATATTATGCCTTCAACTTATCAGAGAGATGAGAGATAAACTTTATGATTATTAATTTTAATACCACCCTAGGGCTTTTTATTAATATTCTGCTACAGCATAGTAGCACAGAGTGAATCTAGATAAATGACACAAAACAGTGTCACTTATTTTCTAATTTCTGGTGTGGTTTAATAACACTTTTATCTGTACCCGTTTTCCGTGGTATACTTCTAGTTTTAATATGACCTGAAAAGCCTCAAATGAGTTTCGTCAAAAGCTTTAAAGCTCTTCTGAAAACATATGTACTTAAAATTAAATATGTCAAAGTACTGAACTACTTGAAGGCAATGACAGTAGTATTTGAATGGAATAGATAATGAATATATTGATTAAATGAATTAAACCCAACCAATAGGATTTCATTGTGACTTGACAGAAAGTTCTCTACACCCAGGATGCATTCAGTGTCCCAAAGTTTAAATTCAGAAGAAGTTGTCATAGACTTCTTAACATAGCAGTTTTCTGTCACATAAAAGGGGGGTTTCCTTGAGCCCTTGGTGTTTGATCAGTCTAGGAACGCCCCAGGAAAGCCAAGACCCTTGTGCCCGGCCAGTCTGTCTGTGTCCTGCTATGGGGACTCCACTGAGCAGTCTACTGTAGGGGAGGTTGTTCAGCTGACTTGCAGAGGGACACATGCCAGCACTGTATTGGAGTCAAATCCCTTATTACAATTTAGAAAGGGAGAGCCCCTCCTGGATCGCCTCACTCTCAGCTAAGTATGTTCTCTGCTGCTTGCAGCTGATAGGAAGGACTCGCGCTGAACAGTTTATGGAGTAACATGCTTGATTAATAATCACACTGATAAGAGAAAATTGTGACAGGCTGAGGTGTGAAGATCACCAGTGATAATAACAAACTGAAAAAATGTATTTAAAGCAATATACAGACAAGCTCTAATCATCAGCAAAAGCTAGCTCAAGATAATCGCTCAGCATGCATCAAATATGGTCCTTATCCAAAGGGCATCCCAGTAGGGGAGAAGACAGGTTCAGCTTGTCAGCTGATCCCAGAAGTTACAATGGACTCTTCCATAACTTCTCCCTGTTCTTAACTTACTTTTATACTATTTCTTTACATTTGGTTGGAGCTTGAGTGACTGTAGTGATACACACTTTTGTTAATGAATGGTGTAAAATTCTCTTGCTTCACTCTTTAAGATACAGTCAGTAAAATACAGAGCGCACGCTCAGTGAGGGGTGGTTGTACCTTGGAGGTGGGTAACTTTGGGATGGAGGTGTGCATTGTTTCATTATGATCTAATTGCAATGCTAAGTTCATCCGAGTAGAGTGAGTTTGCCAGAGTTGCTGGTTCACAGCAGCAAGATGAGGTCTCCATTTGCCTTGGCTGACAGCTGCTCTGTGGTTTGCCAGTTACATGGTACCATCAAGTTGTTGTCCATGCAAGGATTGCAGCAGAGCCTGGCTACAGTGTCTTAACTCTGCTCCACCCTCTGTTTCATCCTTCTTAGCATGTGCTTAGGGATGTGTGTGCTTAGGGATGCGGGCTGCCTGGTGCGTGGAATCATCATGGAATATATTTCATGCATGCCAACTACATTCCATCCAGGAAGTAGCAGCTGCATTTCATCCTCTGATTTCTGTACTGTGTGTGACTATAACTTCCCAGTTTTCTCTAGTTCTACCCTCAGTTGTTTTCCCACACATGGTGTCAGGGTTTGCATACTGTGAGAGTGAGGATGGTAGCCTTGTTTCTTGTTGGATGCAATTATCATAGGATCAGAGAATCACTGAGTTGAAAGAAACCTTTAAGATCATACAGTCCAAGCATCAGCATAGCACCATAACTGTAACCCCTGACCCACACCACCCAGCACCAGATCCAGATGCCTCTTGAACACCTCCAAAGGTGGTGACTCCACCAGCCCTCTGGGCAACCTATTCCAGTGCCTGACCACTGTAACAGTGAAATATTTTTTTTCTAATATGTAATCTAAATCTCCTCTGTCTCATCTTAGGGCCCTTTCCTCTAAACCTCTCAGTGCAGGCACAGTAGAAGAGACTGGTTCCCACCTCACTACAACCCCCCTGAGCCTCCTCTTGTTTAGACCAGCTCCCTCAACCTCTTAGGATGTTTTCTATCTCCTTCATGAGCCTTGTTGCCCTTCTCTGGACATGTTCCAGCACCTCAATATCTTTTCTAATGTGAGGGGCCCGAAACTGAATGCAGTAGTTGAGATGCAACCTCACTAGTGCCAGTTATTACAAAATTAAATGTATTTTTAATAAATGCTTATTTGAAACTTCTTAGGTGGCTCCAGTTCTAAGTGAAAGCCAGTGCCCCACATCAAAATCATCTGATGGACGGTCAAGTGCACACTCTGTACCAAATAAGGTAAGATTATATATAAATGAAAAGCTTCATAAAATACGTGAGATGAGTAAAAGAGAGAACTCCTATGAAACTGCAGATATGACACCATTCACTTAAATGATCGGCAATTCGAAAGTATTTGTTCCACTTCAGCAAAACTTTCATCTATGATCCCAAGCAAAGACGAACTGTTGTGCTTATACTTTGACATAGTAGGAGTTTGTTCCCTCAGGGCCCAGAACAGAAAAGTAGCTGTAGCTTCCCTTTTATTGTAGTCAGGCTATCATTAAGCTCTTAATTTTCAAAAACAATTCTGTTCCTCTAGGATAGGAAATTAAAATATTCTTATTACTACTACTTAGGGGTTAAGTACTTTTTTCTGCCTTAGAAAAACTGATTGAACTGCCAGCAATTGAATGTTATTCTATGACTGAGATAAAATAACCTTGGTAGGAGAAAGACCTACCAAGGTAATTTTAACTTTCATGGCCTTTAGTTTGAAAATTTTGCTTCAGCCTTCCAAATGAATGTCAATGACTGATAAAAAAATACTTCAGACAGTACAACCTACATACATTGGCATTAAATAATACTCTGTTTTGTTTCAAAACTATGCTGCTATAGTTTGTAGAAAGGAAGCTCATATAATAAATCTTTTACTGGCTTAATTTTATTAAGTCTAGGAGAAAGTGAAAATAGCTGTACTTCTTGCTAGGTAATATTATACAAACATTTTTCTTTTACAGCACCTTGATTATCTAGGTAAATTAGAATATTGTTCTTGGGACCACAAAACCATGCTAGGTTACAGCTTGAGTTGTATGACTTGATGTTAAAGGTTGCACATGGAATTGTCCTTACATTCTAGACCGTAGGTCTGAGCCATAAGCATGAGAAAAAGACTGAAAGTTATGTACTTTCAAAGTCTCACTATTGTCATTTTTGGTTTTAGTATTTGAAGAGAGAATGTGTCAGTAACCACAGTTTTCTTATGCTTATTACTTTAAAACCTAATACTATATTGCAGAGATTATCATTTAATATGGAACTTAGAGTAATTTTAATGGGTTTAAACTGATTTCTTTTGAAGGCAATGGCTATAATTAAGAACCTTTGTAGACATGGTGCGAAATAACAGGAATAAAGCATAAGAATCAGTCTGTCTAGATTTCTTTGATAACCAAGATATTTTTAAATGGTTTGCTTTTATAGTAGAAGTGATGTGGATAGCATAGCAATGCACAGGATGGAACAAAAGATTTTAGTGGCAGCAACAATAAAGAACACTTTCTAAACTGGTAAAACAACTTTTTTTCTGTTGTGATTCTTGATGATACTAATAAACTTACTAGTACTTCTCAGGAATTTGAGGTAATATTTTAAAGAGTCATGCTGGGTGTATGTTATGTGTTGTGCATTTATATATACACTTACAGTTTTACGTGACATGAGTACTTACTCCATTCTTTATCTTTCAAGGCTGCTGAAAACACTCAGAGCGATACAAGTGTCTCATCAGGGGAAGCAAGCAAAAGAAGTATTCATTTTCTGCCTAATGAAGCAAAACTAGATCCTCAACTAGAAAACAAAGACTTGAATACCAAAGAAAAAAGTGATCCAGTTGCAGATGAAGATGATTTAGAGGGAGATTCTTTCTTTGATGACCCTATACCCAAACCAGAAAGAACTTATGGCTGGTAGGTAACATGGATGTTCTACTTAATATGTGGTTTATTTTGTCTTCTGTATGCTTGCAGACCTTTGAGAGCTGTTTGTTATTTGATTATTTGCATTTGTGTTTGGATCTATAACATTTTGTTTCTGAAATATTCATTTCTCTGTTTCTGTTCTATTCCATGATTCTATTGTATTCTGTGTGCAGTGTCCTCTGGGATCTCTTGGATGTACTATGAGTGGAGAAACCTGTGTCACTTTAAGGTCCCTCAGTAAGGGTATCTAATATGCCCAGCCTGTTTCTTGGGTGGAATGAATATGTATGAGGCACAGACATCAGCATTTCATCTTGCAAAAGAGCTGCAGTGGTGATCTGTACTAAAGGAAGTGGACGGTGAAGGGATAGAACACAAAAACCACTTTAAACTGGCTCCCTAGACTGTAATAATAAGGAAAGTTTTCTTAGCGCTGAGGGTTTCCTCTTCACATTTCAACACCTTTTGTGTGCAGTTCTGTGTTTTCAGTGACTTCTGCATATGTCAGTTTTGCAGATGCATCCAAAGCACTTTTTTTATTGTTCATCTGTGGAGTCTGATGACTGAAAAATGCCACTTGAAACAACAACTAGTGACTGAACTATGCCGCAGCTTTGTTATAAAACTGAAAAACCTATCTTTGTGCTATCATGTTGAGTTACCTTGAAGCTTAGCTTAGATACCACAATATTAAGAAATGCTGCAGGATCACTTCATGGTGTTCTTTTGCTGTGCTCAAGTAACCAGAGAATTGCTCCAGCTTAGCAGACATTAAGAGGTTGCAGAATCGTTTGTAAGTTGGTTTGGCAATTGGCTTTTCCCCCCAGCTACTCTGATAGTGGGCAGAGCAGCATAAGCTTTTTTTGCATTTCTGCTACACTAGATGCTTAGTCTTAGAATAGGATCCTTCTGGTAGAGCACAAAGTAATCATGCCAGGTAAACCAGGTCTCTCTTTTAGTAGATTTATGGACTCGTTGTGGAAGATTATTTATAATACAGCTTTTGTTGGATGTTTTTAGTTGGAGTAGTTGGATGTTTTTAGTAGTAGGTTTTTTTCCTTGAAGAACAGTGATATTACTCTGGAAAATATTTTGTGTTAAAAATAACTCTAATGTGGTATTTCTTTTCTCCTTTTCTTATTGTTAATATCAAGAATAAAACTGCATCTGAGTGCGTTTACTCCTTTACTCAAGAGCTCATTTAACTAGACTTTAACCAAAGTAACCATTGGAGCAGGTAGTCTAAATGATAAGTTGTGAAAATTAGAAAAGTCTGTAAAAACTTCTGCATAATAGTAACATTTACTAATTTCTTATTGTTTGAGCATTTTTGTATGACAGGAGGGGAAATTTACTTTGAAACTGGGTAAACTAGATTTCTTTTAAAAGACCATCCAAGAAAGAGAGTCTTTACTTATTTAGTAAAGTAAGGATTTTTTTCCTGGTAGAGAAACTCCCTACAGAAAAAAATACTTTGAGATTATGTGTGTCTGTAGCAGAGTCACAGTCCACCAATTAGTATTTTGTAGCACATAATGGTATTGTGCTGCAGCTGTTATAGTAACATCCCATAATAAGGTTTGCTGAATATGTTAACGAATGAGCTTGAATCTATTTCTAGCTGAGCTCTAGCTGAGATTCATTTTTACCTTCCTGACAACTCTTCTAGAGGGCAAAAAACCTCACATTCTTCAGGTGCAATCCCCTTTGTGGTATGTTGTGCTGGTGTACTCCAGTCCCAAGGAGTAAGTAAATAGGACAGCTGCCAGCACTGCTTTCTTTGCAAAAAGGTGATTTCCTTATGGGAATCTTACCCATTCTTTAAGATGCTTTCAGTGGAGAGAAAAGGAGCAAGCACTTGCTAATGACAGTGTGTGAGATGATCCAGGCACTCATTATCTCTAGGTCTCTAACCCATTGTTCAAAATTTTGAAGCATTTTAATGTGTGATGTTACACATGATATTTTGGTGGTCTAGATATAATGAATGATTCAAATGATGTCCATTATTAATAGGAATGGAATCAAAATAGTAATCAGTTCTGGCAATACTAAATGTGAACATCTTGGTGTCTTTTAATTTGTGTTTCTTCATCCTTTACTTGAAGTAGAATTTGAACTAGGTAGTAGCCAAATGAATTTTAACATTTGATGAGGTCTACCTTCCTATAACTGAGAGGTTTTCATTCTGTGAACTGACTGCTCTTAGAATTAATAGCTTCATCAGATGTAATCTCTTTTAGATGTAAAACAAACTAAAGTACTGATTTATATCTGAATCTTTCTTCTTTTGGCTGGATTTACATGTGGGGATGATGAAAGGTCCCTAGACATAAATAGCAATGCTGGTGAAGGTGCTCTGTCTGTGAGAGAAGACAGGAGAAAGTCTTTGCATGGGTGAGAAAGTGGCTTTCTCAGTGAATGTTGTGGTTGGCCCTTGTGCCAGTGAACTGCTTACTGCTTTTAAGGTTGCGGAGTGATTAGTCCTTTTCCCTTGCTCTTTTTTGCTGTAATATTGCTTTTCTAGTTTTATGACAATTTAATAACAGAAAATAAAGTAATTATGCATATTTTACAGCTCTGTGGAGTACTTATTTATTTGGTTTTTTACAGGAAAACTGAGGCTAATAAAACAGGAGGTCTAGTATCCCTTTCTGATGCACCGCCTTTAAAAAGTGGGTTAAGCTCCCTGACTGGTGCACCTTTGCTAAAGGAGTCTGATAGTAAGTTTTCATATGTTTTTGTGTTTTGATGATTGTAGAAGGTATTTCTGTAATGAAATGAATGACTTGTATGTTCAGATGGAAAAATGATAGCGTATGTGGCCCCCTTCTGGTTGTAATGTGCTTTACAGTAGTGCTTTCTTAGTGAGTGATGGCATACTGGTTTGGATATACTGTGCTACCACTGGGGCATTTTATGCTTTGGAGCATGAAATACTTATCTACATCCCTTTCTTTGTGTGCATATAAAGCAGTGTATGTAAAGGAGTGTATACTGCTCAGTTTTAAACTGAAATTGGCTTATTCCTTTGTATTATCTTAAATTATTTGTACCAGTTCTTTAGAGGTATTTGCTTTCATATTGTATTCCCTGAGTATTGAGAGATTATCCCTGTTTACTCCTCAAGTTTTTGAATGTTATCAGAGTTCAGCTCTGAAAATTTAATATGATATTGCCATACTATACTATAAAAGTAAATAAGGTTGTATAAAAGAATAATTGTTATAAATGTTTGGTTGGTGTGTGTAAGTGGGATCTTACTGAAGAGTCACAAGTCCAATTTCTGATATAAGTGCTTTTGTTTACAGATTTGGATAGAAACTCTGTTTTGAAAGACCTGCGGTTGGTGAATGCAAAGCTGGGATCACTAGAGTTAGGCAAGTAACTGCTAAACATGAGGAAGCTCTGATATTTTTGGTTGGCCAGAACTGATAAATTCTGGCCCAGCTTTTTAAAGGAATCTGAGAAACTCAAATACACATGTTGAACTAAAATCTTCAGCTTTTACTTATGTCATTCTAGTTAACATATATTGTGAAGCTTAATGTAGTTAAAAGCAAGGTGTGATCTAAAGAAATACGGAAAAGTGAAAAGTGGTGTTTTATGGATTAGTATTTCACACATGGAGCAAAAATTTGATTCATTCTGTAAATGCATTTACTAATATCAAGTGATGAATTTTGTTCTTGAGGTTTCTACAAAAAGAGTAGGTTTGTATTTTTGGTAAAAGATAGCCTGATAACTAGTATTGCTTTTCAGTGGCATAGTTATTTGCCCTCTACACCTTTAAAAGTTGCCTTGCTTTTGGTGCAATATGAAAAAGGTGTGATAGAAGAATTCTCTCAAAATATAGCTGCCAAGTATTTAAGTTTTGTATTCAGCAATGCAGCTAACATCCTGAAAATGTATGTTCAGTTTTGAAACCATTTATGTTAATAATACTGAGATTAATTAATGACAAAGATAACTCGTCCCTCTAATCTGCATAAGCAATTTAATCTACTCCCACTTTTTCTGGTCATCAAACCATGTATTTGGGTGCAGGTTTTTTGTGCTTCCTGAAGAGAAAACTTGTTTGATTAATAGCTTTTAAACCTTATTTAGGAAATGGAGATGATGATGAATATGCTGATGACTTCAACAGGTAAGAGAAGGATGATACCTCAGTAGGATAATATTTTATGCACTATAAGCATATCCACTAGCTTTTTTGAATTATTTCATAATATGTCAGACAGTCACTATCACTAGAATCTGTCAGTATTTCTGAACTCCTTTAAGCTTCAGTTTGCTATTTTAATAGATTTACTTACAAGTTAAAAAAACAACAAAGCCAGATCCCTTTTGGTATGGGGATTATGAGTTCCTTAAAAACCTACTGCTAACTCTAGGATGGTACTATGTTTTTTTTGTGGAAGGGGTTTGAGGTTTGTTTTTTTTTTTTTCTGAACCATGCACTTAATAATGTTTTAGCAATTAATGCAATTATAATAAAAACTGGAAAATAATGCATCATGAGTAGTCAGTAATAAATATTTAACAGCCTCATGCTTATGATGTGGAGGTATGGGTGTTGTAAACTGCATGATCAAGGCCTAAGTATTTCTCAGTATTTATTATGGCTTCATACAAGTAGAAAGCCTTTAGTTGTTATGGGGTTTTAAGTAACTTCACATCCAACTTGCTAGGAAGTGAAATTCCAATCAAATGTCTGGTATAAAGTAAGTGTCATACTTGGACGTTTGATAAGGAAATCTTATTTCTGTGCTTATGGTTTTCTTTCTTCTTAGTACGAGTCATCGCTCAGAAAAAAGCGACATCAGTATTGGTGAAGAAATAGACGAACTTTCTGTGGGAACAGAGTCAAATGCCAGTGATAAAGTATGATTATTTTAAAATTGTTGTTCTTGATATTCTTCTTATCTTGTCTTGGCTTTGTTTCCAACCATCTGTGAAGTAATATGCCATTATCCTAAGTTCCTGGGTAGTATGTTAAGGTTGTATTATTTGTTATGTTCTATGTTTTACATGTAGTATCCTTGCTAAGTTAGATGCTATACTGATTTAAAAAATCCCGACAAAACAAAACCCTGCAACAGTTGTTCAGTAGTACAATTCACTGTGCCTTTCTAGGTGTGTTTAAAAGTATTTGAAACTGGTTCAGTGCCCAACATACAAAGGTTTACCCCAGTATCTCAAGATCTGTCTGAGTACCTCCTAAAGGATTGTGTAATCTCTGAAAGCTTGAGGCCAAAAGGTATATGAAAGCATATGAAGGGATACATGACATAATGCTTACTGGTTTTGTGATTTCTGAGTTTGCAATTTTATTTATTTTCTAGCTCGAAAGCATCACACAGGACCTTACCATTTCTCATTTAAGCGACGTTGCAGATTATCTAGAAGACGTGGCATAGAATTGGACAGCAAAAATCTTTCATTGTGCTGGACTAGAAGACTGCTGTGGACTATTAATTTCAGACAATCACCTTTTGCTGGAATGTCCACTCCCTATTTTGTGCCTTGTGTTTCAAAAAGACTGTAGGTGAAGAAGGTTTTTGAATATTCTTAACAAGAACTAAATGAAATAGTGTGTTCCCATTTGAGTCTGATATCAGAAATACTTTCTTCATTTGGTTTCACAGCAGGAGGTGGATTTTCCAAGCAGAATGTCCACTGCTGGCAGTGGACATAATAAAAACCAACTGATAAGAGAACATCGAGAAAGAGGCATGTGGCTTTATAGTGAACTTGCACTGTTATTTTAACAGTCAGATTTTTTTTTTTTTTAAACATAACCAAAGCAAGAACCTTCAAAGGTAGTGGTTCAACTCACACTTCTTTTAACACAATCTTGTCAAGTCAGCATGTAGTACATATTTATGGTCTCTCTAGCCACAATACCTAATTCCTCCAGACTTACTTGAAACTGCTGTTTTACAGACTCTTCTGAAAGTTGGACTTTACCTTTTTTAAAGGCATATTAAGTTGAGAGTGTCTAAACTCTTAAATCTAAATTTAGCTATATTTAGGAGCTAAATTTAGCACTAGTCTTAACTCAGAATATTCTTGTTTAAGTATGTTTGTCAGACCATTGATGTTAAGACCTAAGCTGTTTTTATATATGATCATTTCATCAATGTTATCTGTTGTTAAATCACGAAAAGTAATTTTGTAAGGATTCACAAATCAGTAACTAAATCTTACGGGGTTTTGTTAAGTTTCTAACAGTGTGTGATGATTAGTGGAGCTTTTATTATTGAGGGCTCTTGATGTGCTGTAAGATCACTTTCATTCTTGAAAATATTTTAAGTAAAAATGAGCGCCAAGAAGTGAAACTACTAAACTTCTGCTTTTCAGATTCTGACTGCTGTACAAAGTTAAATGCAAATATTTAAAAATACCATACTGAAGACATTATGGACACTAAGTTCTAGCTAAGAGCAAATTGTTGTATTTTCATGATACTCTTGCAGAATAGGGTCAGTCATGGAAAGGTTGACAGTTCTTTAATGATACTGTTGCAAGTGGCGCTGCTATAATGTATAGGTCATGGACATTTGTAATACTGAAACAAGACTTCAAAGTGTGCACTTTCTGAACATTGTGAACACATCTGGAAAACAGACATGTAAGTGAATATAAATAATTTAATTTTAACTTTTTTTTTTTTTTTTTTTTTTTAGGCTTTGTAATTTTCTTATTCAGGAACACTGTTGCCTGTCATCAGTAGTCACCACAGTGGAAGTAGCATGCTAAACTAAAGCCATTGGTTAAGCATATAAGGCTGCTACTAGCACTGGAAACCGACTTAAGTATCTTTTTGCACTGGGCCAGCAGGCCTGGAGCAGTGCTAGGAAGTTAGTTGTACATTACATAAATGATTTGAGAGGAGACAGAAAAAGTGTGCCTTTTATTTATGTGCACCCCAAAAATAGCCAGCAAAAAAGCATCTGAGTATTTGGTCATGGTGTTAACTTTTAACTTTGTGCCATATTGTAGCAGCTGAACACAGAGGACAATTTTTTTCACCCCAAAAAGTCAATGTGCCATAACTTCAACTAGAAACAATGTTGTAACATATGATATAACCTGTGTAAAAAATTCGTTTAAGTGTAGGGGAACCTGTGCCTCAAGATACTGTGCATGGAAAAGTTTGGACTTTTTTTTTCCCTTTCTTTTTTTTCCTTTCTTTTTTCCTTTTATTTTTTTTTTTTTTNTTTTTTGGTTTTAAGAAGAGCATCAGCATGTCTGACGGAAATAAAATTCCACATGAACAGTTGTTTTCTGGCATTCATTTTTAAGGTGTATGGAAAAATGCAGAGGCAGTGTTGTTTGCTTTCCTACATGCCTTGGGAAAACATGCTGTTCCATTACCTGTTAGCTGTAGCATATGTGACAATTTATCATACCAAAAGAAACCAAAAGTTTATTAAAATATTTCTAATTGCATTTGAAGATGTGGCCTTTTCAATAACTAATTAGATATTTTAAGTGTTAACATGACTTGTGTTAACAGCCAAGTATCGTTCTCTTACCTTGGGAGTTAATTGTAGACCTTGCACTTTGGCTCTAATTGAAGGAAATACCAAAAAGTGGTAAGTCTCCATGCTGTTCCTCCTGTGAGCTTTTACTGAATTGTGTATAATAATTCAAATTGTAAAATAAAGCTATTGTGCTGGCCAAATTGTGTTTTGAGGCTTGTTGAACCAGAAATCTTAACATTTAGATAAATTAAGGAAGCTGTATGGACTTTGAGGGATTTTGATGAAAAATGCGTTTTTTATAGTCCAGTCTACAATTGAGAATTCTTTTAAGCCCAAAGGATCTTGCAGTTCCTGATGAATCTGATTAAGAATTGACAGAATTACATTAGTGGTATCAGCCCAAGTTGTCAGATGGTTTATGATTCAGCAAAGGAAAAAAAATACAACAATCTTGACTGGCAAAATGTTGTCATGTTTACCATTGTTAGAGGTATTTAAACATAAGTTGCAAGTTAAGCTCTCTTGAATGCTTGTTTCACTGTATATTTCAAACCATATTGTTTAGTACTTTACATTAGGCTTCTCTCCAAAGGACCAATGTAGTTGAGTACCCCACCTCAGACATGTTAAAATTAACAACTAGAGCCCTGTCATAAAAGATGGGAACATTTCTGTGAGCAGAGAAGCAAGTGTCTGAGGGGCACTGATGACTGCTCTGTACAGTTCTGTATCAACTAGGTCTAGTTAGAAATACCCTGTTTTGTTGTAACTTTTTAAACAAATTCTGTGATTTTTCGGAAGTGCAAATTTAAGGACTAGACTGTGGTTGACAGTTTCATAGCATTAATATGGCTCTTGTAATAAGGATTGATTATAAAAATGATACCTGTCTTCTTTTTTAGTGAAATTACTGCATTCCATCTTTTTTTTTAAGTGGGAAACCACAGCACATCTCATAAAATATTTCCTTTTAAGTGATGCTTTCCCCAGATCTAATAAAACCACTATCAGCTTTAGATAATTTCGACAATGTATAGACACTACACCTAGCTCTTGAGACAACTGAAACACTTGATTAGGTGATGATAGGGTTTACTACTTTGTTTTCTTTTTAATATAGTCATTTTCATTGATTAAATACTATTGACAAAGACCAGCCATCTCTTCAGGAAAAAAATGCATCCATGGGTATTTGTAGATAAAAAGCTAACAAACTTCTAGTTTTTGTGTTGTGTAGGCAGCAGGAATTAAATCTTGTAAAGATGACTGCAGAACTTTGTGGTGCCAGATGCATCTCTTTTGGCAGGTCCTTTGGTTTGATGTTTTCCTTGCAAGGCAGAGCCAGGAGAAATTGAACTGAATTGCAGGAGGTGCAGTTTTGGTAGATCTGTAACTGATCTCATTCCTACAGAAGCTAAATCCTCTACAGGCTAGATGCCAAAGTCTCTCAAAGCATCTCTGTAGCCAAATTGTGGACAGATAGGCTGGATAAAAAGCAGCTCTGCAGAAAGGGCCTGGGGACAGCTGTGAAGATGGGTCAGTGTGCAGGCTGAGGGAAGTGGTTATTTCCCCTCTATCCCCTTCCTTGTGAGACCAATACCTGGAGTGTTGTGCTCAGCTTGGCTCCCCCAGTACAAGAGCTGCCAACAAAATAGAGCTTGGTAGAGACACTTAGAGCGTGGTGATGGAAGTGGGGTATGTGATCTATGAAGAGCTGGCACTGTTCTGCCTGCAGAAGAGAAGGTAAAGAGAGAGGGCTAAACTGAACTTCCATGCTTACAGTGGACCATATGGAAGAGAGACCAGCACTCTTCCTAGAGCTGCCCAGTAAAAGGACAACAAACTGCAGTGAGAGAAATTCCAGTTGCATACATGAAATAAAATCTAAAGAATCACCATGAAAATGGTCCAGGACTTAGAGCAGATACCCAGAGAGATTGTGAGGTCTCCATCACTGGAAATTTTCAAAACTGAAATGGACAGCCTCAGAGCCACCTGACCTAGCTTTGAAATTAGGTCTGCTTTGAGTAGCAGGCTGGACCTTCACCAAGCCCTTTCAACTTAGATTATTCTGTGATTCTACTGAAACTCTATATGGAAAACTAGTTACTATGGGGACAGACAGACTCCATCTGGCTGCCTCTGTGCATGCAGAGTACCCTGTTTGCAGGTAGCAATAGTTTTGCTACAGTTTATTGATGCAAGTGTTTATGTACATGCTAACTATCCCATGGAGAAAGGCCAAGATTTGCAAATACAGTAATTTTAACGTTTACTCTACTGTAAGGTTTTAAATCTTATGTCCTTGAAAAAGTCTATTAGGAAACATAGACCTAGCACATTATTGGATAGTGTGCTGTGTGAATAACTATGGCCGATCCTTACACTTGGATCTAAGTTTAAAAACAAGGTGTAAGGTTTCTAAAAGTTGTTTTTCAGTTTCTTAACAGCTTTAGGTGTTTTGTTTCAATTGCTCTATGCTATAGGGAAACCACAACACATACAAGGTAGTAAAATCAGGTCATTTGCACCGTTCCCCTGTAAAAGTATCACATGCACTTTCATAGCAAGAAACTGCTTCACCTTTTTTTTTCTCTGAAATGGAAAAGTTTCCACCTTGTGCTCACAACATGGTCTGTTTTGGCTGACAGGTGTCCTTCAGGGCATGCTGCAAGGGGAACTATTGGGAAAAGGCTGGCACATGCCACAGCAATGTTTCCAGATGCATTTTTGGCTTAGGTGATTGCAGCAGACTTGCTTCTAAACTGATGTTCCCATCATGTTTCAGATGTGATTCTGGTAGTTTTGTGTTATGTGATGAAAAGCTCAGCTGCACACATGGAAAGCAGGCCAGAGGAACGAGGTAGCTTGTACAGGCGCAGCTGCCATAGCTGGGGCTGCTGTGATCCAGCAGCTCCTCTCCTGAGGTATGGGGCTCTGAGGTTCAGCACACTGCAGCCACCCAGATCAGCAAGCCCCTCAGAACCTGCAGTGGCAACAACCCTCCTGCTCAGGGAGCGCTGCCCACCCAGGAGCTGAAACACGACTGGGAAATGTTTCTGTATGAGGAGAGGTGATGGTGCAGCCTACCTACTTTTTACATTGGTGAATGCTGAGTTACGTGATTAAGGCTCAGCTCTTATGAGCACAGAGGAGCAGGGGCAAGGGGAAGCCCAGTACTGAACTGGAGCTCTTGAAGCTGAAACCCCTTGCCCTGTCTCTTTCCTTGGCCATATCAGGAGAGGTGCCCCAGGCAAGCCCCTGGGTCACCTCATGGGCTGAGTGACTACAGAGACATAAGCTGATGTTGGAGAAGACTATTTGGGGAGTGCATAAATCCTATTCTGGGATATTTAGAGCCAGAACCAAAAGGGGAGAAAGGGAGGGATCATGGTTTGGAGGAACAAGCACAGGCAGAGAAGGAAAGGGGGCAGTTGTGGGCAGGCGGGCTGCTGCTCAGCAGTGTCTGGCTGTGCCTACCCCTTACAGCACTATCTGCTCTCCCTGAAAATTCTTTCCAGTTCTTTCTAAACATAAATAAAACTAAGTAATACTGGCTTGTGGATAAATTAGGGATGAATTTAGGCAAAATCTAGAAGCATACATTTCCTTGAAATCATGTGATACTTGGCTACCTAGAAACATTTGACAGAGATTGGGTTTTACAAAATTATTCTGGCAACCTTTATAAAAAAAGCCCCTTTATGGTGCTAAGTGGCTGACATCTTGACTGATAATTTCTTCATCTGCTTTGAACTGCAAAGTAAGAGGTCTGTGCTCTGTTCATTAAAAGGAAATTGATAAAATTGAAAGATAAGTAGTTCAAAGCATTCCAAGCAAGCCAAGATGAAATTACAAAATGTAAGTTCTGAGTTTTAGAGACTAAAGCAATCCTGGAGGTGAGAATTATGTGTACTTAAACTTCATAATTTAACACATATTCATGGGAGAAATATTAAATTTAAAATAATTCTTAAGGAATAAAATGTAGATTAAAGTAATACACTGCCATTAAAAAGCAACACATACATACACCAACTATTGTTAACTGTAGCACTGCAAACCTGTGTTTGTCAGTTACATTCACTCAGTAGACTAAGTTAATTAAGCCCTAGTGAATTCTGAAATTAGGCAACTGAACGGAAACTGTTAACAACAGTACAAGAAAGTTTGAATTTTAGAAGGTTTTGGCAGTGCAGGTCCCTTTAAGGTGTGGTCACAGATGTGGGGAGGTGCTGATGATCTCAGAGAAAAAGAGGACAAATTCTTGTGATTGTCTTCCATGAAAGAGAAATAAAAATTAATGAATACTTTGACAAGTTTCTGGTTTCAATAAATGTGTGCTAATTTGATGGTACTTAATTTGAAGGAGTAGGAAGTGTCAGTCAAGGAAATGAATGCACTGGAACTGTAGGCCTTATCTAGCCTGGGAAGCGAAATTAGGATATGCTAGTGTGATGTTAATGCATAGGAGCTCTTCTGCACTGATTCCTTGCATGCATGCTTTTGAATTAAATATCAATATGTATTAAGATAAACTGTGGAAAAATGCAAAAGAACCCAGAGAAGTGCAAAAATATATGCAGAAGTCAGTGCCAAGTACCACTCTGAAAGAACCCAAGTCAATCCAGTTTATACAAAGAAAATTAGATCAAGCACATACACATTAATTGAGACTCGCCCAAAGAACAGTGAAGCTGAGAAGGCAGTGGGTGGTAGCAGAGAGCAAGTTGTGTAAAATTGATCGACACGGTAAGAGTGCTGGCAGCCACACAAGAGCTGTGGCTTGGTGCAGGAAACTCCCTTTGCACGGACAAGGGATGACTGAGGCTGTGCTCCGTTCCCTGGGGCATGTGGATGTCTTCTTCATAGTGAAGCAGATACCAAGCTGGGCAGTTTAGAGCCGGGAGAAGCAGATGCAAGGATTAATTTGAGTTAAAAAAATAAAAATTTCTAAAGAAATAACTGCATCACGTTAGAGATTAACCATGAGGAGCACTCTGGTTTTGAACCAGGAAGTCATAATCCCATTTGTAAGCAAAAATTCAGGTGGACCTTAGTTTTGGCTAGTATTGTAGGGAATGAGCTGGAAAATCTGTTTGTTGGGAAAAGATTAAGAGATTGGCCATAGCAGCTCACACAGACTACATGGTCTCACAGCTCTGCCCCGCTGGTTTTTGTTACGAGAAATACCTCGTAACGCTACAGCTGTAGCAGTACAAGCCATGCGAAGAGCCTGTGAAACAGATGCTTTTTAGGGGCAGTGACTCCCCTCTCCCGTGCTGATGGTGGGAGCAGAGCCGCAGAGGTTCTCTTCCTGCGGCACAGTGTGTTCATCGCCACAGCCCCACCCCGCCTGGGGCTCTGGCTCTGCAGAGCAGCTCCGGCTTGGGTTCGATTCACAGAGGTGCCTGGGGGAGGAGGCTGTTTGTCTCTTTCTATGTCTTCCTTTGCTAAAGAGCAGCATGTAAGGTCTGGTTCAGGCTTAGAGCCATGTGGAAGCTAGAAAGCATGCGGGTTAGAGAGCCGGGCACCTCATTCAAGACTCAGTCTGTACCCAGCCTCGGCCATTCCCGCCCCTTCAGACTTCAAATCAAAGGATCGAGTCCGTGCAGTACAGCTACAGACCTGAAAGAAAAATGGGGTCACAAATATAGGCCAACTGCCCATGCATCACGGAACAGGAAATCTTGCAGAACAGCCTTTTTCTTTTTCATTTGCTCATCTCTCAGTGTATTTATAATTTTAAAAAGTGGATGCATCCTGACTCATGCTGTTGTATAATAAAAGGATCTGTTTGTCATGGGAAGCAAACTGAACACTGTCCAGTTGTGTGGTCTTCAATGATAAATAGCATCTACACATTTTCTTGTCACTAATGGTTTTTTGCACAGATTACCTGCTTTTTTTTTCTGTATGGTAGAGTCAAATTCTGCTAATGAATCATTTTATATTTACTTGATGCTCTTGTCCTTGAGGGTTTAGGGAAGGGAATTGAAACAAACTTTCAACAGGCAGGAACATAAAAGAGATCATTCAACTCAAGCAAACCTAGTCACTTGGAGCTTATTTTCTTCCTCCTTGGTTCCAACAGTATAGAAGAGCAGAAGTTGAGCTGTGACAAGCTAATCACATAGCTGATGGCAGACTTCTTTCTTGAGAATGGCTGCCCCTTTCCTCTCCTGGTTTTTGTTCTTAACCTGATGGTTTAATCTAAAAGCACAACAGTCTGTTGTTTGCTACCGGTCTTGGGCACACAGTTACTTGAAATGATTGTTAGTGAACTGTGTGCTTTATTTTTAGTAAATATGATATTTAATAGAATTTAAGGCTTCATCTCAAGATGTGGCAGTGTAGAAGAGTCTCATGGGGTGTAGAATTTGCCAACACTTTTGAGAAAACAGAAATTTTGTCACTTTGCCACAGGTACTGCCCACCAGTGCAAGGTGCTGAGAGGACGGTCCCCACTGACCACTTGTCTGGGAAGGGGCAGTGTCTTCTCTGTGCACAAGGTTGCACTGGGGAGTGGAATTCAATATCGTTATGTTAAACCTAACATACACATAACATAAACCTAACATAACATGAAGTGAATAAGTGCAGGGACATTGATGTCTCTTACAGCCTCTACCTGCAGAAAACTGCACATATGGGTAAAACTACACAAGCACAAATTAGATCTAGTCTCAGGCACAAAAAGGAGGGGGATGAAGGACAGTGGAGGATCCTCTGCTGTGTATTTGGGGTTGGAACGGTAAGTGGTGTGGCAGTGTGAGACCAGTACTGAAGTCCTGGTGGAGAGTGATGAGGCACATTCCAGCTGTGTGGTGCAGAACATTCCTCACTCCCAGATTTGCACAGTGATGTTAGCAAGAAGTTGAGCTATTCTGCCTTCCCATCAGTTTGATGGTTTCTGAAAAGGTAGAAACTTCTGATCTTAGAAAAGCCCTCTGCTTTCCTTAGTCTTGAAGCCTGTCAAACTGGGAACTCTGCCACTCTAAGCACAGCACAGATAACCACAAGATGGTTACTTAAAAAATCCTGTGACTGATTGGGGTCTGAAGACATAGCAATGCTATTGCTCAGAAGGAAACAAAACCCACTCTGGTATTGATCTGAACTGTTAGAGCAAGTCAGAGGGGAGAAAGAGGCAACAGGCCCTTGATGGGACTAAAGACAGTTCAACATATTTCTGCATGTGGGTGGGAGGCCTCACTAATATATTTGCTAATGTATTTTCATGTCTTCCAGGGACCTGAAAGAAACGCCTTTGATTGCCTTCAAATCAAGCAGATTTGGTTTTATCCTTAAGAACACTGTATAGTTCCTGAAGAGTTAAACAATGGGAGTCTGCACTTGTGGTGGTACATTAAAGCTGTTGTGTAGTGGGAAGAGATGCTGGAACCAGGCAGACTGAGAGGTTAAACTTTCAGGAGGGGCTGTGAGGCAGAACTGGGCACCCCAGAGATGTGCTCAAGTGTCCTAGGCGCTGTGCTTCAAACTCTAGTCTGAGGTTCAGAACATGGTAGTGGTATAGGGACAGAAGAGTTCCTTCCTGAGAGAGCAGGCTGGCAACTGGCCCATGAAGAGGCTGCTGTCGACAACAGCTTCAAAGGCTCACTGAGTTGGGTGCTACTGTACTCTAACACAGACTGAAAACCACCCTGGGCCTTGCAGGAGTGCAGAAAGAGGGAAGATGAAAGACTTTTAGAGTAGGATGTTGTCACCTCAGATACAAGATAAAGTTGTAAGCAGTCAGAAAGCTCTGTATATATGACTATTAAAAGACACAAGTCTACTATTTTCCAATTACTCTAGTATTTTCCAATTATTAGAATAATAAGATTTTAACTTTATTAAAAATTCTCTTAAGCCCTCTCTAAAAAAAGGCACTCTTAGTTCATGGGTTATAGCAAATTGAACTCTAGCAGTTTCTTTCTTCTTTATTCAAACAGCAGCTTTTTAATTAACTTATAATCAGAGGGAAGCTTTTAAGAATAAAACTTTTTGCTACCTTCAGTAAGGAGGCATCTTCCTCAGCAGAAGCTCAAAATAAATTTTAGCCCCAAATCTCTTGTTGCTTCTAAGAATCTTTCAGTCTAATGTTCTGTCTTGCCTTTTTACAGCCTTTGCACTCAGCAGTGATGGAAAAGGAAAATTAGTGTAGAGAAAAGTTACTTCAAAGTCATAAAAAAGCCTTCAGGGAGAACTGCAAAATACTGACTCTTCCCACACACCTTTTGTCTCACACTGGATCAGACTCACATTCACCTTCATTTCACTTAACCAGGCAAAGTAACTACATTTAAGAGCTTCATTATGTGCTCAAGGGCTTCTCTCCTGCTGGTGGCATGACATCTCTCTCACCCTTTGCACTTTTACCAGCCTCTTGCTCTGAGAAATACCTACCTGAGTACTGAAACTTTGCAGCTGGTTCAGATGATGAGAAAATTACAAATTACTGTTGCAATACCATACCTTAACAAGAATTTGGGTTTTGAGTCATTAATCCTGCCATTGGTTCCACTTCTGTAGAGCCGAGGTAACTTCAGAATTCTGAAGTGTAGCTCATGGTTATCAGGCAATAACATCTAAGCAGCAGAGGACATGAATCTATTAATTACAGTGTAGCTGCTTTGGTAGTTTCTCTTCAGTAATACAATTGAGTCATCACAGTACAAGCTCTTTTGTTGTATTTGTTTGTATTAAATTCTGTAAGAAACCGCACATTATTACTTCAGGATGTTCAGGAACCTTGTGGCTGAGCTCAACAGGTAAGAGGCCATCGCTTTCTCTAGCACAGCTGGCGCATGGTGTTCATCACATAAAATCACTGGGAAAAGTGCAGCAAAAATCCCATATTAGAAAAAGCGGCTTGCCTGTTTTAACCCCACTGAAGTATTAACAGCAAGGATTCTTTGACAAGGATACAAGCCAGCCTAAAGCCAGAAGTGGTGTGGATCAGGTTGGTCAGATAAGTCTGGCAGCACCTCAAGGAGAACACCTCTGGTCCTGCTGTCTACATTTGCTGTGGGAAGTGGCATGACATCTTTCTCTTTTCCAGCCATGAAGGGTGAAACCCTGATGACAGGAAAGCAGATTCTCCCTCTATCCTCACAAAAGACATTAAGTAAAGTTTGCATCATGTAACACCTGTATACGTCGAAATGGAAAAAGGAAAACAACCCCCTGGACACACCCTGGCTGACAGTAGGTTGCTGTGTGAACTTGGCCATGAGGAACACACCCGTTGTGGAGCTGGGTGCTGAAGATATCCTTAGAGACCTGGCTTGGCAGTGAAAGCCAGTCTTAATGTCAGCATAACGGAATTCTCCTTCTGTCAGACAGGCTGAAGGGTGTTCCTGAAGGATAGGCTGCTCTGTGTGCCAGCTACAGCAGGGTGACCCAGGCATGACTGGCACACATGACACATCATGTCCTGCCAGGAAGACGTCATTTTCTCTCCCCTATCAGGGTGAGGATTAGAGGGGGATCCTTTCCAGGTTTTACATGTCACTGTGGGTTAGTGTGGACAAACTTCGCCCACTTCCCTCTTGGTTGCAGACAGGAGTGACAATTCTCACCAAGAAGAACCATTCCACAAGGATAGGGAAGGGAGTTAAGCTAGATCGAAATGTATTAAGGATCAAGGTCTGGGCTCTTCTTGTTGGCTTTTGCCAAGCTAAGACAGTCACCAGGAGAGAAAGGCAGGTGCCAGAGCCCAGGAGAAGGTGTCTGTGGCAGCTAACATGTTGGCCCAACTGTCTCTTAAAACCAGACTGAAGATGACCTTTGAGATTATCCATGCATTTAGAAGTAGGCACAGGTCTAAACACCTCACTAGTGTGGGGCCTTCCCTGGTTCAGGAGGGGCTGAAGAGTCAGCCCTGCTGACTCTGACTCTGACAGTGCTGCAATGTTAAATGCAGTGCAGTGGTTAGCTGTGGGCGTGTTGACCCTGTGCCTGCACACTAATGTTGAGAAGTCAAAGAGCAGATTACACAAACCTCATGTACCCACACTGCTTTGAGAAGCCAGTTATGCTTTTGGATTCTGGTTTTGAATATTTGATACTAAGGTCATCTGGGAAATGGTTCTTGTGGTGTGTGCCTTGAGAGTCAGGACACTTAGTCCCGGCACTCTGGATTGAACAGGGAGCAAATATGCTTGAGATCAATGGACAAAAGATGCAGAGGAGAAGCACCTCTGGCCCTACAAGTGGCTGCAGGTAGAACGAAATGACTAGCTGAGCCAGGTTTCACTTCAGCATTTCAGGTAGAAATGGTCAGAGGTGTTTTGGGAGAAACTGAGCTTGGAAATTGCAAAAGGAATATTGTGCCTGTGAAGTAATGAAAGAGCAAGACTGCTGTCCCAAATATGACCAGCTGAGTTGGGATCCTAACTCCAAACACAGACTGGTGATGTCAGCTGAACGTGGACAGAAAGAATACTTTGAGGGCAAGAGAAAGAAACATATCTGTCAGTCGTCTTTGTAGGAGGAAGCAGATAGAACCAAGACCGTGTGAGACCGCAGAGAGCAGCAATGGGGAACAGCAGCAGGTCCTGATGAGGGTGTAGCAGTCAGCATTTAGGTGGTAATTCCTGGAATAGACACTAAAGCTTTGGTGTAGTGAGAGCCCACCGGGGATGAGTGATAGACCAGTGCAAATTTAGATGCCTTTAAAGCCTAGCCAAGAAAGTGGGAGGAAGATGCAGTGAAGCAGGACGTGGTTAATACTAGCTCACTTTTCAAAATCTCAGCAGTGGAGGCAACCAAAACATCCTGGGGAGAAAGGACCATGGGTAGCTATCAGCCAGCTTTCTCAAGTGTGTCCTCACAGACACAAATGCCTTTCCCCCTCAGAAGAGAACATGTTTGTTCTGCACAACACAATCATATAATTGTAGAATCATGGAATAGTTTAGTTTGGAAGGGGCCTTCAAAGGTCATGGTGTCCAATCCCCCCTGCAAAAAGCAGGGACAGTGCCGTGAAGAGATGAGCAAGGTGCCTGGGCAGGCATCAAAAATAGTCTAACTTGGAGCAAGATGAATAAATCCTTTGGGGGCTCTACTGCATCTGCCACCTGAACTATCTAGCACAGCTTTGCACTGGATGAGGGAGATAACCAAGAGACCTGTTAAAAAGTCTTGCTGCAGATGAAGAAGTTTCCTTGACAAGGCTAAGAGCCATAAACAAGTTTCTGGTTTTCCAAATTATACTGGGTTTGTGTGACAATGTTTTGGTAGAGGTGGGTGGGAGATGCTACAGCTTCCCCAGTGTCCGACAGACCCAGTGCCAGAAGCTCCAAGACAGATGCACTGCTGGTCGAGGCCAAGTCTGTCAGAGATGGCTGCAGAGCCTCTGGGATAACACAGTTAAGAGGGGAGAAAAAAACCTTCACAAGATCTTCACAGATTAAAAAACCCTTCACAGATAAAGAAGAGAAGAATAAGAATACATGAGAGAATATAACAGCTCTAGAGATGCCCAGGTTAAGCAATCAGTGAGTGATCTCTCCCTGCCCTTATCTCAACTCAGGAGCCTTTCATTACATTTTCACTCCCCTGTCCATTTGAGGAGGGGAGTGATAGAATCGCTTTGGTGCCATCTAGCCAGGGTCAACCCTCCACCCAGTGCTGAAGTTCAAATCAGTGCCAGAACACCTACACAACTGACCCGTCCCTTTGTGCTCCTGGTGTCACCAGGACAGTTACACCTGGGTAACCGGGCTAACCATCTACTGTTTTTCACTCTCCAGGCTCTCGCCCTACTGTATCATTTCAGTAGATCTAGCTGTGCTGCTTGACTCTCTAACATACCTGCCCCACAGCAGTAGCAAGTCCCTGTCTTTGTGCAGGCTAGATTATATTTATGGAAACAAACCTATCATCCCTCAGGAATGGATGTAAGCACGTGCTTGCATCCTCTGTGTAGCACAAAATTAATCAACTGCAGTTGGCAATTTGTTGGTCCTGTGAGGAAACGTTCAGTAATATGCCTCCTGTTACTTCTTTGGTTTCTTTTTTTACTTTTTTTTATATACATTTTTTTTAACCACCTCTGAAATCACAGTGGAAAAATCAATGTTATCAGAGTCTTAACCACCAGTGACTGCATGCATAAAGACCTAGAGATCAAATGATAACAGCAGCTGCCCACTTTTAGACAGGAAGTGACAGGTTACCTATCTGCTGCAATATGAATTCAGACAGATGTGTTAGCTGTGCACAGCAGAGGATTCTGTGTCAGCAACTACTCTCCCTGTCATCTGCTTGGCACAACACAGCATTGTGAATTTCCTTTCCATCCTAATCCATGTAGAAATTAATTGTTATGCTCAACCTTCTAAAGGGATCATGGCTCAACTCTTCTACTGTGAAAGTTAAGTGCCTGAAACATATAAAACTTATTAAAAGCAAAATTATTTAAATGTGCTTGATTATCTCACTGATTATTATCTGACCATAGAGAGGATGTGTGATTAGGACACAACTTCCTTCTTACACCAGCCTGCATAAGTGGCATCTCAGTGGTGACTTTATAGGAGCAGTAAGTAATTCCTTCTGTCCAGAAGACCTGGAAGGAGATTTTCCTCCTTGCAGAGCAATCTCTTCTCACAGCTTCTCTCTGAGTAGCCTCAGATCACTAACCCACTGTGGTTAGTGGTTACAGCTTGCACTATGGTATAGATGTAAAATGAGGGAGTCATCACCTCATTGAAGTGGCCAGCCAGCACCTCCAGTTTGTCTTTGCAGCCAGCAAAATCACAGTTCCTGTGCTGAAAGGCACACGCTGTAATTTGGTCCATGCAGGAGGGAAGAAATCCTCTCTGATCTGTATCCAGCCAATATAGGGAATACACATTGTGCAGACACAAGTTCAAACTTCATTCTTCCATTTCATCATCTCTGGTTTTAGGTGGGAGCTGGGATCACAGATACCTTTAAACTTCCATACTGCACATCCAATTGCACCATTAGGTATATAAACTAGTTTCAAACCATCTTTAGCTCTTACTCAGGCCATGAAACCCACAGCTGGAGAGATGGGATTGGGGCATTCCATCGTGTGGGTCTCTTGTGAAAGACAGTCATATGAAGAAAGTACAAGTCTAAAAAGAAATCAGGTCACTGAATTCAACATATTCAGGTTAAAATATAAATGCTTGGGAGTACAGAGTGATGACAGGGTCTGAGAAACTACTTTGGTAGTTATTTCAATGAGACATGAAACAGAGAGTGAGTGACTGAGTCAAGCAATAAAAAAACATTACCACAATGGGTATGGTCTGACTACAGGATCAAAAACATAGAAATTATGTCAGCAACTGCATAGTTAACTCTGCTTGTATCTTTGTCTCGTGTGTGCACATTTCCAACATAGAAATTCACTTGTCTTCTGCTGCCTGATGTAAATTATTCAAACACTGGCAGACAATTCAGCAGAACTTTCTTGCAGTAGACCATTGACTTCAGAAAGCAGCAGTTATTTGGAAATATTTTGCAATATTTTGTCTTCTTTGAAGTGATATAATTAATTTAAAAAAAAATCAGATCCACTTTGGCAAGAATATGATCTTAAGACCTTAAATAAGGGACTGTAACTTGTGTTACACATTCTTTCTTGGGATTTCAGGAACAAACATATATTTTCTGGTCTATAAAACAGGTTCTTGTGGGTTGAGAAGGTAGGTAAGTGAGATTACAAGTGCCTGGCATGTTCAGTCAATTGGCCCCTGGCAGTGAAAGGATTTTATTATTGTGTTCATCACTGTAAGAGTTCATTACCTCTGGCATAACCTGGGGAGAAGCTTTCACCAGAAATGGTTCTTAAAACTTTTTAAGATAAGCAGTCAAAAGGGAATAATAAGAAACAGACCAAATACAGCATAATCTAGAAAAAAGTTTTTCTTAAGGTAAAAAACCCCATAATTTCAATAAACCAGATTTTTTCTTCAGAATGTCTTTATCTATCCCAGAAACATTTTCATGAAAAATTGAAGTGTTTTAATTGGAAAAGGCTGGTCTTATGTCTAATGGGAGTTGTTGTTCCCCATGATTTCTATTCCTTTCTCTGTCTAAACTTCTGTGAGATCTTAGACCATGGAATGACATTACTGGCTACCTACTTTCTCTGTCCAAAGCTAGGAAACCTAGCCTGACCAATAAGCTGACACTACAAAAGAGAGTAAAAACATAAAAAAGCATAAACATGCACTCAGCTATGCATCTTGGTGCGTTTCACAAACTAGCATTTTTGCTAAAAAAATTTCCATCAAAAATCTGATAATTTTTTTTACAATTTTGATTGATCAACGTTGTCTCCAATAGAATAAAATCTGATTAACCAGGTTCTCTGAAGACAGTGATTATCAACAGGAGGATACACTTACTGCTCTTCATGCTTCTTTCTGGAACTTAGGCCTGCTATGAGCTCAGCTTGTTCTAAGAAGTGATGCTGTAGTGAAGCAGAGGAGTGCTCTGAGTATGACTGTGCTCCTCCTTCAGAAATTCCATGTTTAGTCTGATAAGAAATCGCACATCTGAATCTTTACCATGATCAGCAAACTGTTTCATAAAAACAGGGTTTTTTTCAGTCTCACTTAATTTTCAAGATAAATATCGAGTTCACTGGTGGAATAAGAGTGATGGATTGTGATGCCTTACAAATGCAATCATACCTCTGATGCCTTAGGTTTTAACTTTTATATTTTTCGAATCTTGTACTGCTTAGCATGTAACTCTGAAGTTTCTTGTAGCCTGTTAACTTCTGTTCTCTCATGCTGGTTAGACATAACAAACCTCTCCAAGCTTGCTCTTCAAGGACACCAGGCCCCAAATGTGTAAACTAGAAGTCACTAAAGGGGGGCAAACTTGGGGTAATTACATCATTAACTGAGGTTATAATTGGACAATTAACCCTGATATGCAATTGAACCAAACTTATGAAAGTGTGAAGAACCTGTGACCCAGGGTTCATCTTGGGTGTAGCCTTTGGCCTGCCCAGGGTGTACCTTTGAAGGCCCTCCAAATAAATAGCTACTTTTATTCTCTTATTCTTGTCTAGTCTCTGTTTTTAGGTGGCCACTTCAAGGCATCACCTTGGGCTAGAGGCAACACCTAAGCACTGACTGTGCAGGCCCTCTCCTCCCAAAGTACTCTGTTTACAGCTGCTACCCGTTTAATACCTGAGCCCTATTTGCTCCTGTGGGAAAAAAAAACAATCTGTAGAAGTCCCTTAGGAGGGCTCTGTCTTCCCTGACTGGTTTGACAGAGGTAATCAAGAGATAAAACCATTGTTGGATGCCAGTCGGTGTGGGATGGATATCAGTCACTGACCCCTTGTAACGTGACATGAGGGCTGCATCTGACAAGGGGATTGTGGAAGCAGACGGGAATGAGGTTGAAAATGGGAACAAAAATTATCAAAGGGTGTGTCTGGGAAGACACAATAAAGAGGCTCTCACACCTGCCAGGTTCAGCAGAAAGGAGGGAATGACTTTTATTATTGACATATCTCACATTCTTATTCAATTCCCAACTCCACAAGGGATTGGAGGACATGTCACTTCCTTCTCAATCCCACTGGAGAAAAAAGATGCTCATCAAAGTTCTCTTATCACAAAAGGAATGCAAAACAGAAAATATCGTTAAGTAAACATTGGCTATTATTTACATGAAACTGTGTGAAAGAATCTGACTCCAAGGTTAAAAACAGAAGGCTTAGCAAAAACCAAGGCAACAAAAGGGGAAGGAAGTGAGTGGTACTACAAAATGTAATGCTGAAGAGAAATTATAAAGACAAGAAGAGACGGGACTAAGAGAAATCTAGAAAAGCTGAACAAAGAAAGAGGAAGAAATAGGGAGAACAAAAAACTAAAGACAGAAATACCAAAACCAGCAAAAATGTTTGACAAGGAGTGAAAAGCCAGTTGCAAACAAAAGAAGGAAATTTTGATAGAATTGGTGAGAAAAATATATATATTGACAATGTAGGATGGTCATGATGAAAAAATTAAACTGGTAACATAAACAGCTTGAATGTAAATACATAATTTACACCTCATAGTCCAAAAGAATGATGAAGAGACTAGAACCTCAGCTGACGGCTAGATTTTTGAATTAGATTAGACTGATCTAAATTTAACTGAAGGAACATGAAAGCAGGATGAAAGAGCATAGGCGTGCATGCTGCCTTTCTTTTGCAATTAAAAAAGGCAGCATACTGGTCATTCCAGAAGAACCATGTGGATTGTGGAACAACTCAGACAATAGCTTTGATTTCCTTATCTTTAAATATTTTCTTCCTTAATTAATGGTGGCAGAAAACTAACATGTGGTGAGATTTGAGAAACCACAATGACCATATTAGTTAAGCGAGAGCAGATTTCCTTTCAGAGCTGTAACATATGAAAGAAAACTATCTAACATGCAGATTGTCAAATAGCTGTGTGAAGAAGAACAAGCTCTTTCCACTTGCCATGGTGTGAAGGTGAAGCACAAAGCAGCTATAAAGAAGGCTGACTGATTGAAAGAAACTGTTGAAAAGGTAAACCGCACTAGTTACTTTGTGTTAACTTTGGAATTCACTGGATGGTGAATTCTTCACCTTCTGAAAGACCGTTATTTATGCTGGATATTGAATATATTACAGACTAAAAGCACAAGATACATTTAAATTAGAAAGCACCTGATCATGGAATAAGGTGAGCTATTGGTTTTGTAAAGGATCAGCTAAAACTCTGATTTATCTTTTAATTAGCCATTAAAAGTCTATATATTTTATATATTTTACATTTTATTGTATTTTGATGACTCTCATTCCATGACACTATGTTGAAAATATTCAGTTTCTTCACAGGCTAATTTGGTATTCCAAAGCTAAGCTGTTGTCTGAGAGAGATGTTGGAAGCTGTTACAAGAAGTGCTTGTGCGAATGTGTATTACAATCATGATGGACTTGGTGATTTGGAGTCACAGAGGTTTTTGTAGTGGAGGGGAATTTTCTACTTCAGTTACTCATTATTTGCTGGTTACATGACTGCCACGTGTTAGGTTTGCCTTTGTGTAATGAAGTTTGCTTTACAAGACACAGGTCCATCTCTTCTCTCCCAAAGACACGAGAAAGAAGCACTAGAAATGCTTCAGTGAAATATCCCGCAAGGACACATCAGCAAACTCCATTACCAGTGGAATGTGTTCCTACCCTGAATTTGCTGTTTTTAGCAGAGTTTGAGCCCTTGTTTCAAACTGTCAGGGGCAGTGAACAGGAATCAGTGGTTTTCTTCAGGCAGTGTTTACAGAAAGGGAGTTCTCTGTAAGCAGGATCGAGGCTGTTATATAGAGCTATGTCACTACAAAGACAGTAGTTTTCAGTTTATCAGGAGTAATTGTAGTATGCCTCGCAGCCCTTGAGAGACAGGAGACTTCTAAATGGAGCTTGTGTTTTCTTTCTAAGAAAGTCCAGAAAATACCTTACAAGCTTCATCTCAAGTTAATTAGATGATTTCCATTACTACAGTTTGACATGCAAATAACAAATTAGCAAAACAGCACAAAAATGTAGTCAAAAGGAAAGTCAAAGCCCCTTTTAGGAAAGGTTCAAAGGATGGCCTGAAAACCTGTGAAGTTTTAATGATGGAAATTGTTATGAATTATAAAATTATAATGAATAGAGTGAAAAGTACTTCACTACTGTGATTAAGGATGTCTTGAAAGATTCACAAGGACTTCTGTCTTCACCTCCTCATCTTTGCATTGAAACTCACACATCTTCTTTCCTCCCTTTTACTGGACTTTTATTAAAATAAAACTGTTTTCAAGTGCTTACCTATGTTATGGATTTAATCATAACCTGTTCCAGACCCGTGATGACAGGGAGTGGTTTAGTCCAAATAGCAATAAGGAGGCCAAATTAATCTTATGGTGACCCTGTTGAAGTTATTTGAGTTACAGATAGATTTCACACTTTTTTGGTTTGTATGCATCGAACAGTGAGGATTGCTGCTCAGCAGTAACAATCAAAACATGCATGCACCACATATGCACGCACATTTAGGTAAAGCAAGACTCTCATTTCAGGGCTTTCGGGTAACTCTGTGTTGTTCCCTGCAAATAGATTTGGTTATAGCTGAAGTCTTGAAAACGAGCCATTGAGAAAATGACATGTGCCTGCTTAGATGATTATGAACCATTACAACATGGTGCTTTAAATGCACCAGCTCTCCTTTTGACACTAGGCAGCGTTTTTGTTTCATTCGCTGGGTGTGGTCAGTGGAAAGAAGCACTAAGCTTAAACCGGTAGGGAGCCTCTGCGGCTGTGATATGCTCAGTTTAGAATAAAAGATGAGGGAGCAGAACACCTATCATCCTGCATTTCTTTAGGTCCAGTGTTCTATTAATTTAATCATATCTTAGAATCTTACAAAACTGTCTATATTTATGCCATATGGCGTCTCTAACGAGACCACAAACATAACTTCTAAAATAAAGGAAGAGTTCAAAGAGGGCAGTTTATCAGGTTTTTTTTTCTTTTTTTCCCCCCTTCCTGCTAATGAAAACATCTAAACTGTGTTTAGAACCAAGGTCTGGAAAAGAAAAGTTTCTAGGTTTTAAAATTCAGGATCATGAAATGAAATACTTCCATGTCTAGTTCCAAGTAACTTTAGCAACAGACTTGAACAGCATGAACATGAACAGCAAATGTTTGTGCCAAACAGGCAAATACAACCACGTTTTATTTATTTACCTGCATTTACATATTTTGTGTGTGTGGATCAGGACAAACATTTGGGTTATATGCACCTTGACATATAACAGATAACTATTTTTTTTCTTCTAAAACAGCTACTAATCAATTTGGTAATTATTACTTGTCTCATTTCACAGTTTTACTCTAAGTAGACTTGTTGATTTAAATGACTGATGTTGAAACTACTCATCTTCATGACATTAAGTGCACCCTTTGTAAAATCAGGTTATCATTCCGGACATGTTCTGAGCACAACGGCAATTAACATCCTGCTTTTTATGATTCTAATTCTAGCTTGATTTTTTTAAAAATAATATCTGTACATAGGTAGACTAATAAGTAAATTAATAAAATATTTGCCTCCAGCTTGCGTGTTTTCAGCACAGAAACATTTTCCTTTACATAAAAACCAGGTTATTTCTGTTGCTTGTCAGGAGGAAGTGGTGGTTATTTCAATTTAACTCTGTACCTTTAACTAATGCTGTTATTTCTTGTTTTCTAAATTAGAGTGTACTCCTCTTGATGCTGATGGTAAATGTGCTTGAGGCAGCCAAAAAAGACTTTAAAAGAATCACACATCCTCTTTCACCTGGCCTTCAGACGATTTTCAAGTTGGGTAAGTACTAAAATAAAACAAGTTATCTATAATCCATGTATATATGTGGCAAATGTATTAAACTGAATATGTAAGTGGGATTGTACTTACAAGGGTGGACTTTTCTTAAAAATACTTAATGACTGAATTTTTTTCTTCATAGATTTCTTATTTTTCCTCAGGTCTGTCTTTATTCATTATCTTTTGTTTGTATAATTCAAATAGTATGTTTGTTCTTAAGATTGTGGTTTAATCTTACTTTTGAGTACTTGCACACTGCTTTCATAGTTAAAAGAAATGTGATGATGTGGATACAGTGGAAAAATACTAAGCTCAAAAATTCAAAGTTTATAGATTTACTATTCAGAACATAAGTGGTTTTGAGTACACGTGCACAGATACGTGCCCATATGTAGTACATAAGCAATGTTAGCATACACCACCTAACATATACATATATATGGAAATTTATTTTTAAATTTACCTAATACATTAATGTTAAATAAAGATGTAAATATGCAGATTATAAAGGTGCCTACTGAAACACTGTTAGAAAGATTTAAATCAAAAAGGAATTTGTGTGAAAAGAATTCCTCAGCAGATGAATTGTGTGAATTCAACTTCCACAGCAGCCAGTGCATCTTTTTAAAAACTTCAGTGGATGCCATTTCAAATTCAGGAAAGGAAGTCAGCTCAAGAGGTTTAAATGAGGTCTAAACCTGATCTCTGCAATTCTGATTTCAGCTTGAGACCTTTGCTGCAACTTTCATAATAAGCATCCTCAGGAAGCTTCTGCTGGACAGTGGAAGTAATTTTGTGAATAAATGTGTGGCTGCTGGTGACTTCTGAATTCCTGTAGAATCACGGAGAATACGCATCTCTCCTGTGATGAGTAGTGGTTGTTCCCCATATGACCTCTGCTGAGCTTTTCTGTGAACTAAAGAGCCTTTTCTCAGTGGTAATCTGAAAAGATCTCCCTTCTTGTCCTCCTTGCAGGCTGCAGAAAACACCCATGCTCCCTTTCTTCTAAATTCCTTCACCCAGTCATCTTCCTTCTGTACTTTATGTTCATGTTCCAGAGTGGCTTTGTCTAAGCAGAATGATACCTTCTCTTTTATAGAGAAGATATGCTCTCAGACTCTCTTGGTATATTTTAACCATGTAGGTCTTAGACATGAATGGCAGACACCTAGAATGGTATTTTTCTTGCAACAATAAAATAACAGTTTCTAAAATAATAACGTAGACAGGTACCCCTTTAATTCTGTCCAACTAAAGAATTACTATAGATGCAGACAACTGCAAAGGGTAACAGAAACACCAAGCAAGGTCATGAGTGTCTGGCTGGATGAGATCAGGAAGTGTAAAGCAGCAGATAGTGACTAAAATTGTCCAAAGGTGGGCTAGGGAACCACAGCCCCAGGTTAGTTGCATAACTTGCCTGCTTGCCTTATACATCTTCTGAGAGACACCTTTAAGTTTTTTGAAATTTGCTTCAGAAGGTGTTCAAGCACTCTCAGGCTGTCATATTCCTGTAGCTTCTAAAAATCAGTTTTGAAAAGCTAGCAGAGGAAGCTTGAGACATGGTTAAATATTTGTTTGAAGGGCAGGAAATCCAGATAAGCTGTGATGCCTTAGCAACTTTGTATAGTTCAGGTCTTTACCCAGCTGCAGCTTTCTGTCATGAGCCAGCATCCCCACGTGAGTCATCCTCATTATGTTTTTGGAGAGTGTTCTGTCCTTTCCCTACCCCAATTTCCCTGTTATATCTGGACTTCATCTGCCCCACTTTACAAATTCTCACTCTCTCTCTTTCGTTTTCAGCGTTAGGTAATTCCCAAACAAGAAGGTTTTATTTTTGTAGAGTTAAAGCTGACCCATGTGCTCTTCCCAATTAGTAGCATGACTACCAAAAAGCAGACAAACTCTAGACAAAACTGCCCTTCACGGCCCTAAAAAATATGGGACCTCGTGTCATCCAGTCCCTGAAATTACTGCCTTGCTGATAGATGCAATTCTCAGAGACCAGCTAATGGAAAGAAGGGAAGGATTGAATTCATGCAAGGGAATGCTGAGGAATTAAATCTCCTGCCTATGAATTCCTGTGTGAGGTGGAACAAGTTGTTTAAGCCCATCTTCCCACATGTGGCCACCAATGGCCTGTTCCCCATTTTATTCTTCTGTGACTTTAGACTCTGTGATCTGATTTGCAGAAGTCTGATCCTAGGTGCAAACAGCCAGTGGATTTAATCCTTTACATAGCTGAAGTCCTTCATCATTTTAAGTACTCTTCGAAGTGATGTTAAGGGGGATATGTGTCTCAAACCGAACATCTCAAGTGGATACTTAACCCTAATGAGTCAGGTTCTCCCTTGTAAATAAAGGTGGTAATACTTCCTCATCGCAGGGTGTTGTGCAAATTAAGTAAGGACCATTTGTAAAACAGGTATCACAGTGACAAAGAAAACAAATTGTTTTCATAGGGTGCTGTCTGAACTGCACACTGAACACTGCACTGTAGATCTGTGCACTGAATAAAGACAAAACACCAGTGCTCAATCTGTTCATACATTGTGTACTATCCTTTACACTATAAGAAAGTATTATTCTGTTGCTCTTCAATTACCTCACTAGTATAATAAAAAAAGACAAATAATGTGATATTGAAAGTGATGAGACACACTGATAAAGTGTCAGAGTGGAAAAAAAAGGTAGTGTTGCATTGCTGTTAGGAAGTATACTAAGGGCGTGCTGTTTATATTTCCCTCAGTACACTGATTGCCACTGTCGTACAAAAGTTCTCAAAGTAAAATTTAATTTATTCTAATTTCTTGTGGTGCAAATTCAATGTGAAGTAACAGTCACATATTCTCATATATCACTTATTAGCCTATGAACAAACATTAAATATCTAAGACTGTGCTCCTAATGACACTGATAAAAATCACTCACTTTCTACAACTGCACATTTTTGTAGAGATGTGCAATTTGTTGACATGCTCCAGTGATGAGATTCTGTTTCAAAGTTTTATCTCCAATTTTGTTTTTCTACCTGTTCACACTTCTTATGGTGGTTTCCTCATCCAATCTACTTTACTTTTCAGAAATACTTGGGAAAGTATTTTGAAGTCCTTCTGAACATATTTTTCTGAGAACTGCCAAAATGAATTTTGTAAGTACCTAATTGATAAACTATATTAGTACACCAATAAAGTGGTGACACTGTAAGACCCAGTTCTTTGAGGCTGCAGATCCAAACACCATAATTTCAGAAATGATAATCTGATGAGATGTTTCTGGCAGCAGAGTTCACTGTCAAAGCACACTGTTTATTGGATTTGCACTACAGGTTTGGTGGTTGTGCTGCAGGTAGATGTGTCTCAGGCTAGCTATCATAGATTTTCTGTCTAGCTGAGTAGAGAGAAGTAATCATTTTTGGGCTGGATTTAGTCAAGCTACACTAGTATGAAATGCATAACACACTAGAAAGGCCTGTTTGCCTTCTCTGATGGTAAAGAAAGACTAGACCCCTAACTCAAATTCAGACTTTTACACTGAAGAGTCTTCTGTAACAGCAGACTAGTCCTTTCTTCATAATGTGTTTAAATATGGATACCTTTGGGCCACCCAAAAGGATTATGTCCATGTTCGTATTTTTAAATATGATTATATGACATTTCCTAGGTAGTTCTTACAAGTCTCATCTGTAGTGTTAAATGCATTTGTAATTGGAATGTGTGGTCAGCTATCTACCATGTTGCTACTATACAGGCACTAAAGATTAACATCTCTGTGTTAACTGGTGTTCTTTTTTACAGACAGACCCTCGTTCCACAGATTACCCCTATTACTCAGACTATGCTTCTCTAATCATCCAACCTTGTTCTAAGCTGGAAGTCAGGAACTTCACAAAAGCATTTCTGCCAGTTGCATATTCATTGATTTGTATCATCGGCCTCTTTGGTAACATCTTTGTAGTGATGACCTTTGCTTTATATGAAAGAACCAAGTCCATGACAGATGTGTACCTCTTCAACATGGCCATAGCAGACATACTGTTTGTTCTTACTCTTCCACTCTGGGCAGTGAATTACGCTGCTGACAAATGGATTTTTGGTGATTTCATTTGCAAAATGACTAGAGGCATCTATGCAATCAACTTCAGCTGTGGCATGCTGCTTTTGGCCTTTATCAGCGTGGACCGGTACATTGCTATTGTACAGGCAACAAAGTCTTTTACACTCAGGGCAAGGACTCTCGCATATAGTAAACTCATTTGTTTGGCTGTGTGGATATTATCAATTCTAATCTCTAGTTCCTCTTTTCTGTATAGTGAAAGTTACAGCTTCTCCAATGAAACCAAAGAGATTTGTGATCACAGATTTGACAGAATGTCTGAAAGCACGACACTGAAATCACTGCTGCTGTGGCTACAAGTTGCATTTGGATTTTTTATACCTTTCATATTCATGATTTTTTGCTACACCTTCATTGTCAAATCCTTACAACAAGCTCAGAATTCCAAAAGAAACAAAGCAATCCGTGTGATTGTATTAATTGTAGTTGTTTTCCTAGTTTGCCAGGTACCTTATAACATTGTTCTTCTCATGACAGCTGTCAACATGGGCAAGATTGACAAATCTTGTGACAGTGACAAGGTAATGGCTTATGCAAAGTACACCACTGAAGCCATAGCATTTTTACACTGCTGTGTGAACCCTGTGCTCTATGCATTTATTGGAGTGAAGTTCAGAAGTTATTTTGTGAAGCTAATGAAGGACCTATGGTGCAAGAGAGACAAGAAAGACAATAAACGTAGTTCAAGGACAAACTCTGATACTTACCATTCAAGACAGACTAGTGAAATTCTGACTGACAATGGATCATCTTTTACTATATAATACAATTTGAATACAATAATGTTTCCTATTACTGAAGGACTCCTCTCACCAAGCAACCCAAACCAACGTCACTGCACATGTGACAGCAAGTCATCTGAGCTTCTCTGTGCCTCTAAGGGAGCTCCGATGATCTACAACTCCTTTCAGGAAATGAATTAAGATAAAGGAATAATACTGTCCTGTGTAAAACTAAAACCTTATTCACTTCTCTTAATGCTCTTATAAAGTACATTCTCTTGGAATTATAAGGAAAGTGAAGTTTACAGAGGAACCTTCCTCATTTTGTAAGGAAAAATTGCATCTCATCTGTCCTACAACACTGAAATATCCCCAAACTAATAAGTAAATGAATAAGAGTATGTCTAGGCTCATTCTTACATTCCTGTTGTTTCTGTTAATTATTTCTGCCTGGAAATCCTACTGAAGTGTAGGTCTCCACTGTGCTAATATTGCAGACAGGTCACGTTGTGACAATACTAACCCAAAGACATGGCATTTTGAGCAAAACACCACAAGGAATGCAAACCGAGAAATGAAGGAACAGGCTCAGGACTGCTGACAGAACAGGGCTGAGGTGCTTGGTCTTGTAAATCTTCACCCAGTGCTATTCTCAACAGAGAGTGAAGCTTTGCTTGAGAGTTTCTTCTCTTTGTTTGGCACAGGATTCAGGTGCTGGAATTCAACAAAGATAATAATCTGATTAATGTCTCTGTGAAAAGTTGTCTTCTTCTAGCTGAAATTCACACTCCGCTTTTTAAAAGGCAACTAACTGTCTGAAGCTGCAATTATTCCAACTCTTTTTTTGGAACTTTAGAGGTGACAAAATATGAAGCACTTCTTCGTATTTAGCTACTGCTAGCAAAGATTCCTTAGGAATGGATTTACCAGCTCAAATATGCATATATATAGTTTCAGAAATTAGTTAGAAATTATTATCTAAAAAAAAGAGCAGAATCTGACTTAATTCAGCCAGAATTTTTACTGAGTGAGTATTTGACTCACTATGAATACAGGAATATTTTTAATAAATGAAATTAGTTTTACCCAGCTTTGACTCTTCAGCAAATCCTCAGTGGAGCTTCTGCTCGTTGAGTGAGCTTCACCAGTGTAGCAGTCACTGTGGGACAGTGAGATAGACAGAAGCAGGAGCTGAAGGACACGGGCAGGATGGGGGAGAGAAGAGAAGCACCACTGTTTGCAGTGTGCTGGAGTACCTACAAGGTCTCTGCAGTTCTGCTGTGATGGGAGCATATGCCATGACAGTGTCTGGATTTGTTGTTGTGTGGGATGTTACACTCCTTCGGCTGTGAAAATTACTGCAATTTGCAGCTTGCTGTTTAAACTTGGTTGGAATTTTTTTTAAGAGTTCATAGCTGAAGAGATTGGGGAGCTTGTATCACTAACTACCCTATATAGTGGCAATGCAAAGGTCCAAGAAGGGCAGTGCTGGAGCTGAAGATCCCTTGAGGAAAGACATTAATATGGCACGTGAAACTAGTACTGCTTTAGCTGGTGCAATCCATCCTTGTTTCCACCACAGTGTGAGGTTTTTAAATATCAGTGCCAGATATGATAAAGATTGCATATATTTATCATAACTGAATAGCAATTTTGCAAGACTATGATAGAAAATTATGTAAATATGGATGCATGCATTTGCTGTACATAGCAATGATGATTTTCTGGAAGAGAATTCAGCAAATAAAAAATGTAACTGAAAAGGAAAAAGTCCCCTCAAATCCAAGAGTTCCTTGCTACATGTATTGCCATGAAACATTCTCTTAATCAGTGCAAAATCTCTCATATCTGAACAGTCCATCCATCGGAGATTCCCTGAGGGAGCGTGCCCCAGGGGGGGAAGTTCCCAGCTGAAGCAGCTGCAGCGGCTCTCGGGCAGAACCTCCCGAGGCTCCAAAGTGTATCCCCCACCTCCTGCCAGCCTGTGCCAGGCTTGCATTGGCCTCCAGCCACTGAACAACCCGAACACTGCCCCAGCAGGGTGCGGGGGCAAGACAGCAGCCAAGGGGCAGTCACTGGCCTGGCACGGTCACTGTCCCACCAGAGGTGACTTGCTGACAGACCCCGGGAAAGGGCAGGGAAAGTGTGCCACAGCCCTTCTGAAGTGGGTCCTGGCTGAAAGAGCATCTTCCCTCAGGGGTGAGGGCAGAGAAAGAGAACAAAGCAGGGTCCTCCAGGTCAGGGCCTTGCCCAGACAGAGGGGTCAGCCTGGGGGCTCACAGGTCGCCAGCCCCTCCTAACAGTGAGGGACCCAGGCAAGCCAGAAGCGGTGGTGTGGGACAGCTGCCTCAGGCAGGAGCAGCACAGCTTCTCGGCTGCTGGGTTTTGTGAGGGTAAAATGCTCACGGGAAATGACATTGAAGTGTAGAAAATGCACCCAGCTGCTCCCCAGTGTATGTGGGAGAGAAGTCCTGCTGAGGGAAGAGGAATATGGCACACGTGCGCGACTAAAACAGCACTTGGAGTACAAATTTTGTTGGTGCCAAGGCCTTGCTGAAAGTCCTGCTTGAGGTGCAGCCAAAACCTTGATTGCCACGAATGAGTGCTCTAGGAAAGATGGAGGTGAAGGACAGGGTGGATTCCTGTGATGGTTTAACATGTCTGGCTGCCAAGTGTCCACCAAAGCCTCTCTATCACTCCCCTCCTCAACTGGACAGGGGAGAGAAAATATAACAAAAGTCTCATGAGTTAATGTAAGGGCAGGGAGAGATCACTCACCGATTGCTATCATGGTACTTGGGGAAGTTAACTGAATTTATTACCAGTCAAAATCAGAGTAGGATAATGAAAAGTATGACAGATCTTAAAAATACCTTCCCCCCGCCCGTCCCTGCTTCCCAGACATAACTTTGTTCCTGATTCTTTACCTCCTTCCCCACAGCTAGCAGGGAAATGGGAATGGGGGTTACAGTCAGTTCATCATGTGCTGTTTCTGCCACCTCTTCCTCCTCAAGAAGAGGAGTCCTTCCCCTGGCCTAGCCTGGCATCCCTCACAGAAGACAGTCTTCCATGAATTTCTTCAGCATGACTTCTTCCCGTGGACTGCAGTTCTTCACAAACTGCTCCAGTGCGGGTCTTGTTCTATGGCTTACAGCTCTTCAAGAAAAGGCTGCTCCAGGGTTCCCTGTGAGGGTGCAAGTCCTGCCAAGAAACCTGGTAGCATGGGCTCCATGGGGTCACAGGTCCTGCCAGGAGCCTGCTCCAGTGCAGGCTTCCCACAGAGTCACAAAGTCACAACCTTCTTTCAGGCATCCACCCGCTCTCGTGTGGGGCTCCTCCAGGGACTGCAGGTGGATCTCTGCACCCCTGTGGACCTCTGCAGGCTGCACGGGGACAGCCTGCCTCACCATGGTCTTCATCATGAGCTGCAAATATACCTCTGGTGCCTGGAGCACCTTCTTCTCCTCCTTCTTTCTCGGCCATGGTGTCTGCAGTGTTGGTTCTCTCACATATTCTCACTCCTGTCTTCTCTGTCTGCAAGTACTTCGGTACAATAACTTTTTTTTCTATTTAGCATCATTATCATGGCTGATTGCCTCAGCCTTGGCCAGAAGTGGATCCATCTTGGAGGAGTTGAGTGACATTGGCTCTCTTGGATGTGGGAGAAGCTTCTAGCAGTTTCTTGGAGAAACCACCCTTAGAGGTCCCCCAGTACCAAAACCTGACCACACAAACCCGAAACAGCTCCCAAGGGGCTGCTGTGCAGGGAGAACTGCAGCTGCAGCCAGTTCTTATGCACATTTNATGCACAGTTATATTATAGATTTATATTACATATTTATTTATTTATTTATTTATATAATATATATATTTATATTCTGTCATTCCTCTGGTGGCCATGCCAGCAGAACCAACTCATGAGCTGGGGCTGATGTTGGTAGTTCAGGGCGTGAAAAGAGCACAAATTTAGAGGAGCTTGGGAACTTGGTGTTCCTTTTAATGCTTATAGAGCAACATTTCAAAACTTACTACACATACTGCATTTTATTACGGTTTTCTCCTTGTTGTAGTAGCTGTGTATGACAAACATATGGTAGGATTTTCTTTTTTGTTGCATATATTCCCTCTGGGATTTTTGGAAAGACAAGACTTGGTTTGGCACAAAGTTCTTGTTTCCCACCGTATTTAAAGAGACAAGGACATATGCAGTCTTGCATCATGTCTTACACAGAGAAGATGTGGCTGATAAGCTTCGAGAAGTCGATTCATATCTTGCTTCAGCTGGAGACTAGGGCAGGGTTGTGGTATTGGCTTCACATACAAGGTCTCTCTCGTTGGCAGGTTCCATTCTGTTTTAGGTGGGTCCATGGTGGCCCTGCTTGATGCTTCCTGTTCTAGCAGTTCGAAGGATGTAGGTCATCAGTGCACACTTAAATAAAGGCATAATACCTCAGTGCAGACAGTCTAATGTTAAGTCTGTTTTCTGACATCTACCATCATGGAAATGGACCTGATTTATTATTCATCTCTCGACAATAAATTTTCTTCACACGGTGATATTTAAATTTCATGTTGTGTCCCTTCTATTTATATATTAAATTTCTTAGAAGAGTGATCACTATAAGCTGCTGAGCCTGCGAGAGAGTCAAAGTAGACAGATAAGATCAAAATCATCTGTGCCTTGCTTCTAGCAAGGAAAGGCAGAGGGAAGAAAATGAAAATTATATGCCAAGGTAGATAACATTGGAGATGATGAGGGGAAACTGAAGGGAAACTGGAAAAAAACAGTCTAGAGAAGAACACCTTGTTATGGAAGGTTATTAATAATGTTAAAGTTCATAGCAGATATCACTCTGCTTTGGATCTTTGTAGGGCAATCTTGTTATTTATAATTGTGGAAATTCTGGGGAAATTTTCTTGCTACAGAAGTACCAAGTACTTGAAGTTTTAAAAATTTGGACACAATTGGAAAAAGAGTTTCAGATTAAGTGAAAATGATAACAGTTTCAGAATGTCAAAACAGTTTGTCTCACAAAGCACCTAAAATATTTTGACATTTCTGGTTAGTTTTCAGATGCTGTAATAAAAGCCAAGGAAATGATTTCACAAAACCACTGAAAGTTGTTCCTAATCTACTTTTTAATGCTGCTGCCAAGTAATCAGGGTATTCCCTACAACCACCTCCTATGGCAGGGTGTACCAATCCTCTGCCACCCCTTGTGAGTTAAGAGCTCCTACCCTCTTTGAAACAATCTATGCAAAGTGCAGCTAAAAAGAAAGGTGAAAATTTTTCCCTCAATTTTTCCTACACCAGTAGATCTTATTTCTCTTCTGCAGTCCTCCAGGCTGAAGAGGAAATTAAAATGACACCTCCTCTGCTGTAGATGAGTGACACAAGACCTGGTGGTAATGATGTGACCACTAAGCAGAGTGTTGTTCTCTTGGCCACTTGAAGCATAGTTCAGTTCCTTTTATGATGAGTTCCTTAAAACAATTTCTTCATTTTTAGTTGAATGAACTCCATTGCCTAACCTGAGTCGAAAAGCGTCTAAGTTTTATTTACTCTAGAAAACAAAACCTAGTAATTAAAAAGCTATTTTGGTGGTAAAAATTCTTATCCACCAAGTCAGGGTCACTTTCCCCACAAACTGAGAAACTCACTGGCTGTACAGATTTCTGGCTGATATCCATGGTCTGTTTTCTTCGAACCAATGGTATCGTGCAACCCAACTGTAAATCCTGATGAACCCATTCATATTTCTGATGAAATCTTCATCTTTCATTTATTTTTGCTGCCTTTTTGTTAGAAATATATATTGAATTATTACATTATCAATTTCGTCTGTGTATATTAGGCTGAGCTAAACAAATCAAATTAATAGTCTTCTACTAAAAGTTTTTGAAACTCTTATTTCATTTTAGTGTAGCTTTATCATTCCCAGACATTCATTTTAGTTAATAAAAACTGATGTAATAATATGTATAATATGTATTTAATGTATTCAGTCTGTAACAACTGGATTTAATTTATAAATTTGTGATTCACTGAGGGTTAGGGGAAGTAGAGAACACACAGTTTCTTCCATAAGAAGCAGTGGCAGAACACTGAAGTAAAAGCTTTTTTCAGAATAGAAAATATGTGATCTGGACTTATGCCAACCACAGACAGCTGTGCTGCTTCAATACAAAACATGATAGTATTGTTTCTGAAGAATTTGTGCTTAGTCTTATCTAGTGGTTAGGAATTATAATGTAAAAACCCATCTAATTATCAGAAAAATTGGTGATTTTTTTTTTTTTTGGTTTGGTTCTTATCCTGGATTAGATCACCCAGCTATTGTTTTTATTGTGATTTGTGGTCTCATTTCTGAAAAACTTCTACAGAAATATGGATCCATTAAAGTAGTTATTACTGGAACTCTAATTGTAATTCTTGATTTTCTTTGCTTATCTTTTTGTTATTCAGATTTAAACCTATGAATTTCTTGTAAGTATCAGACCAAGTTTTGCTTCTAGTCCATGTAATTTGTTATTATTTTTTGCTAGTATCCAGAATGTTTTTATAAAAACAATTTCTAGGTACTGAATTCAACTACAGAAATTCAGAATGGAAGAGAAAAAATAATACTAAGGTACAGAAAATATACTGTTGGGTAGACTGCTTGAATTATGTTTTTTGAATTTATTGAATTTATTTGAATTTTTTGAATTTATTTTAGATAGTTTGATTTCTAAGAGAGACTTATTTATAAAAGTTAAAAGAGTCTTTTTGCTGTATTTCAAGTGAACTGTGATGTATTTTAACAATCTGTCTCATAAACTTAGAATAGAAAATTGTAATAGCCCTGTGTTTATTTTTGTGATTCAGATTCAAACCAGATTCAGCTCATAACAACAGTAGTAAAAATAGTACTGTGTTCAGATGCTTTTGCAGTCTATCTTCAGACCAGTGGATATATATGTTTGGTTTACATTTCAAAAGCAACTGCTTGTAAGAAAGAACAGTATCAGCAGACACACTAATAGTGAAAACAGAGATTGAAGAACATGGTGTACATTGGTGTTAATTTGGTATGAACACAGTGTTTATTACTGAAAGTATTGTGTGCTCTGAGATTTTCCTAAAAGCAGGGTTGTTTTTTTAACAGACTCGTCAATGCAGGAAACATTTTCTACCTTGGTTTCATTAACCTCTTGTTCTTGTCTTAGGCTGCATGAGGTGGGATTCATTAAAAATTATTTCTAACTGCTGTTGTGCTCTCAACAATTTTCATCCCTCTCAAGTTTTCTATAAATATCTATTGATTTGTAATTTGACTTTAAAATATGTTACTGAAGAAAGCCATGGAAATCATGGTTTTAAGATGGCTTTATTGCTTGGACCAGAGGATTTAATTCCTGTTCACTTTTTCTGTTCTTTCTTTTTATTTCTGTAAAGGTACAAATTGTTTTTTGTAGTAATGATACAACTCTACAGAAACACATTAAGCTTGTGAAGATCAATTGTGCACAAAAGTACGTTAGGGTGAGGTTCTAAAATATCTTTACCTAATTAAGTACCAAAGGTCCGGCTGTCAAAGTAAGATTGGTCATGGAAATCCATCCTGCAAAGGAAGTAGGGGTCAGTGGTAAGTGGCAGAAAGTCAGTTTTGTTGGTGTGAGCTGTACTCACATCATTGTTGCTGTCTGTTACGGCCAGGGTAGCTGCACTAGCAAAGCACTCTCCTTGGGCACTTCACTCAAGGTGAGCTTCACTCAGGATGGAAAAGTAGATGCCATGGTATAAAACAGACTGAGTCAATTACGTGGTATCACCTAGTTCAGAAACAGAAAAATGCTCCAATTTAAAAACTGTTTGCAAATCTTTGTTGCCGTCTTCTTGATCCAAGTGCGGAGGCTTGGATGTATTTGGAAACAGTTTGGGATTTTAGCCCCAAACTCATCCCAAACTCAGGATTCATTCTGAGTTTAGTAGCCAGTAGGTATACAAAAGTACCACTGTTCATTAAGTACAAACTTCTGAAATTTCACGTCTAATATCATAACTTGTGAGACACTGCTACTTTCCTAAGAATCCCTTAAGATTTCTTCAGAGAGCACGCATTTCTTTTAGGCCTAAAATTATTTTCATTGTTGCATTTTTAAAAATCATCTGTGTGCTTCGATTTTAGTTTATTTGCACACTCTGGTGCAAGATTTCCCTCTAGTGGTAACAACACACACGAAGCGTTTGAAAGCGTAATGTCATATCTGTACTAGCTTAGGGTTTGTCATTGTACATCGAAAGGATGCACAGGTATTTCAGACTTTAGATGTTATTTGTAGATGTAATCAAAGTTTCTTTACAGCTTGAATGAAGAGAATCATATCACAGAGCACAATTTAGTCACATGTTTTACTTTTTCCCCAAGTCAGATCTTTTTTCATTGTGGGCTGGAGTTGTCTTTGTGTAACAGAGAATCTGTACCCAGTTATATCAGCACACATTACCAGTTGTTTGAGCTTTCTCCGTGAGATTTTCCAGTTAGCAGAAATAATTTTTTTTCTTTATAACAGATAGTAGTGTCTCTAGAGAATTAAATCACCATCCCTTTTGCACTTTACCTATAAATTACTGTGCTTCTAAGATACAGCAATGTATAATAAATGGGACAAAAACATCACAGGTCCATTTCAGGCTCATTTGCTGGGACCTGTTAGGTGAATTCCTCTTCTGTTTAGGATTAATTTATAGAAATTAACAATAAGGGAGGAAGTTTGAAATCCACTCCCCAGCTGCTCTTAATTACTATTTTCTTTTGGGTTTAAATTATTATAGAGTCACAGAGTGGGTAAGGANGAAACTTGTTTAGTGCTTCCTAAAGTTTGTGAGCTTCCAGGTCTCATTTTCATCCAGCTTTTATCTTCCTTAAATTTCTTGTTAGAGGTCTTTGTCAGAGGTCCTAATCTTGCTGTTTCATATTTATTTGCTTTGCAGATCACATTAGGATCACCTCCTTTGCTAGACAGCCCCTGACTGTACAGCAGGACAGACTTCAGGTGCTTTGAGATTGAGTTGTACTCCCATTATATTAGNCAGATAGTAGTGTCTCTAGAGAATTAAATCACCATCCCTTTTGCACTTTACCTATAAATTACTGTGCTTCTAAGATACAGCAATGTATAATAAATGGGACAAAAACATCACAGGTCCATTTCAGGCTCATTTGCTGGGACCTGTTAGGTGAATTCCTCTTCTGTTTAGGATTAATTTATAGAAATTAACAATAAGGGAGGAAGTTTGAAATCCACTCCCCAGCTGCTCTTAATTACTATTTTCTTTTGGGTTTAAATTATTATAGAGTCACAGAGTGGGTAAGGATGGAAGGGACCACAGTGGGTCAGCTGGTCCAACCTCCCTGCTTATACTCAGTTAACAACGTTTACTTGTTTTGTCTTAGGGAGTTACTGGTTTTGCTGCACTGGCCAACAGGTAAATTGATCTTAGTTCCACCCAGAAAATTCCACACACACTTCAGTGCCAAGGATTAAGCAGAACTTCTGAAAAGAATTGCACTGACCTTGTGGCAGTCCACTGCAGAGGCAAGTGTCTCTAAATGTGGAGCTTTCTCTTCAGATGTATTTGTACATGGTACTGATAGTGTCTTCATAAACTCTGTGCAACCAAGAAGTATATTTCTGTGTATATTTGTATACGGGTATTTATTTTATATATATATATATNATATCTATATCTATATATATATAATGTATATATTTAGAAACTTGTTTAGTGCTTCCTAAAGTTTGTGAGCTTCCAGGTCTCATTTTCATCCAGCTTTTATCTTCCTTAAATTTCTTGTTAGAGGTCTTTGTCAGAGGTCCTAATCTTGCTGTTTCATATTTATTTGCTTTGCAGATCACATTAGGATCACCTCCTTTGCTAGACAGCCCCTGGCTGTACAGCAGGACAGACTTCAGGTGCTTCGGGACTGAGTTGTACTCCCATTATATTAGCACTCATTATATTTTCTTCTTGAATATGATTGTATTTGCATACCAGAGGATTGCTACCATCTCACCACGTTAGTCTCATGGATACTGAGGATGTGGCAGCTCAGCCACTGCTCCACTCTGGTCCAAAGGGTTGGTATCAGAAGCCTGGATAAGAAATGGGCAGTGAGAGAAATGTAGCATATATATAACAGGAAACCATAGGAAAAAATGTAGGATGCTTTCTCATTTCCAGAGAAACCTTTACTAGGACATGCTGACTGACCTTTTTTATCTTCATGTAATTTGGGACCCCCTTACACATTTGCTTTCAATTGTAGCCTCGTTTTCTTTGTTACAGATGAAAGGCACTGAGGGAGAGAAGACTGCTTCAAGTTTCATTTTCAGAATATTGATCATATTTAACTTTAACACATAGCTAAAACATCCTACATTTAATGGAGGCATGGTGTAGAAATAAAAAAAGAAGTTCCAAACCAAACTGATTTGGAAGTTTGCCAGTGTCACAATAATTCTGCTGTGGTGAAACTTGAATGGGCAACATGCAAGGCAACAGAAATCTCTCCCAGGGAGCTTTTAGAGAGGCCAAGATAAATGATACATAATTCAAGCACCCTGGAGTATTCTAAAGGGTAGACAGTAAATGAGCCATGCTTAATTGAGAGGAGCTCATGTCAACTAAATTATTACACTGAACTGTGGATGCTGTTACTAAGATGTCAGTACTGTACACTCAAAACTAGCAAACAAATCACAGTAACAAGTTACTAACTCAGGAAGAGCAAGCCCTCAAGCTGTGCTATTGCAGCTGGGGGAAGTCATGAACTCAGTCTAGAACTGCTTGTGCAAAAAACCAGAAGGAAGTACCACAAAGCTGAGTTTGGAGGTCACACCACTGTTATGTCCTTCCATAATGCAGGGCAGGCTGTCTGGGGCAGGCAGCTGTCTATGCTGCCAACACTTGAGTGAAGAGGAGGGATTTAAAAAAATAAAGAGAAAAATGAGTCTGTGCTCTATGTTGTGGATGTTTCTGAAGACTCCAGCTTGCTAGTTAAGCAGCTGGCAGCATCCTCCCAGGAGGAGACCTGCCATCTACTTGGAGAAAGAATAAAAAATGGTAGGAACACCAATGTGAAGGCGCTCATGATGCCATGATGATTTTTTGCTTTTTCATATACCCCTCTTATATACCCTTTCATACAGCTTTTATATATCCTCAGTGCTTTTAGCCCACATGCTTGTAATTCCCTAGGTCTGATAACCAGCTTAGACCCAAAGTTCCTTAAGCCAAGAGACCAAACATCTTGGAAGCCTCGCAGTTGGGGGTCAGAAAGCCCCAGACACCAAGGTCCTCTCCAGAACACATTTTGTAAACCAAGATAGGCCCATCCAGGGGGAAGGTTCCTCTGGACCAGGGTTCTCTTGAGCCTCTTATTGGGGAATCTGTGATAGATATGCTAATGTGCAAGGTCTATAATTGTATGTGTGAATCATCATGGGAGTGCATTTTCTGGGGAGGTACTTTCGGATGTGCATTTTNTGCAGGGCAGGCTGTCTGGGGCAGGCAGCTGTCCATGCTGCCAACACTTGAGTGAAGAGGAGGGATTTAAAAAAATAAAGAGAAAAATGAGTCTGTGCTCTATGTTGTGGATGTTTCTGAAGACTCCAGCTTGCTAGTTAAGCAGCTGGCAGCATCCTCCCAGGAGGAGACCTGCCATCTACTTGGAGAAAGAATAAAAAATGGTAGGAACACCAATGTGAAGGCGCTCATGATGCCATGATGATTTTTTGCTTTTTCATATACCCCTCTTATATACCCTTTCATACAGCTTTTATATATCCTCAGTGCTTTTAGCCCACATGCTTGTAATTCCCTAGGTCTGATAACCAGCTTAGACCCAAAGTTCCTTAAGCCAAGAGACCAAACATCTTGGAAGCCTCGCAGTTGGGGGTCAGAAAGCCCCAGACACCAAGGTCCTCTCCAGAACACATTCTGTAAACCAAGATAGGCCCATCCAGGGGGAAGGTTCCTCTGGACCAGGGTTCTCTTGAGCCTCTCATTGGGGAATCTGTGATAGATATGCTAATGTGCAAGGTCTATAACTGTATGTGTGAATCATCATGGGAGTGCATTTTCTGGGGAGGTACTTTCGGATGTGCATTTTTGGTGTGCATTCACGGGTTCATTCTACCTGAATGTGGTGCACCTGAGGATCCTAAATAAACACTGAAGTAAAACCCTTTTTTCCCCCCTCTAATCATGTTTGGCTTTTAATTCTAAGCCCAAGGAAAGGCAACACTCACACTTTGCAGAGAAATGTGGCAGCAGTCCAAGTTCAGCCAAGCTGCTCTCAGCTGGGAGTGAGGAACAGTGTCACCCCACTGCACAGGAAGGGCTCCAGTGCTGCTCCTCTTGACTTCAGGGGCATGATGCATGTTCCACTAGCAAATGTTGAGAGAAATGACACATGCAGAGTTGGTCATAGATTAGATATAATTTGCCACTCTTTGATGTCAGTGATCACAGTATCACAGTAGTGAATTTTATCAGTCATCAAATAGTAGCTTTCAAATGCATCAGCCACTGTAGTCACATGGAGCAAGTAACAACTTTATACAAATAAATGGCTATGTTCCTCACCTTAATAAATACATGATTTCCTATTATGTCATCAAAAAATTACATATTGTATAAGAAAACTGAATCTTAAAGTATAGTGAAAAACAAGCAAATATAAACATACCACAAACCCATTATTAACTTCAAAAAGCACGATCAACAAATACACCTTCTAAATGTATTTGTCAGCACATTTCTTATGAAAAACTTGATTATAATTAAATAATAAATTTAATTAATCCTAGGAACTATCTGAAACTCCATTTTGTTTAGTTGATAGCAGTCTTGCTCTTCGCTTAAATCACTATGAGGTGGTAAGTGTTAGGTATTGCTCTGATATTACTGATAGCTCTGCTTTTCTCTATAAAAGCAATTGGCTAGCTAGGTATTTTTGGAAATTATTCAGTGGTATTAAAAGAAAATATTTAGTGCAATTTTTGTGGTTTTGTATGGTATTTTTCTTTGTACCAGTTTAGACATATCCCACAACATACATTATTTAAAAGTAAATAATTTCTTCCTAATATCTAATCGAAACCTTTTAAACACCTTTAGCTTAAGGCCACTCTGCCTTGTCCTACCACTGTGTGCCCGTGTTCCTCCCCAGCTCTCATGCAGGCTCCCCTAAGGCACTGGAAGGCTGAACAGCCCCGTGCCTGCCAGTCTTCACAGCAGAGGTGCTCCAGCCCTGGGATCATCTTCTCTGGCCTTGCTCCAACAGCCCACGTGTGTTCATATTTACAGAAGGCTAATATAACCCATGAAGCTGCTGCATACTTATTTGCAATAAGTAGAGGATAAAATAAAGTGTAGTTTCATTTTGGGGTTCTACGATTTTCAACAGAGAAGGGTCAAGATCTGTGCCTGGATTGTTGGGTATCAGATTAGTGAAGATGCAGAATGATAAATCATTCATCAGATTTTGGAGAACGCAGTGAGTGCAGACCAAGTTCAGCACTTCAATGCTTGTTGAATATTTTATATTCTGTGCTACTTAAAAGAAAATTGTCACCACCGATTTATGTCTCCTTGTTCTGTTTGTCTATATGCCCTAAGTTTCTGGCTGCTACTTTACTGTTAATAAAATTATTTTAGAAAGCAAAAGAGCAATTTACGAATAGTAACTTCTCATTGCTATCTCCAGTAGGGAGAAACTCATGCAACATATTCAGGGTTTAGGAAAATTCCTCTCCCAAAAGTCCTTCAGAGAGTGGAATGGGAAGGGGATTCCACTGGGTACCCCTGTCACTGGCACTTCTTTTGCAGAGCTACGAGTCTGGCTGTGAATCTTCAGCTGAGGTCTGCAGATCTTGGTACACATGGTTAACTTCCTAATGCTGTTTTTGGGGACCTGATTAAAACTGTCAGGGCTTTCAATTAGATTTATGGGTTTTTTTCAGAGGAATTTGTTAGGTTTTAACAGGGTTAAAAGATCAGGCATACACAGACGTACTGGCTTCGTTAATAAATCGAGTTAACACATCAAGTGTTTTAAAATTACCTGGGGGGAAGGCCTGTGAAAGTGTAAAGTATTTTATTTATTTACTTTGTCTAATATTTACTAGGCAACTGCCTGAGATAAAACATGTTGCTCTTTGTGATAGTTTTTAAATGAAAAAAATTCTGTTAAAGCAGGGACTCCCCACAAACACTTCACAAGGCAACCATCAGCTTGTACCACTATTCCTTGTTTGCTCCTGCTGGCAAAGGTACTTCTGCCTTACAGGGAGCAGTTCTGACTCATTTGGCCATATTTACTGAGGAACTACCGTGTTACCAGGAGCAAAAGTGGCTTCATGTGGTTTTGACTGAGAGCTGCAGACCAGGAAGAACTGCAGGGGTCAGGGCTTTGGGTGAGAACTTCTGTTTATTCACTAATTCCCTGGCAACCAACGGCCACGAGAAAGCAAACACTGAAAAGGTTCACCATAGAGCAAGCTTTAGTGTTCGGTTTCTTGTACAAATTAAAGTCAGCTACCAGCCTGGGCAACTACCAGCCTAAACAATATCTTAGGTATGAAACTTCATGCATTAAGAATACATCCTCTGCTTTCCTGAACTTAAAATATATTAAATGGATGAAGAAGGTAAGTGACGATGGACAGTTATTGGAATTTCTTTTATTTTTCTGGGATAAAATCTGACACTGTCACATTTGCCACTCAGACACCTCCTTATCAATGCCAAGGTTGGAATATTTTTTCCTTGATGATGATGTCAAGAAAGTCACCCCACAAAATCCAGTTCTTCATAATGCCTTACCTGAGGTGCCTAAAGTAAAATATTTGCTGAGAGACACTCTTGGTAAATGTTCCCTCTTTCCAGATCCCATCATTCTTTGTCTTGAGATTGTATTTCCTTCATTTATATTTTGGAGAAAACATGAACAGGACATGGAGTCTCCATGCACCTGGTACAAAATATTATGTCAGTGGGACAAGCCACCAACAGGCTTTGTATTTGTACCTTATTACAGACCATAACCTGTATGCCGGCAGCTGACAACTGCTGAGCATTCGAACTTGTGACCTATGAACAGTTCAGTGTTTTTTCTGTGGGTATGTGTTGTTCTCTATATTAAAAAAAAAAAGCAGAAATACCCAAAACAAAACAAACACCAAAACTCCCCCCGAACATCACAGCCAACTTGCATTCAGAAAAATCGCCATCTGGTTCAAACTTTTAGCTCCAGCTGAGTTTGACCTGAAGTGGGGATCTGTAGAAGCAAATTGTCATATCCGGTGCAAGGCTAGGATACAACCAATACTCCTACTGACAGCAGAGGAATGGGAAAACTTGGGAATTTGGTGTTTCTTCTTAACCTTTGGAAGGAATTGCAATATAGGGTCATGGGCTTTACTTCTTCTTTAAATGTATTTCCTTAGCCCATTCTTTCTGTCCTGCCCCTGTCCATTCTTTTGTCTTCACTACATCTGCTTCCATTTCACTTCTCACTCTTATTTCAGATCCATTCTGTAGGGTTCTTATTTTAGTATACAAGCATCTGCCCAGACAGCCTTGACTTCTGTTGGTTTAGAATTTTAGATTTCCAAAGTGTTTCCAGTGGAACTGTAGGTGACTCTAAGGGAGGTTTAAGATTGCAAACAATGTAATGTTTCCTAGCTACACGTGATGGATCTGTCAAAGCAGGTGATGAAGCTGGTAGGGTGTGTAAACATCTTACACAAACCAACTACATTAGGGTAGGAAGATGGCACTAAATCATTTTCTTGGAGTGAATAAAGTTCTTGGAGACTCCACATTTCTCAAGGAATGGAAATAAGTACCTTTGAATCAAGATGGGGGTACTCACCACCTTTACCTGCTGAAGTAGATATCCTCACCCCAATTTTTTAAGGTAAGTAACAAAAGCCTGGCCCCTGCCCTGGAAGGGCTGGAGCCAGGTGCCTAAAGAGGGGAGGCAGACTGTTTGTGTTTTCCCAGCTGTCTATGACTTACCAGTCCCAGGGAGAACAGATGCAAGCTAGTTGTGTACCAGTGTTATTCTATCTTTTTGAAATAAACATTCTTTTGAGCTACTTAAACATCAGTCGGTTTTCTAGTGATGTTTTCTTTTGGGACTTTTTTTCCCACATAACATTTGTTTCCTCCTTTTGCCTTCTGTTATCTTCATTACCTGCTTTCCACAGTCATCTTTGATCATGAAACACCTTCTCTGAATGTAAAGGATTTTATAGGGATTTTGTATTGCATGTATCCTAACAACATTTTATATGTATGTATATGTATATTTATATATTCTTTTTCATATATAATAATATATTAAAGTATATATGCATGTTTTACAGTTTCTGAAGTCTGAAGACAGTCTGCATTCAGACGGTGCTAAAAAAATCTCTCTTGGATGAAAAAAAAAGGAAAAGAAAGAAAAGAAACTGCAGGATTTACTACATCAGTATGACACATTTGTTCATGGTGTTTTTTGGCACACTTCCCTAACGTGTATTTCAGAAAGGAGGGCATAGATGCAGACACTTTTAAAGAGGAAGACCACCCATCACAGCAGATTGTCAGTGATCCGACAAGCATGGTACCATCTTCCAGTACCACCAAGAAGGTCGTACCTTCTTTATACCCGGGTTGGGTTGACAATATGGATGAGTTCTCCAGCAAGAGCTGTTCACTTTCATTTAGTTCAGAAGCCAGTGGTCTGATAAGCAACAGTAATGTCTCAACTGATAACCTGAGCCACAACAAAGCTTTTCAGCATCCAAAGCAATTATCTTATTCAACTAACTCTGATTTTTTTCCTCAGAAGTTGACTTCCAGTGTAAACCAGGTTGGAATTCATGATGCGAGTGAGACCTCGGAAATGCTCACTCCTTTCTTCCCCGCCTCAGAGATGAACCATTGTGCTACCACACACAAAACCATGGAGCAGGTTGGTTTGCTTTAAATAATAGCTGTTTTTTTAACTGCACATTGTGTATTCCTGATAGTGGCCCAATCCGTCCAGAAAGAAAGGGTCAGTAACTTTCCTGTCTGTATATAGGTAGGCAGCTCCACTGTCAGGACTGGGAAGTGCATCATAACCCTGTGTCTGATACTGTTGCTCTAATGCATCCATGCAATAAAGTGCTTTTCAAAGAGACAATTGAACAATCTTGCTCTTATTCCTCTTCTTTGATAGCTATTGCTATCTCCCTCCCTCTAGTGGAAATTTTTGCATGTTCTGGCTCCACATTCTTGTGTCTGTAATGGTTGTGGGCCACGTTCATATTCTTTCTTCGTATTTTTTTATCAGTCCTCTTCTCATGCTCCATGTTCTTTTTATCAATTTTTTTTCCATTTCTGACTTTTTTCTCTTCTTTCATTTTGACAAAGTGGTACACAGAAGTAACTCCACATTATCTCTTGCACTGAATGGTCAACCTGCTCCTCATAAGACAGTAAACAATACAGTGTCTTAGTTGTATATTTTGTGGAAACTCATATGTTTCCAACACAGTTGAATTTATTACTTAGCCCACTGCAACATGTATCTATGCCGGCAGTTCTCAATTCTATCTCCACCAGAGGTCTGTCATTATTTTAAATTTTTTTTATTTTAAGGAAGAATGTAGTACTTTACATATAGGGGCAGGAAATGTTTTATTCCTTTGTTGTTGGGAAAGTAATAATGTAACTAAGGCTGCAGTTGAAGATAATTTCTTGTGAGTCCCAGGAGTCTGCTGCTTCTGCTCTCAGATGATGTAAACCAGGTCATTAAGTTTAATGACCAGAATGCATCCTGTGATGTTGTAAACTATAAACAGCTGGTCATAAAATCTGATACTGGGTCTTAGGCACTCTTTGTTCTTCAGTGCCTTCTGCCATTTGACTATGTGAATTACTTGAACTCTTCTCAAAGAGCCTGGTGAAGAAAAAGTGACCTTGGGCTTTGCTTTGTTACGTGGTGCTTTCTCATGATACCAGAGAGAGACAGTAGAGTGAAAATTGTGCTTTCAGGTAGACTGCTGGGAAGCTCCTGGCACAACAGCAATATGACACTGTCTTTATGTTGTAATTTTTAGCTTTGGGACAGATCTGGTAGTTCACAATAAATAAATAAAAGAGAAAAAAAATACCTATCACTTGCACTACTGGTCTCTGGTAGTTCTTCTCAGTGGACAGGACAGAAGAAACAGATGACTTAAAGAAGGAGACAAATGGATATAAACTGGGAAACTCAGAAAATCAAGGCAAGTTGGATAGGTGTGTACCTGTAGGGAGTACCTGGCCTGCAGAAGGGCTGTGGAAATAGTGACAGGAGTTTAGTCAGAGACAAAATCCTTCTTCTACCCTTTCATCTCTAGTTTCAGACCATGCCTATATTTCTTGCTACTTGCATCTCTGGTCTCTGGATAATGACTTTTGAAAGCTCCTTTTCATCAGTGCCAGTGTATGCTTTGAGTTCTAACATGTCAAAAGAGTTTTAAATATAAATGTTAAAATTCTTTATTCAAAGTAATACACACTTTAAGAAACGCCTACTCCCAAAGCTCAGATACGGTGATTGTTTCTCATTAAAAACCAAGCAGAGGTGTAGTTTGATACTATATCTTCCTGATATTTTTAGGCTCCAGGGCAGCAGGACCAGCTGATGAAGCAGCAGATGGAGCAGCTGCAAAGGCTGGTGGCTGAACAGCAGAAAATCATCGCACTTTACAACCCAGGTACTCAGGGAATCTCTCCTCACACTGTGGCACCTGCACCTGCTGCTGCTTGCACTCCAGCAGCAAAATACAGCAGTTCTTTAAAGAAAGAGAAGGTTTGATAATTGTTTTCAGTGGCTGGGGGCTCCTTCTCTGGCAGTTGGGGTAAAATATTCACTTCTTTACAAATATTGAATCCAAGCTGTAAACTTCTGAAAACAGTTCTTTCCTCTTTTGTATACTAAAATTTCAGGAGAACCTTTATGTTTAATAAAAGACCTCCTGTATAGACTTCTATTGAAGTAGTCTTGAATGGTAGTACAGAAAATTATAGTATAGTGGTAAAAATTACAGAGAAGCTGAAATATCCTTTCTCTTCTGTACCTATATATGGAAGTTCCAGTTTTGCATGGATAAAAGAAGAGGAAGAAAGTCAACACACCGTGCTTCTGTTAAAAGATACTTACCTTTAATAGTGCAGCCTGTTCCTAATAGCATGATACCACTCCTTGAACAGTTTCATTTGACAGTGGGATTGCTGGAAAACACCATCTGCTTAGCAAGCAGAAAAAGAGGAGCTCCCACCCCTTCCCATCCTGTCCAGAGCAGTAGCACATTCTCCCCAGTGTGTGACTGCAAGATGAGAGAAGAAGTTAGGGAAATCATGTAGACTTGTGAGAGCATTGGCCTGGCTTTGGCAGGGCTGCTTGTGCATAACATCAGACAGGGACTACCCATAATTGCATAGGAAGGCCAGGGTTGATGTTGCTTTTTAGGTAACCTGCTGAGGAGGCAGCTTCACCTAACCCATGAACTAAGGCCCTAAGCAGCCTAAGGCATCCCCTGCCTTAGGAGGATGTGTACATTGATCTGGCATTAATTTTTTTCAGTCTAATGTCAAGCTTCTTGGTCCAGTTGAGGATCTGTGCAAGAATCTCATTATATTAAGACCTCAGAGGAGAGTTAGGAGAACTAGGTGATGGCACCTTTCATGCTAGAGTTCAGTGTAGCTTGATGAGGTCTTACAAACAACTTTTTGGAATTGAAAATCTAGTTCTTTTTTTTTTTTTTTTTTAAAGTTTTTTCCCATGTTCTAATCATACAGGGTGAGACTAAGTCCTCTGAGACAGCCATGTCTTTTGTTGTTCCCCCATGCACATATGAAAATACTTCATAGCTCATCTAGTTTGACCAGTTTGGACATAATCCTTTGTAATCAAAATTCTATTTATTTCAGTTGCCATATGAGGAGCATCTACTTGCAAAAGTTCACTCAAGACAACAGGCATTACTTTAGGCACATTTGGAGAAAATAATAAAAACTAAGATTTTATGGCCATCCCCTTACCCCCTATCCTGGAAACCCTTGGAGTTGGCACTGTTTTAGGGAAATATGACCTTACATTATTGTTTTCATAAAATAAAATGAAAATTTAGCAAGTTTCATCTACCTCACCAATGAGCATAATACCTGTTGTTAGCTCACAAAATAAAAGGGGCTTTGCTTCATTCTGTCTCAGCCTCATGGGCTGAGAGAACCTTCAGCCTCATGGGCTTCTGTAGGAATGTAAACCTTCTGTAGGAATGACAAAATGTTGGGCGGATAAACAATGGAAAAGCAGATCCATTGGACCATTGGGTGCAGCAGGTGCTGTCACTGACCATGTTCACAGCAGCTTGAAAAGCCGTGGGGCTGTCAGACCCCGTACGCAGGCAGGAGGTGTGTGCTGGTGCAGATGCACCCGGTGGGAAGCAGGGGCCAACCACCACCCCAGAGAGACCACTAAAAGCCAGGCTCTCTGCAGCTTAGGTTGTCTGCTTTGTTGTGGTGCCCTTTCTGAGCTTCCTGGTGATGCCAGCAGTGCAAAGAAATATGAGACTGAAGGGAACAAGAAATGAGAAAAACCACAGTGTCGGGTCTGCTTGAAGGTCTTGATGGTGTGTGACAATCAGGGGTTTTGGCCGGGGGGTGGGGAATAAGAAGGATTTCAACCACTGACCCTGCAGCCAGAAGCTAAGCTACAGCAGCCATGGTATGAGCTGGCCTGGCTGTCATTGTACCAGATTTCCTAATGGAACTATGCCACTGTGAATTAGCTGTCAAGAGCCACTGCTGTGTACCAGGGAGACAGCCTGAGAAACTGAGAGGATGGAGACTATGGCTGAGTAAATGGCTTCACCATCCTGTTCTTTTTGCCTCAGAGAAAAGGCTGGTTGAAATAGCAGGCAAAAGCCATCAAGCTGTCTGCGAGTGACCAGGTGGAACAAGCACACAGTCTGTGGCTTCCAAGTTTTCTAATCAAAGCAGAACCTCCATGGAGCANAGCAGTACAAAGAAATATGAGACTGAAGGGAACAAGAAACTTGAGAAAGAACACGTCAGGTCTGCTTGAAGGTCTTGATGGTGTGTGACAATCAGGGGTTTTTGAGGGGGGCGGGTAAGGAGGATTTCAACCACTGACCATACAGCCAGAAGCTAGGCCACAGCAGCCGTGGTATGAGCTGGCCTGGCTGTCATTGTACCAGATTTCCTAATGGAACTATGCCACTGTGAATTAGCTGTCAAGAGCCACTGCTATGTACCAGGGAGACAGCCTGAGAAACTGAGAGGATGGAGACTATGGCTGAGTAAATGGCTTCACCATCCTGTTCTTTTTGCCTCAGAGAAAAGGCTGGTTGAAATAGCAGGCAAAAGCCATCAAGCTGTCTGCGGGTGACCAGGTGGAACAAGCACACAGTCTGTGGCTTCCACGTTTTCTAATCAAAGCAGAACCTCCATGGAGCAATTGTGTTGCTCATCAATCTCTGCTCAAATGCCATAATTAGAAAGGTGTTTGTTGTTACTTCCAGCAGTTTGGTGACAGCAGAACTGTTCTCTGGCTGCACCACTTTTTTTGGGTTCTCAGGAAGGGCTGAAGCATGAGAAGGAAAGTGCCTTGAGTCTGCTATGCTTCATCATACAAATTTCTCTTCCCCCTGCCCCAGTGCTGTGAATCCTTTAATGTGTTTCTGAAGAAAGCAAGTTAGTACCAGTGCTCAAGACCAAGCTTATACAGTAAGAAATATATTAACAGGATTCTCTTCGGGTGTATTTACATATCCAGCTACATTTAGCTAACACATAAGGCCACAGACAAAACGCTGGTTTGAATTAAAGGAAGCAAAACCTGCACTCAAAGTCCTCTTTTGTTACTGGAGGCAGTTTAAGGTTAGGATAACAAAGGACATTGCATTAGTTTGATACCATTAAGCTCTAAAGATTTAAAATATGAAGAACTAGTAGAGCTGTGATTTATCTTATTACGGTAAAGGTAGTTGCTTTAATATTGCCATGCATTTAAAGAAGTAACACAGCATTCAAGAGTAAGATCAAAACCTCATTTAACTTCAGGTTGTCATTTTAATGCCTCATGGAACTCACAGAGAAGTGGCTGTGACCACCTGCTGGCTGCATGGTTAAAGCATCTGCCCAGAAGTAGCAAGTTGGGATATTCCTGAATCTGTGCCAGAGAGGTTTCAAATCTGCAGGTCAGCCTCCTTCCAAAAAATACCTTAACTGTGGGGTGAGGTATTTTCAGTCTCAGCCATTCTCTTTCTGCTTGTTGAAGTTAGGTCACAGGACAGAGAGAGTTCATGGTAAAAAGAAAGAAAATAAAAAGCAAGTCTAATTTATAGAGGGTTTTTTTTTCCTGGAAGTAGTGAACCTGGATTTTGGTCCCTATGCAGAACTGCTTATGTTTTTTCTGCTGGTGTGTCTTCTAATATAATGTGTAACCAGCCATCCAGAGCTAAAAGGAAAACCTTTTCCATTTTTGCGTTAAGGTATGCCTCAGAGATATCTTGAGATACATAACTTTTACCTGCCAATTGACTTAAGGAGTCCTAGGCTAAATGGGTTTTTTTTGCTTGCTCAGGAATCCTTTGTAAGTTCTCATTAATTCAACATCCCGGTAGCATATAATAATTTTGGTTACAACTGTTGATTGCAGCAAGCAGGTTTACAATTTAAATAAAATAACAAAAGCAGAATTTGATTATTTAATTCTGAACATGCAACCACCAGAAAACATGAAAGCAATATTGTCTTTGTGTCATACCAGTTTAGCAAGAGTTTTCTAGTTCAATGCAAAAATACTTGTCTTAAGCTTGTCTAATTTTTCTTCTCTGGTGATTATTTTTAGACTTTTCTGTTTCTCCTGGGATACCTTCTCACCTAGCAGCCACAATGCCACCCCTTCCATGCTTCCCGGCTACTTTCATTCCTGTCCAGTTCCCATCACAAAATTCTTCCCAAGCTGAGAGCCTGGAATTCTCACAGACGCCTCCCTTGGCAACGCGCTCTGCTTGGCAAAGCAAATCCTCGGAGTTCATGCCAAATGAGAGCAGTTCAGAAATCTCAGGAGAACATGTGCAGCTTTCAGATTCAGGTAGGCAAAAAGTGCTGGAAATCTGAACTTAAGTCTATTGTGTAACTCCTGTGAATTTTTTCCTTTGCTAGTGATTCTAACTGATTTTATTGCAGGTCAGGGGAAGGTGCTTTGTTTTTATGGTGGTTTGGAATAAAAGCTTTTAAAGTATTGTAAACTTGATTTTTTTACTTCTCAAATCACAGTCAACTTGCCTCATAGTGAGAGAAGCTGCACCTTGTAGATATAAATGAAGAAGGAAGTCACTAAATTGCAAAAGCTAAATTATATGAAGTAGAGAATATGTTATATTTAGGGGAAGAAGCATAAGAATTTGGATGTGGCTATAGCTTCCAAAGGCATGAGAACACATTTCTGTAGCCTAGAAGGCGTGCTCTCTGCCAGCAATCTTGGTTTTTCTCACACTGATCTAGAGTTGCATCATTGAGAGTTAAAACAATATCAGCTGCTACTTGGCATCTTCTCTTGGCTACACTTTGCCACCTTTGTCTTCTGTGGGAAGATACCAAAGGGTAAGAAAGAATAAAAGAGCAATTTGCAAGAAATCAAAAGCTAATTTCAAAATGGGAGGAAGAGGAGCAAAAAAAAAAAAAAAAAAAAAAAAGTAGGAATAAACACTTAAAGGGGAAGAGAATGTAAATATAAACCAGACATGCATCCTGGATTCCTTTGAACTTCTGTAGTGAGACCTGACTGTGAACCACTCCCATTGTGCAATTGAAATTTTAATTTCATATTCTTCAAGCTAGCTCAGGACAGGTACTCTAACTGAAAGAGTCTGGTCTCCTTCTTGTCCCTGGAGCTATTATTTTCTTGCTGGTTTACACTGAACTTGGACCCATTGCCCAGTGAAGTTTACAGCAGAGCTTCAGAAATGCTTCTGACACTACAAAGAAGGGGGATTGAGGGATAGTCTGTGGGTGGGTGAATCACTGAATCACAGAACCACAGAACAGTTAGGGTTGGAAGGGACTCTTGGAGATCATCTAGTTCAACCCCGCTGCCAAGGCAGGGTCTCTTTGAGCAGATCACACAGGAACCTGTCCAGGTGGCTTTTGAATGTCTCTAGAGAGGGAGACCCCACGACCTCCCTGGGCAGCCTGTTCCAGTCCTCTGCCACCCTCAGTCTAAAGAAGTGTTAGGGTGGAACCTCTTGTGTTTATGCCCATTATTCCCTGTCCTGACTCTGGGCACCACAGAAGAGTCTGGCACCATCCTCTTGGCACCTGTCTTTGAGATACTTGTATGTATTGATGAGGTTCCCTCTCAGTCTTCTCCAGACTAAACAAGCCCAGATCCTGCAGTGTCTGCTCATAAGAGAGATGCTCCGGATTCCTCATCACCTTTGTGGCCCTCTACTGGTCCCTCTCCAGCAGATTTTTGTCTTTCTTAAGCTGTGGAAACCAGAATTGAACACAATACCCCTACATGTGGCCTCACTAGGGCTGACTAGAGACGGAGGATCACCTCCCTCAACCTGCTGGCCACACTCTTCCCAATGCACCCCAGGATCCCATTGGCTGTCCTGGCCACAAGGGCACTGCTGGCTCGTGGTCAGCTTGTCATCCACCAAAACTCCCAGTCCTCCTCAGCAGAGCTGCTCTCTAGGTGGTCACCCCCCAGTCTGTGCTAATTTGGGTCACCCCTTCCCAGGTGCAGGACCCTGCACTTGCCCTTCTGCAACCTCATTAGGTTTCTCTCTGTCCATCTCTCCAGCGTATCAAGGTCCCATGGAATGGCAGCAGAGCCTTCAGGTGTATTAGCCAGTCCCCCCAGTTTTGTATCATCAGCAAACTCACTTAGGGTGCTTCCTATTTCTTCATCCAGTTTGCTGATAAACAAGTTGAATAAGACTGGACAACAGGAATCTGACAGCAAGAACACACTAGGATGGGGGGAGTAGGGGTATGACTGCTTTTTATTGAAAGCGGTGCTGACTTCAACCTGCCTCTTGTGTAAAACTAAGGCTTGAAAGTGAAGAGACCTCATAACATCAGGGTAACTTCCACCTGGATCTGGTCAGTGCAGTTGTCTTTGAAATATGCTTCAGTTGAATTCGCACTTGAGGACTGGGCTAGCTGACACTTTTCTGGCTGTTGTGATGAGTCTGGGTTTTTATTGCTGGAAACATAAATATGAGCACATCAACAGTTTGCTTAACATTTCACATTTTTATTTAAAGGGATAAGCACCGAGCCATCACTTCAGTCTACAGAGACCCCCACAAAAAACCTTTCCAGACGAGATGCTCAAGAAGAGAACAGAAAAGAAAAGAAAGGTGAATTACACAGCTGCTTGGACACATTGTTCTTGCCTTGCGCTGGGAAGCACTAGTTGAAAATTAAAGAGCTTGGGCACCTCTCCTGTAAAAGCATTCTCTTTTTAGCATAGCCCCACATGTGAGACCTGTAAGAAGGGACACGTGGGTTCTGCATCTCTTGCTGCTGACAACTACTGTGTCACCTCTGCCTCCTCAGCCATATTCTGGTGCAAGGCAGGCGGGAAGGCTGCAGAAACAGCAATGCTTGTCTGCTATGGGACTGGAGATGTTTGTAGATATTTGGTGTGTAGCTGGGAAAGACTGAGGGATGAATATGAACTTTTGTATTCCTGTTGTTGGACCAGGAAGTCTTTCCAGTATTCTGCAGAGGATTTCAATAGCACTGGCTGTATTTACGTGATAAAGTGAGCTATATAATTCCTGCTGCAGCAACAGTGTGTAGTAGGAATGAGCAAGTAAAGGCTTTTTCCTCCAGTTGTCAGCCCTAACTTGACCTAAAAGAGCAACTCATCACTATCTGACACTCAGGAAAAAAATTAATTGAAGTAGAAGCTTCTTTCTTTTGGTGAAGAAGGCAGTAAGCTTCAATAGGAAGATGCACACATTTGCAATTTTGTGAAATAGAATAGAAAATGCCTGAAACTCTCACGTGTACAAATACTGCTTATCGAACTGTTGAATGAATTGGCTTGCAAGTCACATAATTATAGACACACAAGTAGTTCAGTACTGTCTAGCAGTGCCTTCTCTGCCATGTTCTGTGGTGAACACATTAAACAAGCACTACAAATCTCTAGAGGCAGGGAACATGCATCATACCATTTGTCCTTTCCATGATTCCAGAACTAGATTTGAGGATCAGAAGCCTCTTTTTTTCCACGGGTTGCATCCTTCCACCTACTTAATTCAATTGTATTCTGTAAAGTGTTTTCAAAAATCAAAACCTAGTGTATGTTGTTGAAAATACAAACATTTCTAATTTTTTTAGGTTGTTTTTCATTTATTCATTCTGTAAAGGCTTTGTTTACATTGACCTTTTTCCTGCTGCTTAGAGTGCAGTCCATTAAAAGAAAGGAGTTTCTCTGAAACCTTTTCTGATGTAAAAGAAGAACAAAGAGAACAACTAAAGGAGGAGGTTTCTTCATCTCACTTTGGCATAGAGGGGAAGATGATGACTGGAAATACAGAACCCAGGTGAGAAATTATCCTAGTCAGTCAGTCAAGCTGCAAACATATGTTTTCCTTGATTGTATACACATTGTTTGTGTTGTATATGCAACACCATGGCTCCTTCCTTTTCTTGAAAGTGGCAGGTGTGCATGGGCAGAAATTGGGCAGGTCTATGGCCTGGGAGTTGATCTACTTCTGTATAATGGGGTGCTGGTCTAGCCAATATAAACAAACTGGTTTTGTAACTGTGACCTTCAAAGGATAGTCAGGCATATTGTCAGGGAGAGATAAAATCTGTTGGTATGCCATCACTTCTGCAGTGGCCATCAGTTTGTGACAGTAGCTCATTCATTCCTGTCCTTGCTCTGCCTCTTCAGCTGTGCCAAGACCAATTTTTATATGCCTATATATTGAACAAGGCAGTAAAGTAATCCTTGTTAAAATTATCTGGAGAGAGGAGAAATGTAACGTTTCACTTGGATCACTTTTCTGATCTGGTTCATCACCACACTGCAAAACGAACTGTACCAGGACACTGTGGGGGTGCTCACAACAGGCAGGAATGGGTGGGCTGGCACTGGTGATGGAAGAAATGCTCACAGAGTTGTTACCTTTCCTCAACCAATGCAGAGAGAAGCAGCAGGTGTTTGGCAAACCGAGCCTTCCATCAAGTAAAAAAAGAAGCAGCAAACTTCTAGGAAAGCACAGACTGAGAGAAAATGTCATGAAAATTTTAGTGCGTTAACCATGTGGGAAGTTGGACAGAGAAGGAAGACAGGGACCTCCAGAGCAGAAGGCTGGGAAGATGTGGCAGTATCATATCCATGTCTGGGCAAGTGGCCCTGTCCATGTATGCATTTTTGGATCAACGGCAAGCTTCTGAAGTCTGTCTCCCAGTCACCCCTACTTGCTGTGCTTTGGTTCACATCGTGGTCTTATCATGAGCTGGATGAAACTAAAGCACAGAATGTTCTCTCACTCTTTGTGACACTTCCACTATGGCACCAGGCTGTACTTGGTTTGAAGCAAGCTTCTCTGAAATGAGTGTTGTCTAATGCTGAGTCCTCCTCAGCAAGAGATTTCCCTCCAAATCTAATACGATTAGGTCGTGGTGTGATAACAGAGACAGACTGACAAATTAAAAGATTATCCATGGTACAGTGGTGCCAGGTAGAGATGGGGTGTAGGAAGGACAGTGATGTGCTGCACAACCAGCACTTCTAGTAATCCTAGACTTTCAAAATATTTAGTAGAAATTATTAATAAGCTACTAAATTATGATTCAAGCACATTTCCTTTGAAATAAGATGTGTTTGTGTATGCTGTATTATGCTTCATTTTGAGCCAGCTTTCAATTTGGCCCTCTACAACATTATAGACGGGTTTTTTTTCTACTCTATCACTCTTCACCATCTAATTCAAGTCACTCTATCAGAGACATAGTGAGTTCTTTGTGACTGTCATCAACTCTAGTCTGCAGAAAATGACTGAAATATTTTTCCTTTTGATTATTTTCTGTTTCTAAGGACAGACTGATACCAGCCAAAATACGTTCCTTGCTGAAAATATAATTAATTCTTGGTCTAGACAGGATGTTTTAAATTTAGAGTTGGATTCACCCAATAGAGAGCTTTTACTAACATGCTTCACGTTTCAAAAGAATTTCAGAGACCATTTACCGTTCTAAACTCCATATCAGCTCCATACAAATTATCAAAAGAAAACTAACTAGAGAATGTTACAAATAACTACCTTCTTGTTTCTTGCCTAGGCAAATCACATCAGCAATTGGTATTAGACAGAAGACTTCTGAAAAATTTGTTGAAGAGCAACTTAAAGCAGACAATCATCTCATAGAAAAAGAGCAGAAGGAGCGACAGGTACTGTTGCTGTCAGTGCATTCACATTGTTTTTGTCAAATTCTCATGGACATAGATATAGCATGGGCTCTGTTTGGTCTCATTGCATGGTAGCACACTTTCCCACTGTTCTTTCATGGGATATTGGAAGATTTTCCCCCAAAGTGAAAAAAACTGGCTGTATTACTCAGTCACAATCCCATTCCCCCACTATTTCCCCCTGGATTAGTCTGTTTCCACCTATTTCCTGGGTCACAGTTTGTGCCCAGATCTCAAGACACTTAGTTAAATTAGACATCAGGGTAGTCTCTCTTTGTTCCAATATAAATGGTCTCTCGTGTGCCACCACTGTAAGAATGGGGGCATTACCAAATACAGGTTTTGTACAAGGGCCAAGTACAGTGAGAGTGTTCTGTTTTTACTGTGGGTGCAGCTTGAGATGAGCTTATGCCTGACACCTCTAGGTGTCAGACTTAGCATTTAGTTTGGTTTGGTGACTTGAAAGATGCATGTTTCATCACTCAGAAATTTTCTCTATGTCTCCCTGGTAAAATAACATCTCAAACTGATGCAGTTATATATTTCTGTGTCACGTGGTAAAAACTACTTGAATTTCCCCTGAAAACAAAGAAGGGTAGACGTTTTCTCATCTTCTATCATATAAACATTTAGCACCATCTTAACCCTTTGACTCTACTAATGAATGAATGAATGGAGGCATCACATACCGACTGCTTCCAAAAACTCTTGCGCTTTCCCTGTGATCTCAGGGCTGTTTCTTATGTACTCAGTTATCCATACCCAGTGTCTTTAAGACTTCTGGTGTCTCAGGTTTTTCAGCTATTATAAATATCTTCCTTTCTGCAGAACAATTCTCAGTCTGTGATTGTCAGAATTTAATATTTTTTTTCCCAGAGCAAGCCAAAAATAACACCTCGAAGGGTTTTTCTGAAACGAAGAGAGGGCATGACAAAGCTCAAAAAAATTAAACAGAGGCCTTTAAAAGAGGACAGAAAGCATTCCAGAAGAGCTGGTTTGAATTTCTGGGGTCATTTCTCCCAGTCTGGCCAAGTGAACAGAGGCATACTACAGCCAGGGGAATGCTCTCAGATAAATCTGCAGGTCAGTAGCTCCACACAGATGGATACACATGAAAAAAAGTCAGACTGTGCTTTAGCTGAGAGGGAGATGAAGGTTAAGACTGACTGTGAAGCAAAAGTAGTTGAGCAAAGTGCAGAAGAAAAAGAAGTGATTGGGGAAGATGAAGACTCAAAGGAAAATCTTGGTGACTCACCACAGAGAAGGTGGCCTGAAATCCTGCAACCATGTCCCAAAACAGTGACAGACACAAACCTACTAGCAGGCAAGGAAATGGAGACTCATCACATGGATCCTCTAGGACATGTAGGCAAAACTGCTGGAAGATCTGTGGAGGGTACTCTGCAAAAGGACCTAAGTAGGGTGGATCAGCCTCTGAAAGGTCATCTCATAGACGGAGCTAAAAGCCCCTTGGAAGTCCGGCAAAGGCATTACCCACTCCAGGATTTAGATACAGATCACATCAAGGAGGCAGAGTGGAGTGCAGGTCCTGCGTTCACACAGGGTCAGCAGTGGGTTCAGGTATGCCCACAGGAAATTGTTGTGGAGAGCCAGAACTCAGAAAGCAGACGGCAAATCCATGCTGGCTTTAAGATGGTCAATGATAAGATAGTAAAAATTACATGTAGCTCACCTGAGGCTGTGGAGAAAGGAAGGTCAACCTCAGCCTCGCAGCAAGAGTGGCAAAGGAAGGGAACAGTTGCCTCGACATGGCAAGTTGCATCTTTCTCCTGTGAGTCAAGCTGCTTACCCCCAAAAAGTGATGATGATCCCAAATCTCACCATGCTCAATATCCCTCCCAGCATGTGCCTCAGGGAGTGGATCACACTGACAGACATTTGGATCTTTCTGATGGTGATTATGCTAGTGATGAACCCAGTGGAGCAGAAAAAATCTCTCTTAGGAAATACAGCAGATCACCACCAAGAAAACAAGATATTCAAGCAATTTCAGGTCAACAAGATCTCTCCTGCAGCACAAGCAGCAGTGATTCTAGTACTGGAGCTGTCAGTCTGAAAGGGAGCAAGGCTCGCTCTTCTTTTCAGCAGTCCCTAATTCCTCTCACAAGACTGAAAAGGAGAGAGCATGAGCCTGAGCCAAAGAATGGGAACAGGGCTAGCAATGTTAAAAGCCTACACCTGCCATCTTCAAGAGTGGCTCATGAGATTCCTGCTTTCAAGATTAAAGAAAGCCCTGAAGTGGAGGAACTACAGAAAAAACTGTTTGCAGACACATCAGGTGAGAGCGACCCAGGTGTTGATTTATGTTTATTTTTCATTGGGGAAAAATATTTGTCTTGGATTTATGACTCATTTTTCCTGTCCTCCTTAGCTATATGCCCACCTCTGTCAGTATTTCTCAGACCTAACTGGGAAAAACAGAGAAGAGGGAAGAGTTACATCTGCAAGCCCCTTGTTTTTCTTGGTTCTCCATCATCACTAGTCATCCTTCCTAAGCCTGTTGTTTGAGGTGCACTTTCAGGTGCAGACTTTTGATGTCATGAGATGGCTGTGATATTCAATGAATCTCTGAAGTCAGGGATAGAATTCCCTGTAGCTTAGGTATGACTCACCCCTTGACAGTGAGATGTTCACATTTTCTATTTAAATTCCTCAGTGATAACATATGTGACTTTTTAAAAAGTGGGCAAACGAGTCTCTCAAATCTGCATGGTTTTCTCCTAAGACACAGACAGCCTCAGATCAGTGGCAAATTAAAATTTCCTAAGAGCATCTTCACTCAGTTTTTCCTTAATATGGTCCCAGCTCTTTGGTCAATCAATGTTTCTTGTCTTTTTGCTCAGTGATCTTCTGGTAATGAAGTGGTATCCTGCTTCAGCAGCCTTTAGTCCTTTTTATTAAACAGATTCTTGACTTTTCTTGATTTCCACTGAAGGACTTCCCCCACATTGACTCCTCATCCCAAACTATTGGCTTTCTCTTTATGTAAGATCAGTCAAAATAAGCTTTCCTGTCTGCAGTAATCACCAGGGCAGAAATATTCACTTCTGATGGCTTTCAATTGCTCTGTCACAATCTACTAAGCACACTCTACTCCGTGTCAGATTGCTGTTGAAAAAGGGTTCCTGAGGCTTCTTTGAAAGTTACATTCATGCTAAGGTTGAACCATCACATGGCATTCATGTTCCTAAAAAGGAGTTCAGCTACTGACACTAATATACCCTCAAATCTCTTACACTTTCTTGATTTGTAGGGCTTGGATTGCACTCCTAAGACCTATGCTGGGAATGGAATACTTGCATAATTAGGCAAAATACATTAATTCTTTTTGATAGATTTAGCAATAAAGCTTACTGCACTTATGCAGTCTGTGGTTTTAAACACATAGAGAGGGTTCATAAATATTCACCAAGTTCTGTGTATTATCATAGACACCTGTCCAGAAGAAACCCAGAACATCCTTAGCAGAGGATTAGAGATTGGCGTATACCACAGAGGAATGCCTTCACTGACCGTGGTGAAAGAAGAACATGAGGAAGCAATGCATTTTTGCAGGTAAATCTGTATACACAAGAAACTGATTTGTGTGTGCAGTGAGGAAAATATTTCTTTTAGAATCCTTAAAATCAGGCTGCTAAATTCTTACTTACCAGCTAACTTCTTTCCAGTGGTGTTTGTGTTGTTTCTGAACTGAAACACTTATGTAGCCATCTAGATTTGAAGTAAAGCACCTCACTGAAGGAGATCAGCTCTCAAAACACTGATGCAGTTTGGGTCTAAAGCTGAGTAGCACCAAATGCTTCTCATAACTTGCTGAATATCTCTGGATTACAGTGAAAGCAGTAAGACCTCAGGCTATTTTTGTTTTAATATGATCAGGCCACCAATAGAGTAAAGGATAAACTTCTCACATTCACATCAGGGTAGTACCTATTTCTGAGGTTAATAAAAAGTATAGAGCATACATCAATGCCAACAGGATTCTTATTTCAGGAATACTAATCTTTAGACCAGACTGAGGATGTATTTGATACCATATAAATTAAGAAGCTGAATATTCAAGACAGTTTTGTAATTTGTAAGTATTAAATGCTGTAAAAGTTTTAGTTTGGTTTGGCTTTTGTTTACATCTTCATAGAAGAAAAATACTTTCTTAACATAAAATCCCTGCAATGAATAATTTTGGAACTATGGGGTTAGAAATGGAAGTGCCTTCACAACTGTAATTAATTGTAGGCTATGAAAGTGCCTCTAATAAAAATTGAGCTTGCTTACAGTCAAATCAAATACAAATTTTTTATGTGATGAAATCTGTTAGAAATTAGTAGGTGCCATCTACTGTAAACATGGGAGAGATTCTTTCTCTCTTTGCATTTCAAACCTAGTTCTTAACTGGTGCAAAATTAACATAGTTTATTGATTTTGATTTTTTGATATATAATGCAAAGTAAGAAATCATTTTTCAAATCTACTTGTCCATTCCTCTTCATTTCAAAGACCATGGGAATAGTGCAAAAGGCTATTTTGCATTTATTGGTTTGTATAATTTCCTCTTATAGCTCCCTTTCAGCAAAATGTTTTCACTGCCTTAAAAATAAATGGTTTCATTAAAGATCCTTCTTGGATCTCTGATCTCTGACTGACTATAATAGTGTTCCAGATGTGAGTATTTGTGGGATTTGGCAGTTCATGAAACTACTAATGAAATTAGGTGCTGCTTTTACTTTTAGTAGTGTAAATTTTGACTGTGGAGTGATGTACTGGTGCAGAATTACTGCAGTGCCAAATTCTGCCAGCACTCTGCCAGTATTCTCTGGCTGCTGACAGTGCTGCCTTACAGATGCTATGACTTTGACTTTTTCATAAAAATGTGTATTTTTAAAGAGCTTGCCATGGATTTATTCATGCCATTAGCCATAGTAGCCCCTAGCATTTCCACACAGATGTTTACCCAAAAATGCCCGCCCAGTATAATGTGTACATCTTTTCACTCTTTTTTTCTAACTTATGAGCTAAAACTAATTGCAAAAGGCAGCTTATCCTCCCCAGCTGTGTTGGCCCTATGCTGATTTATGCAATCCAAGAATCTCCTTTGCATTTTTAAATCAGTAACATCTTGTCAGGAGCACAAGATGCCTGCCCATGGATAACAGTTCACTTGTTCCATGTTCAGCTTGTGCTTGCTGGAAACTGAAAATCCTTTTCAGAGCAGCATGACATGCCTGAACCCGCACAAATCAATTCATTCTTTTGTTTCCAAGCAGTTTGTTTTCAGAGCTTTCCAGGCACAAACCATATAAGTGAGAAGGTAAAACCAGTTGGGATGTAATGTGTTGTGTGTATCTGGTGCCTAACAGAGCCCGGACAATGTTCAAGGCATCAGCCTGTGGCTCCACCCCTGCAGCACTGAGGTTGTTCTGCTGGCACTTGGCGTGAGCCAGAGGATTCTCTGATGGCTATTTGCTTGCTCTTTCAACAAGGGCATTTGTTTGCCATTTTTAAAGCACAATTTCCTTTCTGCACACTTTCTGAACCAACAGCAGCAGCCAACATGTTGATGGTTGGTTTATTTTTTTCCCACCTGCATCTTGCTGAAAAACGTTTTCTTGGAAAGAAGACTTTTGCTTCATGTATGTTTTTGCCTCACAGACAGCCCTGCCTCATCATGCAGATGTGTGCCTGGCATGTAAGCAAGAATTTCCATTTGTGCAAAGTGCTTAGCCTCTTTTCATGTATTTTCTATCTGCATTCTGCACCTAGCTCCTATTTGTAATTTACAGCTGTGTTATGAACTGTTTGCCAGCTCCAAAGAAGTATCGTAAGTGCTCCTGGTATCCTCGGTTATTGTGTTTCCCCAGGGCAGGGTCTGTTTCCTAGCCTTGACTTAACACAGTACTGTTCAGCCTTCAGTGGAAAGTGTTGTACATAGATCTTGCATCTTGCTTTTGTTGTAGGGCATTGTATTTCAGAGTAACTGGTCTGGATATGGAGGAGTGGTAGGCTGGACATAACCACACAGGGGCTCTATTTGCTCATTCAATTTGATTATTTTGAGAAGAATTAATACTGGTATTGACTGTTGCTGAGGTTTTCTCTAGCATGCTTTCAACCAGAATATTAGCCAAGCTTATTTAGAATAGAAAACAACAACAACAATAAAATTAGGTAATGAATCATAAAGAACAGAAAGATATAGGGAGTTTGTTTTTCCCTTAGTCTCTGTGAGAACTTCCACATTTTGCTCCTGAGGTGCTAAACTGCATTACTGAGAGGGAAATATGAGGTCACGGCTGCCTCCTGTAGTTCACGTTGCTTTTTGAGTAATAGTGAAGGACAGATGGTGGCTGTAGGTCATAAAGGGAGCTGGAAGCTCACTTTTTATTTGTTAGCAGGAAGCTAACTAATAATTTCATGTCAGATTAAAAATAGACTAAGAAGTTAGATTCTAGCCATATAAATAAACTCTGCTTGAGGATATATAAAGATTTGTACTCTTCTGAGTGTTAACTGCACTTCCAGATCAGTCATGTCTTGAGACATTGAGTTCAAAGGCAAAATCTCTTCTGAACAGCCATATTTAACTCTTCGAGCCTATTTAACTGTGGAAAGTAAATACTTCATCCCTTTTCATTCAGGTCCATGGGTAATCTGATTTGCAGTAATGACTGGGCTGATGAAAACACAGCTCAGTCCCCAGCCTTGCATGGTTGCAGGGCTTCACAGATACGCTGGCAGGTAACAAGCTGTGCCTTCTGCAGGTCTGCCCTAATTTAGCTATCTGAATACAAAACATGCTTAAAAGCCTCTAAGTTCACGGTCATTATATTGTCAAAAATTTGAATTAGAATTGTTTCCAGCTGCTAAATAGAATAAATTTTGCAGCTGAACACATACATGAGTGTTCCCAGAGAGGAAATGCCTTAATTTTGACAAGTGCTGATAACTGGTTCCCAGTCCCAGCAGTATCAGCATATGAGGGACACGCCCAAGCCCTCCAAAGATCATGCCCAAAGAAGGTACATCTGAAGGCAGTCCCTCATTACAGTCTTGTATGCCAATTTCATACTCTTTGTTTACCTTACGAACAGAACACGAATAGACCAGCTCGAGACTGTCAGGAGACAGGAGTTGACTCAGCCTTTGGAATACAGTAGAGATCAAGCTCATCCACTGCAGAAAGAAAAAATTGCCCAGAGAAAGTTCAAAGGAACAGCTAGAGTCACTGGAGAACATGTGAAATCAGAAGAAATGAAAGTAAGCTGTCTTTTCTAGAATAAATATGCAGTTCTCATCGGTTAATGTCCTTCCATACAGACATCCTATCCTTACCTGAATCTTCCCATTTGCCACACATGGCAAATTATTTATGCCACTTACTTTAGGAAAGTTAGATACACAGTGAAGATTTTAATTCGAATAAGATAATGCTTTGGTTTGTGTTTAATAGGTACATCCCCCTTTCTTTTATGTAAGAAAGAAATTAGGTTGTGCCTGCCATTTTTTAAGGAAGTTAAAATGTTCCCATGTTCCTCATACCTCCTTGTACTGATTTGCTCAGCTGAGCTGACTGTTGAAAAGTTTCCAACTCCTGCATAGTGGGCTTTCCAACTTGTTAATATTAGGACTCTATGTCAAGTACAGCACAGTTAATGGCCACCAGTCACTATTCTCATTCCTGTGTTGGGTAGTTATTTTTTTTTTTTTCTTTGAACTATCCTGATCTTTGGCTTTGAGGCTTTTTTATGATATCTAGCTCTGTGTCTAGCACTCTAACCTTCCTACTAACATTCCCGAGTCATTTATTATGGTTATTTCTAAGTTTCTTTAGGGGATTCTATCTGTTTGAATCCTCTATTTCAGACTTCCTAGTGATAAAGTCATCTCTGATTATCTTTGGCCATTATCCCTTTTAAAAACAGCTAGACATAATATGACTTAAGGGGCAATTTTCTAAAACAATCACTGATAAACAGACAAAAAAATGGTAAACCACGTGAAACCAGTAAGGGAGATGGGGTAGCTAAAAGCTATATTTTTATAGAATGGAAGAATAGGCAATGGTAAAGCTCAGAAATGTCTGGAACAATGTTTTTCTGCAAAAAGATGTCTAAACCAAACTGATATATTTAACAGCAAACTGACAATTTAAATTAATTTCATGATCAAAAAAGTTTCAGAACAGTTAAAACTGGCAACATAGTACTTCGTTCAAAATTTCTATACTTTATTTTTCTTCTGTACATTTTGAGATACGTATTTTTGGACCATACACACAGGGAATATTTTCTCTCTTTCTGTTTCATATTTCTCTAGAGGTAATATTTACAACAGGAAATGTTTCAGTGAGGCTGTTTGAGTATTTTGATTAAAAATATTTGTATGTATGAATGTAGTCTCTGAACAAAATTTTAAAATATCAGCTTTCTTTCCACCTGGGATTAAAAAAAAAATAATTAGAATTTATGCCAGGGAACAATTGTGTTTCTTGACTATGCCTAGTTCTAGAGATGATATTTGATAGAATTGTTTTAATCTTTTGTTTCCACTTGAAAAACATAATGAGTCCAGGTTCAAAAATTTTATTTTCCACAAAACCAAACCAAAATACTTTTGGAGTTATTTATCCCTGTAACTCCCAGCTTCTGAAGTCTGCTGCTTCTTGAAAATGGCTGGAGGATGGTCCAAATTCAGAGCAAGCAGCTCACAGTTAAGAAAGGAATGTGATCAAGAAACCAGTGTATTGTGAGGGTCCCATGGAGAGAATCGGTCCCGAAGTAATGACGATGAATCAATATGATTTTATGCACGTTACTCATTTATTACTACAAAAGGATCCTGTATATAGTTTCAAGCAAAGTTCTCACACGCTTACAGCATTGTTTCGATTGGTTATTTTTCTCTGCTTATATCTACGAAATTATTAGTGATTGGTTGAGCAGAGCAGTGTGATTGTCATATTTTTAATATCTGCACCTTACCTTGTAATTTAGCAATATGAAACTGTTAAAATCTACTCTGCTTTCCCAGGCCTTAAGCCAACATTATCTGTCTATAGCTCTTTGTGTTATTGCATGCTTCTTTGTTCTGTCTATGGCTCTTTGTATTATTCTATGCTTCTTTGTGTTCTCTAAATCTCTTTGTATGCTTCTATCCGCTCTCTGTATCATCCTGTCTTCCATGTACTTCTATGGATACATCTTTCCTAGATGCAAGGACACTCTATCAGCTTCTAGGCCTGAGATGTCACGTATCTTCCACTGAGAATTTCTAATACCAGGCCTGGATTCTCACAGCTCAGCTGCTGCAATATTACCACAGCATCTTCCTGCTCAGGGAAATCCCCTACACCAGTGGGCAGACATACAAGTGAAGGGAAAGTGAGAAAGGGTTGCATGTGGCAGTTGTTTGACTACAGAGCAAGCTGCACATTTCTAGCTCAACTCTACCAGTATTCTGTTTGCAGTATCCAGCATGGGTACCCTGAAGGAAAAGGACTCAGTGCACCAGCACAGGTGAGGGAAGAAGGGAGAAGGCAAAAATAGTGGAGATGGATATATATGGAAATGTCCTCTCCAAATTTCATTTTCAAATCAATTGAAAATCATGTCTTTGCAATCCCCTGCTGTTTGCAAGAAGGATCCAACTATTCCTATGTCCTTTTCACCACATGAAGATCCGATTACCCGACATTCTTGCCATTAAAATACACCTTGTATTCTAGCCTTTTCTTAAAGGCATTTACATTTTATGCTGGTTGTTTGCATGATTAGTTTGAATTTCCTGATTTTCTTCAGCATGGACTTCTCTCTGCTCATTTTGTAACAGTTGGCTTGTTTTAAATATAGGAGTTTGCAAGGCAGTATTTTTTTATTATCTGGGGGGGTTTTCTTTTATTTTTGAAATAATTTGAAATGTTTTCAAATTGCATACCTTAATACTGTAGACCTTTAAGCAGAACAGAAGGCTCCATGCTCGCTTCTGGATACGTAAGGGGCATGCCTAGTTCAGAACAGTCAATGACATGGCACGCTTTTTTTTTTTACTGATAGATATTAAAACAGCAGATTGCTGGACTGCAGGAGGAGTTCAAGAGAACTGAGTCCTACTGGCGTGCTGCCTACAGCAAACTGAGAGACCAGGTTGAGTTGCTGACCAGGCAGAATGTGGAGCTTCGAGATGAGCTCAGAGTTTCAGAACATCAGAGACGGAAAGCAGAAAAAAACCCCAAAGCTATGAATGTCATGGACAGAAAATCAGAGACCCTGGTACTGGAAGATATTATCTGTTTAACACTGTTTGAAAAATTCAGTAGTTTTTCTCTGGAACTGTCATGAGTGAATACTGTTCCTCCACTCCTGCCTTGTTTAGCCTGAAGGGGGGAAAGGCAGCTCAGTAGTAAGCCATGCTGAAATACGCTCTTTGTGTGGTCCTCTTCCACCAGCCTTACTGATCCACGAGCTGGGCAGCTTTACCAGGTGATATAACCAGTCCATCTCAGACACTTGTGTCAGGTCAGATGTCTCCCTCCACTAGCTAGGAAGGGAGTTTAGATAACTAATTCACTTTCAGTAAATTTGCTTTACTTTCAGTGGCCTAAATTAGCCACCTAAAGCCTCCTGAAAATAATTCTACTCTTTATACAAATAGTGCCATTTAACTTTTTAATAAAACATCTCTTCAGCCTAGAAAAAAGTATAGCTGGACCTCCTATTAAATATTATTCCAGTTCTTATTTTATGCTGTAAACTTTCTAGAAGGAAACACTGTCAGTGGCCTGCCTTACAGAGGCACAACTTGGATTCTTGAATAGGATTTACACTGGGATGGAGCAGGAGGGATAATTAGGGTGGAAAATATAGCTGACTAATGTAAATGTCTTTGCTGATCTCTGGAAATCAAAATGGTTTAGTGGTAGGTTTACAGAGTCTCTTGTAATTTTTTTATTCAGTATTACACTTGTTTAATGTACTTGTAGGGTTTTACTTGTTCCCTTAGTATATAACTGAGTAACTTCTTGTAAGGGAGTTAAAGGAAATTTAAGTTACCCACTTCTTACGCAGGAGACAGCAAGTCTTGGTGAAATTTAATGGTTCAGACTAGAATTTAAAAAAAAAATTGTGTTGAGTGGATCATTTCATTTCCCTTTGTGTATTCAAGGGAGAAAAATACATGCTTTGAGGGGTCAATTTTATCCTATGTGTGTCAAGGCAACTCGAAAAAAAAATTGTCTCCTAGATGGTACAGTCTGAAGGGATGAATCCTACACTTCCACAGAATGGCTGAACCTAGAACAAAATAAAATTGAGCCTATTACTCTTAGGCATTTCCCTATTTTTCAAAACCTAATTTCTAGTAAAGTATCTTTAAGAGGTACTAGAACCACAAACTAACCTGTCCTTTGCTTTATTGGAGTGAAGAAGTTTTGTGTCCTTTTTTTTTTTAAAATTTGATTGTAATATACTTGTTCATGAGATTTTTCACCTAACACTTAAGTTTCATTGGAAATGTAATTTGAAGTTAAATTTCACCTTATTTTTACTTTTCCCAAATGTACCTGCTCATATGACTCATCCTTTTATAAACTGTGAAGGTCAGAAAGAAAAAAGATTAGTCACAGGTACAGAATTAAAATACATAAAAATTCCAATAAAAGCAAGGATAAGAAAAAGCTAATTGACTTCTGCTGTTGACCAGATTTCTGTTTTATTTCTACTGCTTTGCTGATGTAGAACTACTACTCAAAACACTGAGTATTTTTGTTGTGTGAGACTAATACTAGGATGCTCTATATGAAGATGCTAGGATGGTACCTACAAAGCTTTTTGTCTGATAATGGGGAATTTCAGTCCCTAGCAGAACAACATGTGGAATTTCATTCATTGTGTTTAAATATCACCATTTTTATGAAAAGAAAATGGCTTTAAGTTTGAGCCAGATGGCTTTGAAGGCTGTTTGATTATAATAGCTGTGACTCAAAACTACATATTTATAACAAATTCTCCACTAGGTTGCAGAAGCTATTCTGCGAGGGACAGCATCTTCATCCAAACCCGAAGAAACTTCCTGGAGAGATAATCACAAGAGCCACAGCATCTCTCACATGGGGCTGAAGACTTCTTTGCAAAAACACTTCCTTAGGGATGTGACTAGTAAAGTATGCATCCCTATTGCCAGTAGTCACTTTTCCACAGTTTCAAATAAGTATTTAAGAGAATGTTCTTTGGAATCAAATTTTCTGCAAATGGAAGTGTGTATAAGCATGGTCATGTTTTCTTGCTTGTGCTCTCATTCTACATAAATTTCCTTGCAGGTTTTCTTCTGGTTTTGCAGTAGCAGGAGAAAAAGTTTTTTTCCCCCTTTTCTAGACCTAACTGAATTGTCTGTTGTTTTCAGGTTTGCTCCAAACTCGTTGCACCTGCTACTCCACAGGCTGATTTTACAGGGAATCCCCTTGCCTTGGCAAACCATAAATCTAGTATTTTGCCATTCAAGGCTTTACTTGCCAGTATGTAACAGTGTCCTTCTCCTGGTTCAACTCAGTGGGAAAACCACTCAGATTTTTACAAGTTGTGACAGATTAACTCAGTATGTCAAGTGAGATTCTTGTCTCTGGCTTGTGTGCCCATGACCTCTCCACAGCCAGCTTACCACATTTCTAGCACATCTCACTGTTTAGAATATAGATATCTAAACATCTCTTTATGTTTTTCTTCCTCTTGACTTTGTACTTCTTGCTTCATATTATGAGCACCTTGGATATTACAGGTCCATTTTCTTACTTTTGCTTACATTTGGTTGAAATCTGTGCTTTGTTCCAGTGCACAGTCTCCCTGAAATTCATCCCCTCTGCTGGAAACAATTCCATTGGCTAAAAGAAAACTTAGATTAGCCAATACACTCCACTCTTGCCTGGATAGGGACTGAAATAAAATGTAAAAGATAACAGGTGGGATGGGAGGCAACTGTTCCACTATAGTGAGAATGACAACACGTGTTTCAGAAATCACTAGACAGTAACTTTAGGGAATTCTATATGGTGCCAGGTATGAAAAGAGATATTGATAATTTCCTCCTATGGCGTACAGCCACGTGCAATAAAAATTGTGACTCCAGCAACAGTTTTGAGAAGAGGGAAGTTGAGGAGAGCAGACTTTTGGGCTTGCTGCTCTCTGGGCTTTCACCATCTAGCCAGCACTGGATCCAGTCCAACTGGAATCCAGCACAAGCATGAGCTAGACTGGTGGGCACAGTTCCCAGATGTCCTGAGTGAACTCCAAAAGGTTTGACAGAGACACATGCTCTTTATCTGATCTAATGGCACAAAAAGACTTTACAGTGAATAGAGTAGGTGTCAATTATTTGACTCTAGAATTGAAGCCTCAGGTAAATGGAACATTAAACAGAACCCCCAAATTTGTGTCATAGTGATAGATCTGAACATGGTGACTCACTTGTGTTTTCTTTGCATTTGAGCTCTTTTGATAGCAGGTCGATGCTTTCCCTCACAGAGTTTGTGAATCTGGATAACTCTGAATTTTGGATATAGATAAAACAAACTATCATACTATTTCTATCCAAAACTGAGAAGCTGAGCATAGGAACACATCAAAGTGAATGGGATAACTGTGAGCAACAGAAGGTTTGTTAGGCGTTGGAAAGGGCTGAACAGGGAATCACCATACTTGACACTGTTTAAAAAAGTGTGGATATGGAACTTTGGGACATGGTTTAGTGGTGGACTTGACAGTTCTGTGTTAATAGTTGGAATTGATGATCTTAGAATCCTTTCCAACCTAAAAAATTCAATGGTTCTAGGATTTGAAGAAGACATGCATGTATAACATATGTAAGTTATAGCTAGCTTGGACTGGTGAGTTTAATCAGCTGTAACCAAGAAGGCAAAACAATAATTAACATCTGACTTATTTCTGTCAAAGCTAATAGAATTTGAGGATATGTACAAAAACAGCTGGAGAGCAAGTCTGAATAATGATCAGTACAGGTTAAAGATACAGATATTTTTGAAGACATGATTTTATGATGTAAAAAAAACCCCATATCCAAGAGATGTTCTGCATCTCTGAGAAAGATGTGTTCTGGTTGCCTATAATGCTTTTAAGGATGATCTCTCTTCGTATTGTAACATGACCTAGCTGGTGAGGAACTGTCTGGGTCAAGTTGTCCTTTAGTGAGACAAGAAAAATATCCATTTTAACTGCACATCATTAATGATTCTTTCAGAATATGAAAGAATGAACAGATGGGTCAAAAATGTTAATATTTATTAATTATTAATATTTACTAATATGGATCCTCTGAAAACAACCTGTTTTCTGAATGCAGCTCATTAGCAAGAACAAGCTGCCAGTTTCCTGTCCAACATGCAGCTCTGGATAGATTTTCATTATTTCTATGAAAAAAGATGAATTTATTTGCATGGTAGGGGTGGAAGTGGGAGGAGGGGAAGGGAATTCTGCTGAAAGGTAATCTTGCAAGAGATTTTGATGATCTTTGAGCACGTTATTTCCTTGCCTATGAATATTCTTACTGACAAATTACTAACTCCGAAGAAGGGAAGGTCTGTGAATAAGTGGACAGACTTTCATAGTATTTGAATTTCACTGCTTTATCCATGAGTACTTGTTGCTTTTTCTCAGATTTTTCGTCTGTTAAGGGTAATGCAAACTCTGCATGACACAAATTGTGATATTTGAAGGTAATAAGAGATCTTTATTCAGGGGAATTGACAAGTGAGAGATTTCTGGGACAAGTTGATGAAGAACTGTAGGTATAAACACCTGGGAGACAAAAGCTCATTAGAAAATTTAAATTATTATTGTTGAGCATGAGGATCCAGGAGAACATCATATTTCTCTTCTCCTGTTCTTCACTGCCTTCCTGATAGCATAGATCTGTAGGACTAGAGGAATGTCAAGCGGTCCCAGTTTTTGCCAAGAGCAGGATCAGTATCACTGATGGCTATTCAAACTGTGCTTCACTAGCTCCCATGACAAAGATCCAGAATGAGCTGCCTACCTTTTCTTCTATGAAGTCAAGCTTCGTAACTAAACTACACCTCTTTTGTTGTCTCCAGCTAATCAAGTGATTAGTTTTTCTTGTTTTCAGTGAAGATTGGAAAAAATTGTCTACCTTGTGCCTTTTGGGAGGCTGCTTCTTCCTCCAATCCTGCAAGCCCCTTGTATCAAGGGTCTGGATTTACTGATCATCCACATATTTCCAATGAAGAAAATTGAGATAATTTGATGGCTTTGTTTATGAAAGTGATGGAATTGAGAGAATCTCTATCAAGGACCTAGTCATGCATGATTAGTCCAAATGCCTAGTATTTGAGTTTCTTAAAAAGTGCAGAGCAAAGTTGCAACATTGGCTCTGATATTTCAAATGATCTTTTAGAATGACATTCCTCTGAATGAAAACAGAGACTACGTGTGATTCACGTAAGCCTGTCTTGATTCCTTTGCCATTATTGCTTTAAAAATAGGTACGCTAGTGTATGCAACACATAAAAAATGAAATCAGGCTTTTGCAATGGCATGTGTAACAAGCTGGAGTACTAACACTGTTCTGCATGGATGCTCCCTCAACTGAATTGGCTGATATACATATCATATTCATGGAAACACTTCTACTGTCTCTCTGGCTCCATCTTGCCATGAAGTATCTTCTATTTACAAGTCTTATGTAAGTTTTTTAAAAGCTTGAATTGCAACATTCTTTCTCTAATAAACCACAAGGAAAAAAAAAATGCTGCCACATGTTAGTGTGTCTTGCTGAAGCTGACGAATATTTGAGCTGTTGTGGCCCTACTGGCACTTTCTGAAGGTGGTGAGCCAGCTGGCTCAAAACTAACCAGGCAGCAAAAAAAAAAGGTTCATTTCTGCCTGATTCTACTCAATGAACCAGGTAAATTCCCCTCATAAAGGAGGGACAGGAAACATGTGGCTGGGGACAGAAGAAAAAGAGTGGGACTTCAGCAACCTGGGCTGAAATTGGTTTGAGCTGCTATGAAACTGCTCCAATGGTTTTCCAAGTTCTTCTAAATCATTTGGCAGTTTCACTCTTGAGATATTTAACAATGAAATGATGGATTAGGAGCTCTTTCCTTTTATCACTCTGCAGTTTCTGAGCTAATATCTCTTCATCAGAAATAGTCTTAAAGGTCCTTAGTTCTATATCACTTGTCTCAAGCTGAAGTCCCAGGCATGTTTTGACAGTTTGCCCACTCACTTGTACTTGAAAACCTGATTATGTTTGGAGAACTCAGGCATATCCACAGAATCTGCCTGCAGAAAATATCACCAAATGTAAAATATAAATTATATTCTTTTTAACAATGAATTCTATGAATTTATGTTCTTTCTAGCAATCTTGTCTGAAAGACCTAATCAGTTGCCTTTCTCCTGCTGGGAGAACCATTTTATGCTTGGAAGAAAAATTTAGCCTTTTAAAATTCTACAATTTTCTGGTGTTGCTATAGGATTTCTTTCTTGGCTCCTTCCTTGTAAGCATATATTAAATTGTAATGTCATTTATTAATATAAATAAGACATCACCATCCACAGCAACATCAAATTTCATTGATCACATGGAAAAAATTTTACAGCTGTCAATGCTGACCATTGTTATCAGAGAAGAAGCAGTGCAGTCTTCCTGTTCGTGCTTTTCTAGTCCCACGTCCCTTGAGCAGTAGCTCATGGACTTGAGTAAATTAAGCCGATGGCAAATATATTCTTTCCATGCATAGCTTACACGCATCTTCTCAAGCAGCCACTCTTCAGTGTGTGGAACATTTCAAAATCAGAGTTATTCGTGCCATTTCCAACTTTTTTGTGATTGTTTCTTTGTTTCTTACCATCATGTACTCACTCCTAGTCATTCATCAGCTCAGTGCACTAGAGATTCTTCTGCTATCAATTCTGATAGACAGAGACATAATCCCTTACAACTTCTGGGACAATTTAACAATGTGGGCAGTGAGACTATGCCTTTGTCTCATATTGCCAGGCAATTCTACATTAGGTACAGTACCTTCAAAGTTTTGGTTAGGCAGGAGTATAGACTCAGTTTTCCTGTCATACCAATGTAACATGTTCTTGGCAACTGCAAACACCTGAAAACCATCGTGTAAATCTTGTCCATCCCATGTATCTCATGGCAGTCATGCAGGAATATTTTATGTTTCCTCTGTGCTCTGCTCTAAGGTCTCCATGAAAAATTGGAGAAGTGCTTTTGAGTGTCCATGATCCTTCCAGTCTAAATAACTGCTAAAGTTTGTTTGAAACTTTCTGCCTCTCATTTCCCTTCTGTGGCTCTCACCTCTCTTAGGGTCCTACAAGTCTTGTGTCAGCCTTGATTGATGGAGATGTATGAGATCAAAACATAGAAAGGGTGGACATCCACCAAGTAAAAATGAACTGTGGTGCAGTGTATTTTACTAGGCTCAGCTCAGTTGTGATAAGCTAGAGAGGGTTATATCTCCTGCTGTTGGCACACTGGTGGGACTGAGGGATGAGAGCCTGACAGCAGCTGTTGGCCTCACATTGTGCCCCTTGGGTTACCCTTGACTTGCATCATTGTCCAGGCACAGAGAATTGTGGGAAGCCAAACAAGACCCCAGATACAGAGTTATGTATAAAATGTGTGTGTGCGCTTGTGCGTGTCTCTGTGGATACGCCCACAGACACAGTTAACATTTCCTGGAAGTTTTAACCACTTGATAATGCATCCATTGTAGGAGGATTTTTAATGCTATTTGAAGATGTTTATTTTAACTTAATACAATGTATTTACACCATTTAGGGCGTAAATAGCTCTGTGCAAAAAGCTGATCCTTTGAGATCGGTGACAAAGGAACATCAAGAAAAGAAACCATCTAACTGCTCCATTGGTAGAAGCACAACACCAACTGGCAGGAGTACCCCTCATCAGGGAAGACTGACATCTTTTGAATCAGACAAAGTAAGTCAGTAGCAAGGTCTATTTAAATTGCCTTTATTTTCTTTTTATGATATCACTCAGAAACTGTATTGGGATCCTGATCCCCACACGGCTGCTGCTACGTCTTTCCCTGGAACTGCAGATGCTTTTGTCAGAAATTATCTTAGAGACTGTTCATACATTGAGCTATTTAGACACCTGCAGGCCCGAGTGTGGGTGTATGCTCTGAAACCTGCCCCCGTTGCGTCAGAAGAAGTTCAGGGATGATCACATGCACCAAGCACTGGGGCACTGCATAGGCCAGTGGTTCCCAGGGAGGCCAGGGGCTTGGAGCATCAGAGGCCGCTCATGGAGTCCAGCAGGGCAGTGCCTATCCCACAGCCCCGGCCAGGGAGGGGGCCAGGCTGGGGATGGAAGGGAGGGCCAGACCTAAATCCCAGCTGTCAAAGTCCGTAGTGATGAGACAGACCTGGGGTCATGACAGGAAGTCATCCCATGGCTCAGGGCTGGGATTTGGATCAGTGAGGTGCATGGCCAGGCACCGACGTTACTGCAACGCAATCCACCATGGAGCAAATCAAGTGTAGCTCCCAAGAGAAGGGGTGGGGGAAGTGGGGGGTCTTGGCCCTGTCTGAAGCTTCTTCCAGCTCTTCCACCCTCCTTTCTTTCTCCACAATAGTCTGAAGCAAGCTTAGAGAGCTGTACAATATCCAAACTCAGACAGCTAAACTCCTAGGAAGGAGAAGTGGATGGCACACTCTTGCCATATCACTGATAGCTCCCATGTTGAAGAGAACCGTGACTGTAGGCCAGGGCCTCTCCATTTTTCTTCAGGTTGTACATCAGCCCTCTCCTGCTGGAGGAAGATATAATGGTAGGAAATCACCTGGAGCTGTCTCACATCTGAGTGGTGGTTTTAAGGAGCCCAGCTCATCTTCCTATGTAAAAGGTAAGATATGCGGAAACCTCCTGCCTGCTTAAAGTGGTCTGCAAATGACTTGGACACACTGGGCCCCAACTCTTGACTCGAAGAGAATGTGAGTCACTAAAACTCACCTATGATTCTTAGAAGTATTGTCAAATTCATATTTTACGAGAGAGGGAGAGCGGATTGTGCTGTCGCCTACTTACTGAGTTTGTTGTCCCAGAGGTTCAGGAGGTGGGAGAATAGCTGTGGACTGCGTTTCATTTTGGTCCAGGACAAAGCACGTTTGGGAAGATGGACAAGCTGTTAGCAAACATTATCAGTGTGAGAAGCAATACACTGCAAGACTGTGAGATCTTTTAAAAGCCTGAGATATGTATGGAAATGTGATTCAGCAATTTTCATTTGCTTTCAATGACCCCTTTTTCTTTGATTTTTTTATAGAGACACCTTTGCCCATTTCATATAGCTTAGAAGACACATCCCTCTCACAAAACCACAGCAATGACACTTGCAGCTTTGCACCGTGCAAGAACAATGAAGAAACAGAGGTATTTTGCCATGGAACTCTAGAAAATAGAGTTACAGTGAATCTGTGGTCTTAGTTTTCATATACGGCATGCTAACTCTCATTCATTTGGGAACAATACTCTCCTGGCTTTATTTTTCTGCCTTCACTCATTATATAAGTGCAGTCTTTAAAACAATATTGCAATGGCTTTCAAGTAATAGGCTAGATGTCTTTATCAATATATTTCTGCACAACTGTTGAACAATAATAGATTTATGTTGCTAGTTAATATTTTAATTTTGCCTCAGGAAGAAGAAGCTCTTAAAAAGACAGAAAAATTGCTAAGAGCTCAGAATAAAGTGGCTTCTGTGACCACACACAGGAGAAGTGGCATAACTGCATATAACAACAAAGCATCTACAGACAGTTCTCCTGCTTCTCTGAATGCTGAAGCAAAGGTTTGAGCTACTTATGATTCTCGTTCTTACATGAGCAGCAACTGTGTTCTTTCTATTTGTGAAGAGAAATAAAACACACCAAGAAAAAGAATGTATTCTGTTCCCACTTCTGATGCTCTGCAGTAGACACAGCTTTAGGGATGGAGCTGGTAACTTTGAGCACGGTGTTTATAGCTGTTTGCTGAAGCATATCATTGCCCTGTGGGGAATAGTTCTCCCTGTTCCTTTGGATCCCATTAGTCAAAATTCACCACATCTTCAAACTGTAATTAACATTAGCTCGTAACTGCCCTGGATGCTGTGTGCCAGATGTCACTTGACTTAAGGTTCCTTTGTGTTGCCAGACTGCAAAGAACTCTAATGGTAATGGCAAACTGGAATTGTAACACCCAGAATAGCCCTCAGTTACATAGATAGCACTACCTAGCAGCTAAGAACCATGTAATTTGTTTTGGAAGAGTGACTCTAGCTAATACAAATACCTTTCTTCGTAAATCAGTAACCCAATATTCAGAGATAGTTCTGCTCTCTGTTCCTGTGTTTATTCTCTCCATTTTGCACTGCATAACTTTGCCAGAATGCACATTCATCACCTCATTTTTAGACTTCTGTTTTGCTATCTTTTGCTTTGCAAACTGAAGAAAACTGCAATTAATATGCAACATTTCTAGTTACAAACAAAATATGAAAATTCATTGCAAATACAAGGCAATACCAGAAAGCAGGGAATCTTTCCTCTGTGTGTGAAAGTAAATAAGTTTTTGGCACAGTTGTTTTAAGTTAATGAACATATTTTTAAAACATTTCTGTTTATATAACATTGACTTTGATGTTTTCATAATGTAGCCTTCAAAATCAATATTATCTAGAAGGTCAACATTACATCAAGAAAGAAGAAAGCATGAGGTAGAGGTGCAGGAAAAAATAGAGTATCATGATGGAAAGGTGAGAAAAAATAGTTTTGTTTTTTTTTTGGTTGGGAGATTTTCCCTTTTTGTGGGAATTCTGATAAAGCTGGAACCATATGACAAAGCTGTAATGCATCTTCATCTTCTGGTTGTCTACTTCTTTGGACTTCACTAAATGAAATAAATTACGGGGTTTGATACATGATGAACAGAACCAACTGCTGTAGTAACACCAGGAAAACTGATTAACCAGAGGCCATGCTGGGTATGCAGTCTTCTCTGACTATTTTTTGTAGAAGAGCATACTAATGGCATTACTGTCTGCCATCTACAAAAAGTGTCAAGCAAATTTTCAGGTCTGTGCATGCAGCCAAAAATAATTGCATAGTACTGAATGCCCATACAGGGTTATTTGGAAAGAAATGGTTCTTAACCTACCATGTCAGCAATCTGTGTTAATACATCAAGTTCAGTCATTTTGGTTCACATAATCCAGAACCAGGTGTCTCTCAAGTGACCCATGTGGAAGATATACAAACATACATGAAATGGGTCTGGACAACAATTCACTAACGTTGGTCAAGAAAAAACCCGACCGTCTTCCCTATTGCCACAGGGCTGTGCACCTTATTTTGCTTAACATTAAAACAAAGTGGTGAGATGAGAACTTGGAGCATGTTCCACAAGTAAGTTCACCTTGTGAAAGGAAAATTTCTTTTGGCCTCTTTTACCACAAATGAGGCAAAAGTAATGCCTTTTCTGCAGAGATAACTTTTGAAATACAGAGATAGCACGACTTCCTTCAAGCTCCAATTTAATTGGAAGGCAGTACAATGCTTCTCATTTCCTTTGACTTCATTTACATTGGATGCTCTGTGTGTTTGAAGGTAGAAGAGGTGCTTTCTGATGGACGCAGAATCCTCACTTACTGCGATGGTACTAAAAAGGAGATTAGTGCTGATAAAAGGATGACAACGATTAGCTTTTCCAATGGAGATGTAAAGAAGATCATGCCAGATCAGAGTGTGGTGTGTAACTATTCATTTTCTTCAAGGCAAATAAAATGATTAACTGATTTTCCAGCAAGGTTCTATAATTTATCTTGATCTGTCAATTCTGAGAGAAACTGATGAGGAAGAGTGTTGGTTTAACAACCCTGAGCAGTGAAACTGGTTCATCTACAAAGACAAAAGTGGAAAGGCATGAAGGTAACAGCCAAAGAAGGAACAAATGTGTAGCTGGCCAAGCAGGAAACTGAACAAAGGCGAGGGGCATGGGCAACCATCTGAAGCAAGGACTGGTTTTCATGCATTTGTAGAGTAGGTAGCACAGGGGGTTCTTCCATGTTGGCACTGTGTAAATATAATAGCTAATGTGAGCTAAAGTGGAAATAAGTGAAGCCTTGGCAGCACTGCGATTATTTTAAATTAATAGATAATTAATAGGAGGAGAGGCAAAGCAAAGAGGTGGGAGGATGTCTTTCCTGTTTGCGCTGTTCTCTTGCATGCTACAGAGATGAAAGTAGCATCATCTAGACACAACCATGAGGGGGAATGAGAGGAAGAAACAGTAATGTGAACACAGCTACTTTTATGGATGGCAGATGCAGAAAATGACCTTCAAATGACTTTTTAAAGACGGTTTACTTTTGAGCACATTGTTGTGGTTGAATCTGCTTATGCAAATATTGTGAACATGCTGCTATCATTTCACTCTTCTTCCAGATTTATTATTATGCAGATGCACAGACAACTCACACTGCTTATCCAGATGGCCTGGAGGTGCTGCAGTTCCCTAATAATCAGATAGGTATGCAAGAGCTCATTAGTATGAACTGTATGTGCAGATTTATTTCTATTATGAAAGTGTGATCTGAATTCTGACTCCAGCAGATTGGGTATTTTCTTGCCATTTCACATTGTCTTTGCATTTCACTTTCAGGATATCCCATCACTTCACTGCTCTGTTTCCTCCTACAAAGCAAAGATAATAATGGAATGTAAATGTAGCTCTTCTGATTCTGGTTATCTGATTATGCAATTCTTTAATTCTTTTACCAGTATTGTGAACATAATTTCCATCCTCACTACAATGTCCAAAAAAAATCTTGACCTAGCTTTGTGTAAAGAAACCTGAAAGAACACTAGACAGACTTTTTACATCTCTTTTCCCACAGAAAAGCATTATCCTGATGGCACGCAAGAAATTGTGTTCCCAGATCACACAGTAAAATGCCTCTACAGTGATGGACTGAAGGAAACTTTTTTCCCAGATGGCACAGTAGTAAAAGTAGAAAAGTAAGTCCTGTGTAAACAACAGGAACTGGGCTTTAGACACAGGTACAATGATACTGACATTTAGAAATGGCTGGATTTTGAATAGCTGGGAAATTTCCAGATGAACGGAAAAAGAATTTGTAAGATAACAAGGGTTTTGCAAGAATATGGCACTAAAAATTCACTTCCACCTTGAATAATAGGTGACCACTCACCGTGGGCAAAATGACAGTGAAATATTCCTTATTTAGTTCCATGTAAATTTACACTGTCCAGAGTTGTTGGGAGATCACCAGTTGTCAGTGTTAGCAATGTGGGTACTGAATCACTCAGGATGAGGGCTCCTGAGCTCAATTCCCAGCTGCTTGGCTCCCCCTCTAATACTGGGCAAAGACTGAGATTAGGTCAGTCAGTTAGAGCATGGTGCTAATAACACCAAGGTTTGATCCCAGAGTGGGCTATTCACTCAAGAGTTGGATTTGATAGTCCTTGTGGATCTCTTCCTAGTCCTATTCTGTGAATCTGTGTTGCCTCTCTATTCCGCTACGCAAGATGAGAGAAACAGCAACAGAACCCTCTTACACATCTCTTCTGGAGAAGATGAAGGATCCTGTTGTAAAATGGATTTGCTGCCCACAAAAAGCCTTGAGATCCCTGCAGGAAGTCATGTAAAATTCAGACCTCACCACCCATTAGCTATTATACTATGTACTGAAGTCTTTTTGTGAGACCAGATGTCTAATGCCATCCCATGTAAACCCTGAGGTTTTCCACTTGACACTATTTTCAATTTCATTGAGTTACATTAGACAGTTCTGTGAAACAGGTTAATAACAGACAGTGCTTTCTCATCACTTCATTCATTGCTGCTTCTTTCAGGAACGGAGATAAAATCGTGGTATTCAGTGATGGCCAAAGGGAGATTCACACTGCGCAGTTCAGGAGGAGGGAGTACCCGGATGGCACTGTGAAAACTGTGTTCTGCAACGGCAGACAGGAAACCAAGTACTCCACTGGACGAGTTCAAATCAAAGATGAGGAGGGTAATCTCATCCTAGATAAGAAGTGATTCCGTCCTTCAGATGGCTGCACTGTACATATGTAGCGCAAGACCTTTTTTTGGCAGGTCAGAACTGTTAGGAAGATTTTCACTGTGAAAATGAATGGATGGATCTGTAGGGTTGAAATTACTTTGGCTCAGCAACTGGTGCTTAGATCAGAATAATCTTAACTGAACAAAACGTCTCTTGAGTGAGACTGAAGGAGATGCAGTCACACCCTCTTTGTGTAATCAACATTAAAATAAATACCAATAATACTTCTCATCAAAGTGTTTGTTTCATGGTACTGATCACACTTTCCCTAGTTTTTCTGCAATTTGTTGTGAAAGTGACTACAATTAAGAACTATGGCATAAGAACCTCAAGTAAGAACTAAAGCTCAGTGCTGCCTTATGCTGACTAAAATAAATCTACATAGAGTTTTAATTTTCTCAGTTAATCATCACAAAAAGCATGGAAGTGATTAATGTTTTCAGTTTGTTTGGATCCTTTGGAGCAGAATTTCCCAGCATGTATCAGGGCTTCTTATCGCTGTGTGGATGTTTGGTGGGAGAAGCTGCTGTGTTATTCCTGAAGCATTTCTTAACAAGGAACCCTCAGCAGTGCTATTTTGCACACTCACAGGCCAGCTTTCTCACCCGTGTGATGGAAACGCAGCCACGCTCACCCTGAGCTAGTCAGCTCAGGCGGCACAGGAGGCAAAGAGTCAGGAGGTGGCTCTTCATATAGAGTTCGGCTGGGGTTTATCACCAAACCACAACGAAGGAGTCCAGGGACAAAGAGGCCGGTCTTCCCGGGACACGCTTATAAAGGGGTACAGAAGGGAGGCAGGGTAATACAACAACAACCAGTGGGGAGAAGGAGGGGGCGGAGTGGGGGCTGGATCACATCCTTTAAGGGATACAAGGGGCGTCTGGCTGCTGGCCAACCAGACAGACCCAATCTACATAGAATCATGAAGCCCGGTGGGAATGGCTTTGCTCACCCTGACTTAAGGGGTGATCTTAGACTTTGGAGTTGGCCCACCAGCAGGCTTCTCCTGTATGTGGCCTTTTTGGCCTTCCTGCCACCACAGCTTCTGGTTCAGCAGCTGCAACAACATTTCATGAGCTGGACATTGGACCAAAACCTGAGCAGGAGTGGAGTGAACAGTCCTAGCTCTGAATGTCCCTTCCATTGAAAGTTATTTCATAATTATATGATCATAATCTGAAAACTCTGCCTCGTGCATTTGAAAATAAAATGTAATGTTTATTCCATCCTAGTGATTATTCTGTATCAAAGATCTGGATCTTCTGGATCTTTCTTCTTCTTCTAGCAGTCTTTCCTCTATGTTGCTTTGTCTTTGAAATAACCTTTCCCACTATTGCTTTTATTCTTCCAGTAGTGTGAAATTTTTCTGGTCAGTGAATCTCTCCATCTGTAAGGTTCTTTCGATGGCACTTGATACTTAGATGGATTAATAATTTATCAGATGCTGCTTTCAGCTGCCTTCCCCATAGACTGCCTGTCAGAAAACCATAGAATGGTTTGGACTGGAAAGGACCTTAAAGATCATCTAGTTCCAGCTCCCCCTGCCATGGGCAGAGACACCTTCCATTAGACCAGGCTGACCAAAGCCTCACCCAACCTGGCCTTCAACACTTCCAGTGAAGTGAATTTTTCCAAACCACTGAAACTCTTCTCCTGTAGAGCTCAGCTCATTACCTGCCCATTGACTGAGATACTCACTTATCTCCTTATGTCCTTCAAATTCCTATAGCCACAAGTACACTCTCATAGCATGCTCCTTCAGCCTTTTCTCACACCTGAATGCAAAATTTGCAATATTACGGAATTATTTGCTCTTCTCTTCTGTTTCCAGGGTCTCAGATAATCCACAAATCACCACTCCAATTGCAGAGCATCTTTCAAAAAAAGAGCAAGAAGCATTGCTGATACTAATCATATACACACTTCAGTTTATCAACTTGATTATGAAGCTATGAGCATCCATGCAGTTTAATATCAGCTAGTGTAATGATAAAATTGCATTTTTTTCACTTAACTGCTTCATAACACTCCTGCTTTCCACTACTGAAATAGTTAATATATTTTATTTGTTTTGTAAAAGAAAACTCTAATGAAAATGAATTCAAGACATCATTCTTTTCCATGTGTTTCACTAAGAATTTCAGTTTGTGCTACCTTATGCTGACCAAAACAAATCGATGTTGATTTTTTTCTCAATTAAGCATCATAAAAAGTGAATGTGGCTAGTGTTTTCAGTTTGGCTGGGAAACTAGATATGATAACAATGTTTTATAAAGGACCATTGTTTTTATTCCCAAGAATTCTTTTAACAAAAGGTCCCTGTACTCCACTTAAAATGCTGACATTCTTTTTGTTTCAGTAGTAAATCAGAAAACAGGCTTTGCTTGCAGCTTTTAGCCTTAAATCACTGTTTACTATTCAATAACCTGTCACTGAATCACAGAATTTTGCGGATAAGCAATCCTTCCTAATTGTAAAATAAATAAGGAACAATTTTGTTACCGTGCTGCTTGCTCCTTGCTTCAATAAGCACTCTTGACTCTACTTGCAGGAAGCCTTTTGACTGTGGAATAATTTGGCCCACGGTCCTGCAGCTGAGTGACACGTGGGGAACGTGCAAGGCAGTGCCCAGAGCTGTGCGTGCAGCGATGCCTGGGTGCAAACACCTTGCTGATCCAGGCACTCACCGTGCTGTGTGTGCCTTCACCTCCTTAGCACCAGCTTACAGCGAGGCTGTAGTGGTGCAGAGGCACGGGGCTGGTGCTGCTCTCTGGCAAAATCAATGGCAAACCCTGCTCTGAGGAAATCAAGGGTGAACTTACTAAAGATTTCGCCAGCCCGTGTCTGACCATCATTTTATCAAGACACGTTTTTTAGGTGGTATTTTATAGTATGGTAGTAAACAGATTTTTGGCATACAGGGCACACATTGGGTTTGAAAATGAAAAGGCAGAAAAACATCTGCATGAATGACAAGCTCTGTCAGGTATGTTATAACTGAGAGTCCTTCACAGATGAGTTCTGACACATCCCACTTTGTTTTTCACAGGGTGATTCTCACACCCTCCCTCCTCCACCTTCCGCTTGCCTTAGTTAACCAGAAACAAGGCTCTACCATTTATAGTTCATAGCTGTAGGAACAAAAATAACCCATAAATAATCCAAATTAAGTGTGACTGCATATTGTGCTTAAACTGTAGCAACACACATAGATACATCTCAATGTTTTTTTGTCCTGAAGGATTTACAATGAAATATTCGTAAATCCTTCTGGCAGATGGAACACATTTGGGAAATCCCACTTCTGTCTTTTTACAGGTTTTTCTGGCATTAGAAAAAACATGCTATAGCCAGTATTTGGCCTCAGTTTTTGTTCACATTTAGAATATGCTGTGACTTGTGAACAGAGCTAGTTCCATTCAGACAGCCGGGGGTGTGGGCCTCTGGTCTTTATCAGAGGAAATGTGTGTGATGAGCTCATAGTTCCAAAAGTCAGGTGTAGGTAACCAGGAACTGAGTTGGGCAGACTTTTGTGGAGAATGCCCAGCCTCCTGGGATTTGTTTATTTTTAGCTTTACGTTTTGCTCAGAAGGGTATTTTGGGCATGGTACTTTTTCTTGCAGCTGGGAAGTCAGTGTTTTTCTTGGAAGTGCTCTGGCAGTTTTCTTAGTTGGGACAGCCACCTTAGGAATTGTTCCTCTTGCAGCCTGCAGGGCATGTTGTAGAGAAGAAGCAGAAGTACATTTAGCCACTTTTTCATAAGTGAGTAAGCCAGGCACTCTCACCGACTGTGCTCTAGGGCACACACCTTCTGCCAGCCTTCATCCCAGCCACTTGGTTTGGCCTGAAAGTGTCAATCTGCTTGTAGTTCAGCAGTTCAGCAATACTGTGAAAAAGTTGTCCTCTCACAGTGTCATCCATGGAACAGCCTAAACACAAGGCTGGATGTTAGTTGAGTTCTAAAAGCCACAGCCCAAATTTGTCATAAACATTCTCATGGAGATGAAACGCCAACAGCTTCAAGATCTCTCTTGTATCACAGTCATCTGCCTTCACTTCCATCCTACTTTAAGGTGATTTTCTTTGCCCTGCTGCATTACTGGCACATTATACTAACTTAGTATGCTGCCCTGCTCTGAGCAGACTCTCCTGGTTAAGGTCATAAAGCCCAATGCAGAACAGACAGCAGACAGTAGGAAAATGCCTATTGATTCCAGTGCTCTTTTCCTCCTCTGACGTATGCTGATTTAACTCACTGATAATCTTCTGCTATTCCACCAGTAAGCTCCTCTCCAATTCCTGAGGAGCACAGTACCTTCTTGTCTCATCACTTCCCTCTCAAGAAAACAATATTTCATGGAAATATACGTGGTTTCTGAATGAAATACTGTTTCCCATTGTCTATAATGGAAGTGGGTGATGGACCCCATCTATTTCTGTGAGTAGGAAATGCATTCTGAGCTACATTGCACATAGCAATTCTCACATAGACAGTTCATTAAGTGTGCTCCTCCCTACCCAGCTAGTTCAACATACACAAGACTCAAATTAAGACCTGTCCAGCTGGCTGGTGGCATAGAGGAAAAAGGCCTATGGATCTGTAGATTTCAAAGAGCTGCTGTTCCTCTCAGTTTTATTTTTCTGGAAATCTGCAGTGCAGAAGCCCTACAATCTAACTGTCCCTGAGGATTAGACTCTGTGTTTGGGGCAAAGAGTATCTTGGATGAAAGAAGAATGTTTGAGCTGAAGACCATTCTGACAAAACATTAACATACCAACCCCCACCTTCTCTCAGAAAGTAGCAAGTAAAAAATACAAAATGAATGGTGTGATTGCTAGACAAGACTCCTTCACATCCTGTTACTGTACTGGCATCTTTGCTTTTTCTTTTCAGGTTGAGGTTTAGACTCCAGAATGAGTAACCTCTGCCTTCCAAACAACTACAGAAACAAAGGGAAAAAGTTACACCTTGAAGTACTGCATTGAGCAGTGTACAGTTGTGTCAGGAAGGGACACTTTTCTGAAGCAAAAATACCATTTATTGAAATGGACAACTTTTTCCCAGGGAACAAATCTTTTGTAATCTTTTGATAGCTCTTATTTAATTTTAATTTTCTTGTTTTGAAATTGTCAGAATATCCTCTTTTCATTTTTTNGTGATTGCTAGACAAGACTCCTTCACATCCCGTTACTGTACTGGCATCTTTGCTTTTTCTTTTCAGGTTGAAGTTTAGACTCCAGAATGAGTAACCTCTGCCTTCCAAACAACTACAGAAACAAAGGGAAAAAGTCATACCTGGAAGTACTACATTGAGCAATGTGCAGTTGTGTCAGGAAGGGACACTTTTCTGAAGCAAAAATACCATTTATTGAAATGGACAACTTTTTCCCATGGAACAAATCTTTTGTAATCTTTTGATAGCTCTTATTTAATTTTAATTTTCTTGTTTTGAAATTGTCAGAATATCCTCTTTTCATTTTTTAAGAGATAAGGGTGCAGGAAGACATTTTAAATGCAAATTTAGCTTTAAAACTAAAAGCCCAAATGTGAAATGAAATGCTTTACCATTATCAAAATGTGTATTAATGTAACTCAAAAGTTTCACAAGTAACAGACTAGTTCAGGATTCTCATCACTTTATTTGAATGTGAAAAAAAAGATTTAAAAATCTTTCAGGAAGAAAAACCATATTTCTCTCTTCACGCTCACATTTGTGACTCTCTCGTATGATATACCTATGTCATGGCTGTCCAGTGCATAGAGAAGTGTCCATGAGGTTTTTCAGGAAGGCTGGCAAGCAGGGCAGTGGGGTTGGAAGCATATGATTACTCTACCATAGGACTTTCTTTCCTAGGAATTCTTTGCCCTGTAGTGTGTGGGTTAAAAATAGTCCTGGACCATCTTACATTGTGTAGTGAGGGAGTTGTTGCCTAAAAAAGAAGGGATTTGAAGCAAGCTTTGGTCCAGGGTGTGAGGGATAAGGCTCCTATTGGAAAGAGACTTTAGGCATCATTAACGGCTGAGACTGTGGCCAAAATTTGAACTTCTGTATACGGTGACTTTCCATATTGCAAAGTAATACGTAATTCTATATTCCAACAGTAATATGTATATTAATATTTAGAGATGTTTTACAGTTGGACCTGCAGTAACCTTCCATCTCAGGTTTAAACTGGTGTGGGAAGGGAGGGAGCAAGATCTAAACTGCACTGGGATTATTTCTGAGAATCCCCTTATAGATCAGAGACAAACTGCACTTGAATTATCCTTAGTGAGAGCTTTCCTTGAGTGAGGGGTTTATAGGGAACAGGAAAGAAACATGGTAAGTAGTTACTGAAGTATGGCGGTGATGTAATAAGACTTACATAAAATACCAAGAAGGGGAAAGTAGCCTTGTTGTGTCTCTTGCAGCCAGTCATTCTTTCCAGCCCCAGAAATTTGGGGGTTTGCTGCCAAGCTTGCACACAAACCTAATGTGGTTGTCCCAGGAGATTTTGCTTATCCTTGTTTCCACTTTCTTTCCTGGGAATTCTTTGCTCTGTCCGCTTATTAAACAGCACTATGTCACATGCTAAGAAAAAAATGAATAACAAACAAAAACCAACCAATCAACCAAACCTCAAAAAGACAAACATACCAAAAATCAACCATACCAAACTAAACAAGATTTACAGTAGCTGGTTCAAATCCTGGGGCAAATATTATTAAATTAAGAAAAAAATGATGTAATTGAATACAGCCATGGTAAGCATTTGGATGGGTCACCTTACAGACTGCAGTTAGCTTTGTCTTTTCTGCACAGCTGGATGATGCTATTAGCAGTGTTTCTGCTATTGAACATGCATCCAGTGTGTGGTAAACTGTGCCATCACAGACTCCACTAGGCAATTATAAATTAAGCTGATAACAATGTCTGAACAATGAAGCTGTCTTTGGTGGTTTGTTCATATCAGCTTGTATTAACGAACATCTTTCATATCTTTGGCATTCAGGGAATGAAATTAAACTTCTGGCATTCAGGGAATGCCAGTTTACAGGAAATTGGCTCACCAAATCTAGAAATAACAAATCCTTGCTTCAATTTCCCAGATAATTAAATGCAAAGAAAAGAGAACAAACCACTTTAACTAACAAAGAACACCTATCTACTTTTAAGAAAGTCATATCACATATAAGCAGAAGCCCTTGAAGTGCAGTTATGAAGCACTAACTCCGGGATTAGGCATTGGTCTAAATGAATGAAGGTAAATTTCACTCACCACCATATGCACATATAAATGTATGCCCAGATGAACCCCCATCTCTTCACCAGCCTGCATTCCCAGGGGGTTCTCTGCTCGGCCCATAACAACTTGTAAACCCACCTGTGAGTTTGCAGACATTCTTCCACAATGCAAAACCTGCCACAGCTGTCTCTGACCATGCTCCAGTTTGACACCCAGGTACTGCTGTTGCCAGCCAGCACCCGGAAGCAGAGACCTTAGAATCATAGAACCAGAATGGTTTGGGCAGGAAGGGACCTTAAAGATCATCTAGTTCCAACCCCTCTGCCATGGGTAGGGACACCTCTCACCAGCCCAAGTTGCTCAATGCCCCATCCAACCCGGCCTTGCCCCCGAGGAAAGCAGGATGCCACCCTCTGTGATACCAGGAAACACAGAGCATTCAGTAGATAAGCATCAACAGGCTTATTACTCATTGCCTGTCTTAGAGCTCTTGAAGGTTTCAGGCACATGACTGGGGCGGGATTAATCTGGCTATCATTTCAAACCCCAAAGCTAGTGTCCACTGAGATGGCTACACCCGATTTTGTTAACCTCACACACTCAGAGTCAGACTGATAAAAGCTGTTGTTTCACTGCAAAATGAACACTGCTCTTGTGGGTGAGGTAAGAGCTTGTCTGGTAGTGACACATAGGGTGAAGAAGGGTGAGTCTACCTGTGTCCTGCTGCTGGTTGAGGCCTCAGCACAGACAGATCTGTGCTGCTCGCTGCCTGCAAGAATGAAGCAGGGCTTGTGGAGTCTTCCTCAGCCATGAAACAGTGGATGTCTCATGTCACAGCAACCTCAACTATCATTTTTTTCTTGCATTTCAGTGAATATATGTTCCTAGCTGAACTTCTGCCTAATTTTTTTTTATATATACTATGTGGCAAAATCCCTACAGCCTTTACAATAAACAAAACCATCTAAGTTTTATAACTGTGTATTGTCCGTGCATAGTAATATCGTAAATGGCAGCTTTCATTTAAGTCATGTCCGAGACTGATGGGCACCTTTATATTCATCCTGCCCCAGGCAAAAACAGGTTCATCGCGTTTCCACCTGTAGCTGTGGCTTTCATTCTCAAGGTAACAGAGTTTTGCCTCATGGTCCCTGTACAACGGAAGAGTTGTCATCCAGGGAATGACTAGTGAAGTCATTTTAAAGTCCTGTGGACTTTTTAAAAGGACATAAAGTCCTGTGAAAAATCAAGAGTGAAAAACAGCTCCCCAAACCGCAGGCCACAATGTCCCATCTTGTGTGCTGATTCAATAACTGTGATAGTGAGGTCCTCAACAAGGTCAAAACGTCTTTCTCCTGCTCCTTTGCCCCAAACTTTTATTGCTGAGCATGGCTTCATGTGGCGTGGGATATCCCTTTCATCACTCTGTCTCAGCCACCCTGGCTGTGCCACCTCCCAATTTCCTGGGCACCTGCAACCTACTCGCTGAGGGGGAAGAGTGGAGAAAAAGAGAAAACCTGGATGTTCTGCAAACACTACTCAGCAATAGCCAAAACACTGGTGCGTTATCAACACTGTTTTAGTTATAAAAATCTGAAACACAGCACCATATGGACTGCTATGAAGAAAATTAACTCTGTCCCAGCCAGACCCAGTACAGGAATAAAAAGAGAAACTGCATTTTTTAAAAAGCTATATAGTGTCTAGGTACGGGTCATCTTTTTGTTATGAGGTTGTAGAGCATCTCATGTAGCAGGATCCTGACTTCTGTGTTGGGTTGTTACAAATAAGGTTATTACATTCACACAGCTGAGGTTTTCATCATGATGCTGACCTCAAAAATCCTCTTTGCTTCACTTGCCATTGAACATCACTTTGTAAAAAAGAATCAGAGGAGGATTCAGAGATGTGTTGAAACATGCTGCTGGTTGGTCTATGAGAGGGGAGCAAGGCAGGGTGAAAATCAGCAGCCTAGAATATCCATCTGTGTATGCTGGGCAGATAGGAGGCAGTCAAGATTCTGCAGCCACAATAGTTTTGCCATTTGTATTTCCAACAGAGAGATCACCAGCATGCCTTTGAGCTGACCAGGCAAAGGTGCAAGAAAAAGCTGCATCTGTGAGGGAGCCCACCTGTCACCTTTTCTTCAGGACATAATGAATTTACTTTATTGTACAAGACCTGGAAAGAAGCTTATCATTTGAAAATCAATGAATCAACACAAGTGAATTCTAAAGGGGAGCCCAGATGCTTGGGAACAAGAAATATAAGAGAGACAGCAAAGTAGCATGAAGTTTGCTGCTATTTAAAAGACCTAACAATTTGGGGATTTTTGTCACACAAATTCTGTTATTGTTGTCACACCATGTGGTGCCTTATCCTCCTGCTGTGGTTAGTGACTGAGATGAAGTAGTTTCAAGTGTTATCTCCATGGCAGGCAACAACTTAACTAGCTATATGTAGTTTATTTCCAGAGGCAGCACTCATCTTGGACATGAAGAGCATTTTTCTGCCATTCCTTTGATGCTGTCTGCCTCACACAGAGAATCTGAATAGTGTCATTACCAGTAATAAACATGATGTCTGTACATTGCTCTCTCATTAAGATGCAGGGACACTGCACAGTAACCATATTGTAACGCCCTTCTCTTTGCAGTAAAAACACAAAAATCCATATCTAGAAACAATATGGATAAAACTAAAGAGAAGTTGAAATGACATGAGCCACTGCAGGATACAAATAGGTCTCAAGGACTTATTACAGTGTAGGCCCATCCTCCTTTTCTCCCTGTCTCTCTGTGACTTGCACTGTCACCTGCACTCTCCTCGTGGCTAGGTTCCCCATGGCCTGGCTGCTCATCTTGAAAACAGCTCTGTCCCTGGATGGGAAAGCGGGGAAAGGTCATCATCACTGAAGTATTTTGTCTTGTAGAAGGCATCTCTTTTAGGAAGAAGTTGGTTTAAGTGGTGACAGAAGAACTGGAGACAGGAAAATCAAAAGAGAAAGAGTGCTGGGATAGAGGGATGACATGGGTAGATTCACAGCTGCCTGCTGACCTAAGACAAGTTGGTGGGCTCAGTGGGCTTAGTTGATTCTGTGGTGTGCAGACATGAACTACAGATAAAGCCAGTTTATAGGTTGGTGTTTTTTACAGCAGGCATTGAAGAATGCAGCATAAAACCAACACAAATCTTCATAATTTATGGTTCCATGAAATGATGTGTGTTACCTGCAATTAACTGAGCAACCCCAGTTGCTTGTCTCATTCCACATGTGGTTTGATTGCAAAGCTATACCAGGTCTTATCCACAGAAACAAAAATGTGAGGACTTTAGGAATCTTGTTTACATTTATTAAGATTTTATTAATTAAAATAAAAAGAGAAAACATTTAGTTGGTCATCTGCATGAAAGGGTGAAGTCAGATAATCTTCCCTTATAAAGGTGAAATGTCAAAGGAGATTTTTACTCCTAAGACATTTGCTTTATAATGGCCTTGAAATCTGTTCCTTTACCACATTTCTGGATCCAGTACACACTGGAACGTCCTTGGAAACATGCCTGTAAGGAGCTGGCCAGTTTGCTTTGCCTCCATCACTCTGAACCTGTTGGATTACATGTGTGTTTCCTGGGAGTGGGGTCTTCCATTTTCCTTCTTTGTAGCAGTAGGTGTCCCGGGGGAGCTCTTAGCCTCGAGGTACTCCACTGCTCCATACGTCACCATGGACAATGCAAGCACAGACAATAAAATGTACAGTTTGATGTAGGCTTGCAATTTGGTGCTGTAACCAAAGGCAATGACAAATCCAAGTGATTCCCAGAGACGGTAATTTGCAAAGGCAGCCTCCTTGTGCTTCTCAAATAAAATGCCATAGAGTCCTGGAAGGAAGGAAGAAAGGAAGGGAAAACATGTCTTGGGAAGATTAAGTCTGCAAACATGTATTTTCTGCAATGGGAATAAATTGAGCACAATGGGGAACACAGACCCTCCCTCATAAATGGCAGTGAAAGAAAAATACAAGCTTTGTCTTAAAAAATTGTTGTGCTTCTGTGAATTGTAACTCATGAAACAACAGAGCAAACATAACAAAATAGAGAATACCAGAGAAAAAAAGAATGAAAATGAGAGGAAGGAAGAAAGGATGGAGTCTATTGAAATAAGATGGCAGAAAATTTATTTTTCGAACTATTAGCTACAAAAATCGAGGCTCTTGCACTGATGAACAAGTAAGGAGAAAGAGGAGATGTCCAAATATGGCCTTGACATCATAGAGTCTCCATGTATAACTGCTGAGAAGCTCATACCAACTCCTTACAGGCTTTCACAGAACAGGCAGTTTTGACTAGGGACAACGTGGGCCCAGATTTGATATGCAGAGAAGATACGTCTCTCTGAACCAACCAGGTTTTCAAATTTTCAGCTCCTCGATGGGTTGGCAAATAGAATATCCTCGATGCGTACTGAACTTCCAGGCAGCAACTGGAAAACTTACTTGATATAGAGACTCAGTTCAACTGATCATCCTAATGCAGTTGTGTTCACTGGGAAGCTCTCACTGAGTTCAGTCAGTTGCACACCCACAGCTGGGATCCTGGGAGGGATTCCCAGCCTCCAGGTCTGACTAGTGAAGCACACAGGGAAGGGGAGAGCTGGTTTTCTTCTCGGTGCTGAGCTAGCACCAGTGGTGATAAAGAACGGGGCATTTCCTCTGACTCAGACATGGTGTGCACAGAGAGAAGGAGAAGAATATCATGAACTTTGACTCTTTTCATCCACATGTCTAACAACACATCTGTTTGAAATCTGAACATTCAGCCAAAAGGCAAAGAGGAATGCAAAGTGCTCTGAAAATCTTAGTAGACTCAACTATCCTTTCAGTTTTGTTAGGTAGGAGGAGACTTCATCTGTATGTAAAAGGGTACTGTATCCTGACGACTGCAAGAGGACATTTACTGAACTGTTTCAATTTAGACAGGATGGAAAATCTGGACAAGTGCATCACAATATGTACTTAGTTCATTAAACTGGCTGAGTGGAGTGTAGATATGATAGTCCTTCATAGTTTTGCCTAATAAATGAACAAGTACAAGTTGTTCATACTAATTTCCTGATATGCTCAGTGTTATCTTTTGGAAAGGTATTAGTGAGGTAAGTTTAATATAGGAAGGTTGCTGATGCCATGACAGTTCTATGTGTAAAGATTCTGGTTTTCAGCTGGTACATGTTTGCTATTTTGAAGCAAATTGCCCGGGTGAGCTTCAGCAGGACCTTCCGGGCTGAATGAGTGGAGAGGCTGCTAGTTCTGAAATTTTGCAGTTTACTTCCATGGAAATTATCCTGCTTTTTTACCACTGCCTGTTTTGCTACTTTTTCCCCTGGTACTAGTAGGCATAAGTATATAACAGGATTGCTGGAAATTATTTGAGTCCAGGCTTATAAACTCTTTAGACTCATTCATATCCTTTCTAAAGACACAAATCAACCAGGAAAGAACTTGGTTTTACTGTAGACCTGATAGCTCCGTGCTACACAATTGTTATGTCCCAGTTGTTACTCCCCAAGTGCAATTTTTGTCAGTGGGTAATATCAGCATCTGTGCTCAAGTTATGTAAGAAAGGGCACTACATGCTCTGAAATGAAGTAGCTTTCACTGGAAATAAGAGAGAGCGTCCACACATGAACACAAACATGTCAGGAAACCTTTCTAAAATGAAGTGACTCGTCCACCGTGAGCCTACATATCCTCTAGGGGGTACTCAAGTATTAAATATCCACAGCAGCACACAGAATGCTTTAAGCGTGTGGCACAGTGCCATTTGTGTATTCACTGGTTAATCTGCTGAGGTCCAAGCAGCACTCATGGGAGCTTAGCAAAGGAAGGACCTCAGACCTTTGTCCCCAATGTTATTTTGGAGGTCTTATCTCACCTCATAGTCTTTGTTGCTGGGAATTTTTCATGTGATGTATATCTGTATAAAACTTTTGAAGGGGAGAAGACTTTAGTCCTACATGGGTATGTCAAACCGAAGATCCTATTCTGGGATGTAGCATTGTGGGGTAATGTCACTGCATCTCTCTGGTAAGGTTTCATGTCATCACTTGATGTTTCACTGTCACAATATGACAAAGCAAACTTTGTATAATTTTATAAATGGGAGTTGTGAAACAGCTGAGTAAGGTACAGACCTAAAAAATATACTATGCAAAGAAAAAGAACATTTAGGTGTTTTCCAAGCTGACACAAATGTGAAATTCTCACAAGTATCTTGCAGGAATATGAGAATGGAGTTGACCTGATACAGTGCTGTAAATAGAGATTAATCCTGTCACATAGCTGCAGAGCTCACTCACCATCAAGTAAGCATGAAGCATTGTCCATTGTCTTTGCCTCATCTGGGGGTTTGGAAACTACAGCCACTTCCCAGTCACCTTCTCTAATACTTAGGTCCTCTGTACTTACCCCTTTTCTCCCTAATGTGGGCCTCAGATCCATTTTTGTCTGTTGTGCAGGGACCTTACTGAGGAAACATGCTCCTCAAGGACATCTCAAATGTATGTAAGTCCCAGAAGAGAGGGTAAAAAGCCCAGCTCTTTTCAGTGGTGTTAAGAGAGGCGATGGGTACAAACTGAAATATGGGAGGTTTCCTCTGAATATCAGGAAAAATTTTTTTATTGTGAGGGTGACTGAGCACTAGCACAGGTTGCCCAGAGAAGGTGTGGAGTCTCCTCTGGAAAAAATAAAAAGCTGTCTGGACATGGTCCTGAGTAAGTGGCTGTGCCTGGGTGGCCCTGCTTGAGCAAGGGGGTTGAACCATCTGAAGTCCAGAGGTCCCTTCCAAACCCAACCCTTCTGTGATTCTGAAAGAAGCACAGTATCTGAGGACAAGGCTTTCTGGACAAGATAGAAGCAAGACAAAGAGCAGGTCCTTTATCCCGGTGGAAGACTAAGATATGATTCTCAAGAGTATTAGGAAGAAGCTGGCGGAGCATTCAGAAAGACTGTGGCTGAAGAAGCAGGAAATGAATGAACAGCTTTACTTCAGAGAGAGCAAATCCTCGCTGATGTTGTCCTTCTGTGACCCTGAGCATCAAGAGCACTGATTTAAAATTTTTACCTAAGGCACAAGGCTCTGGGTTAGGATGTGAGATGATGAGAGGGTGTCCCTCGATGTATGTACAGCTCTCCTCTAGGGGATATGAGCTGGAGCTGCTGGAGGGGCAGAGAAGGATGCTGGCTGCTCACTCCTTTGTGTCTAGAGGCAGGGACTCTACATGTGCATGAAAAGAGATCACTGTCAGTGCCAGGCAATGGACTGCCATGTTTTCCATTTGGCTCTCCGGGAGGAACATGACACTTTATCTAGTGGGTGGAATCTTCTAAGCCCCTGAAACAGCCAAAGGGATCAGAGGGAGGAAAGCCAATAACCAGATGTGTGCCCAGAGGAGCTAGTTGTGCCACATGCATATTCCTATGGCATCTGCCAGGTATGATCTTGGGATAGAGGAAAACAGTATTCATGAAATAAGAAGTAAAATACAGGAGCAGGTGGGAGACCATTTAACTGCCTTACTGACCCAGGCTACGGAATTAATTGAAAAAGACTGTGACTGGCAGTCATGAGTAGATTTTGCTTCAAGTCGTAACAGACTTTAGCTCTTTCTTGCCCTGCCCAGCACTTGAGAGTCTGGCTTTAGTCTCCATAAAAGGACTTATTCTAGTTTTCATTAAGGGATAGGTTTAAACAATCCCTTACAGAAGTCTGCTTGTATCAGCTCATTTTCTGAACTGTCAGCACGTAACAATTGCACTGTTTTGCAAAGCAGAACATAAAAGATTGTTAGAATAAACCTCACGCATCAGATTAGGAGTGCAATGGTATTCTTTGAGTAACAGACTCCTGGGATAAGAGTGTAAGAAATAAGGCAAGCATACAGTGATATTTCCCCGCAAAGTCTTCCTGACTGGCAATCAAAGACCTGGAGATGTTCTGAGTTGGAGATTTCCACTGGATCACCACCCTTCAGTAGTTCCAAAAACCAGTTTCCCCTGAAGTGATTTTGTAATGATGTGGTGTAATTCTAGCTTAAATTTTTGGCAATGAATTCCATACTTGGATTATGCATTGTGTAAGAAATACTATTTATTTTGATTTCTATAAAGGCTCCTGCCTGATAACTTTATCAGTGCCACTAGTTCTGTTATCAAGAGAAATAATGAATTTCAAGTCACCTTCTCCAAATGATTAATTACCTTACTGATTGCTTTCCATACTTTCCACTTGTCCAGGATAAAGAGTTCTAGTTTGTTATCTTCCTTCAAGCAGAAGTCTCCCATGACCTCGCTCCTTTTTATTACCTTCTTATGCCTTATTGCATTGGATTGTGAGTTTTGAAATGGAGTAATCAGAGCTGTATGAAGTTACTTGGCTGCATAATGTTGCTTTCTCTGGTTTTCTCCTATGATTTTTTTCCAATAACTCCTAACAGACATTTTCCTTCTTCTTTTGTTCCCAAGATTTGAGCTAATTTTTATCCAGAATTCTCTCCTTTATTGCAAAAGACAGACTAAATGTATATTCTTCTTAGTTTCTAAATGTCTTTGAAATACTTATACTCCTCCAGAATATTTATCCTGAATACCTGTTATCATCTTCTGCAGTATTCTTCTCTCTTCATCTCGGAAAAATTGGTTTAATGAGTACTTTGCTTTCTTATTCCCAACTTGTTCTATCTCTCCTGCTTTCCAAAGAGTTAACATATATCTTTTAGAAGCTGTCTTAAAGCCGTTATCATTTTTATGCAGCATTGCTTCATAGATGCAAACATGCAAATTTTTATATCTCAAGAGAATACATTTCATTGTCACCAGGACTTACCATTAGTTTGTGTTTGCCAAACAGCATCAGATAGGCCCCAAAGAGCAGGGAATACAAAAAACACAGCCAGCTGCTTGGGATGAGGTTTCCACAGCAGTAGTGCTATTATACAGGCCGTGTTTGTAACTGTGGCTGTTGATTTAGAAAGAAAAAAAGAAGAGAAATATAGATGCAATTATAATCAGGACAGATAGTGCTAGATAACACTTTTTCATTCTACCCCCAACAGAGAGCACAAGGCAATCTTAAAATCTTTCTGGTTCATAGAGCTTTGCGCTGACTGAGTTGATATCACATGAAATACAAGACAATGCAGGCCTTTGACAGTCTCTAATTCGTAATTCTAAGCTGTGTCCTGAGCTGAGAGATCCTCAGCACTGATATGGTTGTTAGCCCAAAGGACATGAACCACTGAGTAGGAGAAGGAGCTTCTGAAATACTTGCAGTCACCATGGGAGGCATGTGGGAAGGGGGAGCAAACACCCTTCTCCTCTCCTTGCCTTGTCCTTAAGTGAGGTTTCCATTTGGGGCCAGAGGGGACAGTTAAGGATTCCTAGAGGGTCTGGTGGCTTTAGGTCTTTCTCTTAAAAAGTGGTTTGTAAATGAGTCACAGATTCCTCCCCCCTTCCCCACAGGTGCACATTCACAGGCTGAGTACAAAGACCACTGAACAGAACTGAGAGGTTCAGAGGTCTCCCATTTCTAACACTAGAGTTCTGTGGGAGATTTAATTGTTTATTGCTAAAATTAGGTGGTTTGATTTTTTTTTAATCTGAGTTTCATAGACTACACACCTAGAACAGACAGAAGAATCTTTGAGCTAGTGACTGTAGCAGAAAGGGCTCTAAATTTCTTCTTCCTTGTCCAGGTTTAAAATTCCCTGAGGAGAAAATGCCTAGAATTTCTTGATGTATATTGATCCATTCAGTGATGTTTCTAATAATACAAATTATTGCATAGTGGAAATAAAGTATTTGTCCGCTTCAGTATGCATAGTGCATACAGAGGCACAAAAGAAATATTTCTTGGTATTTTTTTAATGCCTCCATTACTCTGTTACTTACTGGAACGATGTTCTCTGGAAGGGATGTTCTTAAATATGCAAATCTCTTCTCAAGGCAACATGAGAATGACTGTCCCACACACAAACTCTTAAGTTATTCTAGCCTGACACACGACTTTCTTCTATTTTTTTCCTTATCAAAAAAGGAGTAAAAAGAACAGCAGGCCAACCTTTAAAAATGTTCCTGAAATTTTGCTCAATTTTCCAAGTTTGTCATTCCCTGAGATTCAGGTCAACAGTGATGTGCTTTCACTCCATAAGGGTGAGGAGGTTTCAGCCCAGTGGAGAAATCCTTCTTATTACAGTCCCAGTCTCAACATCTGCATTGTAGGATCATTTGTCACTGCTGCATTAGAGATATAAAGCATCAAAGCTGTAAGGGCACTTTCTGCATAGATAGTGCCCCAGGAGCAGGCTGAACTTACATCGCCAGGAAAGTGACGTAAGGCAAAGACAGCAGTACAGTGCTTAACTGTGAGCTGAGCTGCCTCGTAAGGCAAAGACAGCAGTACAGTGCTTAACTGTGAGCTGAGCTGCCTCTCTTCCCATGGACGAAGTTTGTGAAGTTTGCCTCCAGGCCGACTTTGGTTTTAAATGATAGCTTACAGCAAGCTATCCCTTTGTACATGCAAATGGGGGGACTAGTGGATCTGATTACGTATGGTGATCAGTCATTCAAGAAACCTTTACACACCTAATGCAAATAGAAGCTTTCTACCCGTGAACTGGGAGATCTTTCCGAAGAGCAGAGAGCAGAGGGAATTTACAGCTGCAAAGCAGATCATCACATAGCCAACGTACTGTATCCCCAGGGCACAGGTCACATATACCTGGAAGAGAAAGGATAGTGATGCCACATTTTCTTTGATGAAAATGTACAGCTAAAGTTCAAGGGTCTTAGCCCGAGTATTTGATAAATAGCCAGCATGGACGAGATCAAAAGAGCACTGCGAGAGAGTTTGCTGACAAGTCTCTGGTGTATTGACATAGTTGGCCTTCAGCAGCAACATTCCTAACCCAGTTCCCAATCAGACTGATGCCATGCAAACAGAGGAATAACAAGCAGAACAAATTTCAGCACTGCTTGCTATACAAAAAAACTCCTGGAAGTAGCATTGGGAATTTTCTGCCCTTCCCATCATAGCCCAAGGGATGAAAATGGACAATTGACACTATGGTCATTACAGAGCAGTTCCCAAAAAATGAAGACAACCTCATCTTTAAGAGCATATGACCAGTGGAGGTGGCCATGGAGTGCCCCTTTCAATCCGCTCCAACGCAGCAACAAGTCTGATTTATATGCAAGGCCTAAAGTATGAAAGAAGCAGCTCAGGAGGGTTGCCCTCTTTCTTTGGGGGCTTTCTCAACAAATGCCTGGAGAACACACCTGCCATGTGTCTATGTTTGTTGAGAAACTGGAGGAGCAGAGGTGGTTTTAATAATTTCAATCCGTCAGGGTCTGAACCTGTTGCAGTAGTGACTGGTGAGGGCTTTCAGCCAGCCATGTTGAGGACTGGCCCTCTTACTGTAAAGGCTGTCAAAATAAGATTCGTGGAATGTGTGCTGACTTGCACTTACACAAACTCTAGGGAAACCAGAAGGAAGGAAGATATAAAAGCTTTGCTGGCTTCTGGCTTTTCTCCCAGTTTGTTATTTACAACAAGGTGAAGAGTTTGAACCTGTAGCTCTCTGCTGTGGCCTCCACTGGTGAGTTAAACTCTCTACTGCATTCTTTTTGAGGCTGTTCCAAGGGACATATTTACTGCTGGCCTCTCCTGTTTGAAGATGTCACTCAGAGTTCATTCAAATAGAAGTAAGCAGTAATTTTGCAACCCACAAATCACCATTTAAAAAAATCTTCATTTGACAAGTAAATATAGATCAGATCAAATAGTAAGACACAATGGCACAAAAAAATCAGACAGAAATAGATTTTCATTGACATCCACACCTTTGTGTAGTCACCAGAAAGAAATCCTTGTTCAAACCCACTGTACATTGTCAGAGGGATTAGCAGACACTGTCTTTTATCTTTAAGATGCCGGAAAGTTGCTAGGAATGTAGACCAAAAGGATGGTGCCTCTAGTTTTTCTTTCTCAGTCTCTGCTTGGTCAGATTTGATCTGGTCCAGAAATATAATAACCAGCAACACAGCTAGCACACCACTAGCTGCAAAAAAAAACAAAACAAAAAGTTCATGAAAAACTGAGGAATGCTGGCAGAATGATGGGAAGTCGCTTGCTGCTGTTATTGTTCTGACTTGCTGCTTAGCTCTCTGTGGGATATTTTGGCAGATACCTCTGATTCCGCTTCAGTGTAAAGGCCGTTTCTGTATAAACAAGATGGCCTGATCTACATTCACATCTTCTGCATACAGCTGTGCACTCGCAAATCCCCTCAGCTTAGCTGTGGCTGGCCTGTTGTGACAGCCGCCGGGCCAGCTGCACGGCCGGCCGCAGAGGGTGAGGGCTCACCCTTCCAGGGCAATCCAGGGGCGCGGGGATGGGAGCTGGCCAGAAACAGCTCCCTCGGGAGCTATCAGAAGTCTTTAAATCAGCAAGAGAGAGAAGTATTCACTTCCAGTGCCAAGGTTTTCATGGCTAGCAGGGATCTTCTTTCAAATACATGGAAAGAAAAATAAATGCTGTCTTGAAACTTAGTATATGTTGTGGCTTTTTTTTTTTTTTCGGCTCAGAACCGTGCTTTGAGTTTGGAATATGTGCTGTTTTGAAGATGATAGTGAGCAGCTCTAGCTAACTTGAAAAAGATGGAAGTTACAGCTTCCAACCCATAATTTCCTAGCAGAAGCAGCATATAAAAGAATATATAGAGTTAATCAGAAAATGATCATTCATGTATAAGTCTAGATTTGTTGCTTGTGTAGTGAATCAAAACAAGGTTTTTTCATGTTATCAAGAGTATAACCATGTCTTATAATATACATGAGACAGCCATAGATTCAGAACTGATTGCTTCATTATGGATGCAGGGCATGATAATGTTTCCTCACTTATGCTGACTAGAATTCCAGCCATAGAAACAACTACAGTTCAGAGTAAGATGAGAACTGGGCACCTCTTTCCATCCACTTTGCTTGTTTAATGTGCTCCTGTGTTATGTGTATGGATGTTGTCTCTCCTGTGAACTTTTAATATCCAAATACATCAGCAGATTTACAATAAATTGCCTCATTTTTTATTGCTTATTATTTTTCATCCATGTCTCTTAGAATGAAATTGTGTTCTCCAGTGTCCTGGTTCCCCACTGTGGCTGAGCTGTAAACCCTTCATGATTCAAGTCATTATTGGATCTGCCAGAGTGTTTATTAGTACTTAAGGGCTAATTGCTGGGCTTAAATGATGAGAGCAGGACATCCATATTTTCAGGAAAAATATATCTAACAAATATCTTGAATGAATCAAGAGCAGAGGAGGAGATAATGGCATGGCTTAATAGTGGTTGGTATGAACATAAATAGAAATATTCACAGTCCTTGAGAAAGCTAAACAGCAGAAGACTTATCCATTATTGTCTCCACCCAAGCTGGGCAAAATATATATTCAGCCACCAAATAGAGGACACATTTAAAAGATGTCTGTGAATGAAATATTTAGCTATTTACTTTCCCTTGAGGTAGGAAAAGACATATCTTTTATTAAGAGCTTAAAAAGAAAAATGAAACGCCACTGAGGCGGGGTCAGTAGACAGCAGGGTTGCATTCATTTTGCAAGCACAAAGCCTAAGGGAGTGCTGTACATGTTAGTCATCAAATTTAAATTTAAACGTTACAGACAAACATGCCTTTAGCAGAAAGTCATCAGCTCCAGTACACTCTGGGAGGAGAGTGGGGGGATATTCTTTACATTTCCCCACCAGTTAGGAATGGAGGCTGGGGACAGAGGAAGGGTTTGCTGCAATGCCCTTGTGCACTGAGAGCCGGCTCTGCCTGGGTCATACACACTCTGTTGGAGTGTATGGCAAATTCCATACTTTTGTCTCAGCACAGAGAGTACATCTATGTTCAGAGACTGAAAAGATACTTTGACAGAGCTGAGGTGCATATTGCCAGATATTTTCCTTTATCCAGAGAATAACTTCTTTTGACCAGGATACTTTTTGGAATTTTTCTCATTCAGTGAATCCTTGCACATCTGTTTTTGTCTTTTAAGGGCATCAGCTTCCCTGTCTTTAATTCTTTTCTAGCCTAGTGCAAGGAAGGTCTATAGCAGCTGTAGTTGGTAAATGGGAGATGTGCCAGTTTGCCTGGCTGAATTTGGGTCACCACACCGGGCTTCAGCTTTATTGCAGGTGAAAAATGTGAATATCTTTCTCTTTTAGATAAAAATGATACAGCACTGGCATAAAGCATTGGAACTATTTAGGAAGGAGTTGTTTACAGCTCTCACATATCTTATTTTCCTTTGGCAAATTGGATTGAAGGAGAAAGTCAGAAACTTAATCTGTAAAACTATGCTAGATTCCACAGGTACTAGGTTCTCCATCAGTGATACTGATTAAAGATTGTGTAGGTTACTCACCAGTGTAGACCCCTAGCAGTGTGTAGATTAAGGAATTGGAGGGTTTTGCTGACCCAGTGGTGTTAGTGGTGTCAGTCAGGCAGTTGTATGCTCCACAGCATTCCAGGTCTTCTTCTGAGATCTCCACTAATTAAAAACCAGAAGAAAGGCAGGTCAGTGAAGAGATCAGATAAGACCATACTGTGTGTAAGGATTAAAGGAGAAAGGAATCCAGTGCTCAGAGACTGGTCGTGGTTTCAAATCTTTCCTGATTAGAGATATCTAACTTCAGAATCCCAGTTTAACACACAAAAATTTGGTTTAACAGAAACAAAAGAGAGACTGAACACCGCATTAATGGTTACATGGGAACAGGGACTAAAGTTAGAGGCTTAAATCTGAATCCAAGCTCAATTTGCAGTATTCAAAGTTTGAGCATATATTTTGACCTCTTAACCATAATACCCATGAGATAGGGCCCTTAGTTGACACCAGCAATGGACTGATGGACTCCAGCTCTTACAGCCACCCTACATTTTCCCTCTCCAGATAATTTCTGTATATGTTATAGAAACAGAAACCACCTCAAGACATTTTTTAAAAAATATAAATTCAAATTATGATTCCTCAGTATTGCAGTCTTCCAAGTAGCCTGCTTTTCCTGACTTTATTATTTTACTACTGTCTTTATAACTTTCTGAGAACACACATGAAACCAGAGCAGTTCAGCAGGGTTTGGAGTAAGACCTTTGCTTTGCTCAGTCCTGTCGTTGTTGTGTAGGGCATAAGTCAAAGCCACACACACACGCGTACTCGTGCACACCGTGTCACCACAGCTCTGTGCCCACTTCCTCCAGTACCTTCTCAGTAAAGAATAAATGCTAACCCAAAATGTGAGTCTGACTAAGCTGTCTACTGGAGGAGGATGATCCAAACCCCACACAGTCATTTTAGTGCTTTCACTGCAGAATTCATCTCTGGTTCAAGCACAATAAAGAGCAATACCTTGGCTGTACCTTGGCTGATTCCTTAAATAGGAGTTGATCTGTAATTTTTCAATTAAGGTTATTGTGTAACTACTTTTAGTGTGTTTTTCCTCACTGTTTCCAATCAAAGCTGCTGTGATGGGAATCAGCTGTCTAACCAGCTTCATAAACAACTTCAGGTTCAACATAAGATAAATTTAGTAATGTAAAGAAAATTATATTTTATTATTATATACCTTATTATAGTCACTGGCTACCACTACAGACCTTCAGCAAAAACTGGACAAACAGACCTTCAGCAAAATTACCATATGTAAAAGGTGAGTCACATGAGTGAAGTACGGAAGTGTGTAAAACAAATTTTTATCGGTTCCTGCGTCACCTTAGGATGCACATGTAATTAGTCATATGCAAGCTACAAGGCAAGGTTTGCACTGTTTCTCTTGAATTAAAACTGCAGTATTGATGAGTGAGAAAGGATGACTCTTGTAATTTACACTGATTACTGTCTTCAGCTGGGTATTACCATATGGGCTAGCTTTGCCTTGCTGTGTCTGGATGTGTCTCCTCTGGATGGAGGCAATACATCAAGAGTAGGTACGTGTCTGAATTTTATGCATTTTGGTTCTTCTGATACATGCTATATCTTTCCTTCTGCTCAGTGAAATGATACATTTTAAGTACATGAAAATATGAATGGATGTCTTTGCACAAGTCTCAGAGGAGAGAAAAATAATTGTGTGACTGGAGATTCTTACTCCCTCTCCCCAGAAAAGAAGTTCCCTCTAGATTAAAGCTGTGTCTCACTGAGAAGGAACAGTAGAGAAACTTATGGTATAACTGCTCATCACTGTTGTGAAGATGTGCAAGGCCTTTGGCTTTGAGAACTGTTCATAGCATTTATTGAAATTCTATGTAATAGATAAAAAGAGTGTCTTTAAAATCCGGAGGAAAATTTTATATCCTGGATGTAAAACTAGGAAGGGATTTACAAGACCCAAAAATAGTGGTTTATTTCTCTTTTTAAAGTGATATGTGCTGTGAAGCAGAGGAGAGTCAAATGGTTGCAGTCTGTACAGACCCCACAGCTGCACCACCACCTCTGCCCTGCACGTGAAATCAGAACAGACAGTCCCTCCTGAGATATCATGTGTCTCTGTGATCAGGCCAGCAGGGCTCTGCTGCACTTGAAAAGGTCTGCCAGCATTCTGCTTTACTGGTGCTTCACCTACGGTAACTTGGGTTTAAAGGAAGCATGATATATAAGTATCACACCTTGTGGCAACTACTTTGCCATAAACCCGAAGATTCAAAGATTAAAACCTGATGCCAACTTCCTGACATTTAGTTTTAACCTAGTAGCTACTTGAAAACTCTTCAGAGGACACACTGCTTAACTGAGCCATGGAAGAGAGGTAACTTCTTGCTACTCATAGTAGCAGTGTATATGGACAGCTGTCTCCATGTTGACCCCGTCCTGACTTTGACAGGATGAGGAATGTGCAGGAGACTGCAATGATAAGACAGCACAGCATTTTGAATCTCTAAGGTGGCATCCAAATATTAATTTATCTTCACAACTGCCCTTTTAAAATTGACACCAATTACATGCATGGGAAATGAGGGCACCGCTGCTAAGTGATTGCTTCAAGCTACATCGGCATCTGCTGTCTGGGCCTGAAATACAGCAGAGGAGCCCTGGCACGCAGACTCCTGCCAACAGCTACTGCTGCTTCTTCTTCACAGTTCTGTAAGGCACTCATTTTCAGCAAGCGCCAGCACCAGTCTGACTAAACTTGAATATTTAACAGCAAACTAACCCAATACTACAAGCTTTGCAAAAAGGTTGCTTCGGTACTTTGTCTTTTGTTTTAACCCAATTCTAATAGAAGTCAGATGTGAAGGACTGTCACTTCCTGCAGCCTATCTATGCTTTGCAACACGGGGGGAGAATTCAAACAAATTCAATAGACTTCTATTTTTTAGCTATTTGTCTGAACTCTCTTTATGGTTGATTTTTGATAGAAAATAGACACTTTCAGAGAGCAGTTTATCTCATCTATTTCAGACATGTATCCTCAGATGGGCTAACTCTCATCTGAAGTGCCTGTTTCTACTGACTATGAAAGCTCAGCTGCAGATATTTGCCTCTTATCTATCTAGAACTAGCTGATGTTTATAGAAAGAAGTGCCAAAATTTTAAATACATTTTACCTTTGGTGGAAGACTGGCTAAGTATCAAGGATGAGATAAGATTTCCCCAGATGCCGGAAGACTGAAACACCAGAAAGAAGACCCCAAAGTACTGGTTGATAATGTCTTTTGCATTTTTTCCTGCTTTCTCAGCATATGAAGTGCCAGCAATGGTGAGGTAAGTGCATTTGGCAGACCAGAGTGGTGCTCCTCCTAAGCCCAGGATCACAGAGGTAGGGATTAGTGTGTACCTGCCAAAGAACACTTTATTTAGCATAGTTGTTATACATTAGCATAATAATCATTACCTCAAAGATCCAGAGGTAAAAATAGACATCAAAGGAATAGATTTATCCTTCGTATGATACAATAAATCTGTTACATGGAATCAAGAAAAGGCCAGTCTTGTGAAATTTAGGATGTGCAAGCACATCCAGCTCTGTGCAGAGACTAGGCCCAGGCCAGGCTGGCTAGGTCTGTGCTCATGTGCCTTAACTTCTGCTAACTGAGAATTAAATTGCGCATGCACTTCAGAAGGTAGATAATGACAATTTTCCTCCACAGCGTTGCAACCCCTGTTACTGGAGAGCAGAAGTTGTTCATGCACCTTTTGAACGAGCAAGGCAGGAGCTAGCCTCCTCCTGTGGTCCTCTTCTCCCAGACCTACTGGCTGGAAGATAGTCTTTCTTTCAACCCTTTCAAAAACAGCCCTAAAAGTCTTTTGATTTTTAAATGAAACTTCTGGTTTGTTTTTCCCTGAAGGGGAATCTCTGCTACAAACATGAGTTAGAGGAGCAGCTTCAGGTGGGTGGGTGGATGCATTCATTCTGACTCTTTGCACATTTTCACCTCTCTGGTCCACCTACTACTGGAATTATTTAACTGTATTTGTTGCAAGTAGCACCTTTTGCATCCAACTTTCCAATCCGCAACACAGAGTTGGAGTAGGAATGGGGAAGAAAAAGAAGAAAGAACTTTGCCCTTACTTATTTTGTTTGACCATACCAGAAAGCAGTAAAGTATTTAAGTCGTACCAGCTAGCATAGAAGTTCCCCAAGGAGAACGCGATGTAGCAGCACATAGAGATTGCAATGGTCCACTTGCAGCCCAGCTTCTTGATGAGGATTGGGGGGAGGAACATGGATGATAAGATGAGCGCAGCATAGAGAACACTTAGGGAAGCAACACCCAGGCCTTCTTCTGAGTTGAGGCTGCTCTGCATGGACAAAAGAAGTGATTGAGGCAAATTTTATCACAAGTACATGTTACTGTGGTGTACAGAGAATGGCTTCGGGCAGAAATAGAGACACACAGCACCTGGGGCTGGGTATTACTCTCTCATTTCCCCCAAACAGCCTGGTTATGGACTTAGAATTTTCCTCAGAATGATAGACCATTTATGAAAATGTGATACAAAACCAGGTGAGGATTGCTCAGATTCAAAGCTTTGGTAAGTCATTCTTAAATTATTTGATGTTATTTGTTTGAGTTTCTCTTTGAAAGCAAGTTGAATGAAGGATAACCTCTTTTCTTGGCCTTCATTTGTTGTCTTCATTTGAGGCAGGAATATCCTCAGATCTGCATTGCAAGGGCTGGCATAGCAACAGTGGAAGATTCTTTGCTTTAAGCTACAGGTCTGATAATTTCTAAGTTTTTCAGAGGCCAAGGTCCAAACATCCTAATAGACTCACAGCAGTCCTTTGTAGTTGGAAGTAATTGATTCACTCACATTTTCACAAAGAAGGAACAACATTTTACTGATCTAACCAGATTTTATAGTTTAATGCTCAAAATAGGTCTCCTCTTGTCTTGATGCACTGAAAGTTGAAATGAAAAGATCAAGTTGGGAGACCTGGACAAGCTTGAAAAATGGGTGCACGTGAACCTAATGAGGTTCAACAAGTCCAAATTCAAGGTGCTGCACCTCTATCAGGGCAATCCCAGCCATGAGTACAGACTGGGAGAAGAACTCATTGAGAGTAGCCCTGCGGGGGAGGGCTTGGGGATTCTATGGATGAAAAGCTGGGCAAGAGCAACAGTGTGTGCTCACAGCCCAGAAGGTCAGGTGCATCCTGGGCTGCATCAAAATAAGTGCAACCAGCAGGTCAAGGGGAGTGATTCTCTCTCTCCAGTCTGCTCTGGTGAGTCCCCATCTGAAGCACTGCATCCAGTTCTGGAGTCCCTGGCACTGGAAGGACATGGACCTGTTGGAGAGGAGGGCCATGAAGATGATCAGAGGGATGGAGCACCTCTCCTAGACAGGCTGAGAGAGCTGGGATTGTTCAGTGAGAAGACTCCAAGAAGACCTCATTGCAGCCTTACAGTACTCAGAGGGGACATTAAAAAGTGAGGAGGTGACTTTTCACAAGGCCAAATAGTGATAGGACTAGAAAGGGCAACAGTTTTAAACTAAAAGAGATATCTAGGGTAGATTTTAGAAAGAAAATCTATACTGTGAGGGTGGTGAGGCACTGGAACAGGTTGCCCAGAGAATTTGTGGATACTCCATCCCTGGAGATGTTCGAGACCAGGTTGAATGGGGCATTGAGCAACCTGGTCTAGTGGAAGGTGTCCTTGCCCATGGCAGGAGGGTTGGAATGAGATGATCTTTGAGGTCCTTTCCAACCCAAACCATTCTACAAGTCTGTGCTGCTTATCAATGTTCTCCTGATAGTTTTGGTTAATAGCTGACATGGTCCAGTATGATTTTGGAAGGGGGACTGGATGCTGAGGGGGTGGCACTGGAGAGCACTGTGGGAGAGTGAAGCTGTTGGTGGCTTCGTGGAACACTTTCAAAGCCTGCAGTGGCTGTGCAGTCTGGCCATGCAGGACCATGGTGGCAGTCATGCAGCACCCTTGGTGAGGACCAGGCACCAGGACAGTGAGGTGAGGACAGTCTCTGTTAAAGCAGTGTCAAGGTGTTTGAAAACTGGAATGGTTGTTTTGTAAACAGGCAGAGACTTCCTGATCTCAGAGGTCTTATTTTTGAAACCTCACATGCCTGGTTTTGTCAGCTACAACTTCCAAAAATTAGAAGCCAGGCTTCCAAAATCATATGATTTTTACCATCTAGGGTCTTTTTTTTTTGGGGGGGG